>CM055126.1:58381067-58778567 GCA_029206835.1 Rana muscosa | reverse complement strand
GGGTGCTGCCGCCGCGAATTGTTGAGGTCGGGGGGGCTTTGGGTGCTGACGACCAAAAAAAATAACAAAAGAACAAAAAAAGGGGGGGGGTTGCCATCCGGGGCCCTGGGGACCTCCGGGCCTCTAGGGGCCTCTGGGCCCCTTACAAAAAATAAAAAAAATTATAAAAAATATATATATTTTTTTTTTTTATAAAAAAAAAAAAAAAAAAAGGGGAGGTTGCCAACCGGGGCCCTGGGGACCTCTGGGCCCCTTACAAAAAAAATAAAAAAATTATAAATATATATATATATATATATATATATATATATATATTTTATAAAAAAAAAAAGGAGGGGGGGTTGCCAACCGGGGCCCTGGGGACCTCCGGGCCTCTGGGGACCTCTGGGCCCCTTACAAAAAAAATTTAAAATTTATAAAAAAATATATATATATATTTTTTTATAAAAAAAAAAAAACGGGGGGGGGGGTTGCCAACTGGGGCCCTCCAGACCTCTGGGGACCTCTGGGCCCCTTACAAAAAAAAGGGAGTTGCCATCCGGGCCCCTGGGGACCTCTGGGCCCCCTACAGGTGTACTGCCTGTACCCCCCTAATGGTGGCCCTGATTACATACAATATTATGATGCTGTGTAATATAGGACCGAGCCTCTTTCTGAGATTTGGTGTTTACAAGTTAAAAACTGATTTTTATTTTTGCTAGAAAATTACATAGAACCACCAAACACTATATATTTTAATAAAAAGGTGGTCGTTGCAATACTTTTTGTCACACCGTATTTGCGCAGCGGTCTTACAATCGCACTTTTTTTGGAAAAAAAATCACTTTTTTTTAATTAAAAAATAACACAACAGTAAAGTTAGCCCAATTTTTTTTATACTGTGAAAGATAATATTACCCTGAGTAAATTGATACCCAACATGTCACGCTTCAAAATTGTGCCCACTCGTGGAATGGCGACTAAACTTTTACCCTTCAAAATCTCCATAGGTGACGTTTAAAAAATTCTACAGGTTGCATGTTTTGAGTTACAGAGAAGCTCTAGGGCTAGAATTATTGCTCTCGTTCTAACGATCGCAGCGATACCTCATATGTGTGGTTTGAACACCGTTTTCATATGCGGGGCGCTACTCACGTATGCGTTCGCTTCTGCGTGCAAGCTCGGTTTTTTTGTTTTTTTTCTAATTTATTTTACTTTATTTTCTTTATTTTGACACTGTATTTAAAAAAAAAAAAAATTGGGTCACTTTTATTCCTATTACAAGGCATGACAGGTCCTCTTAAATATGAGATCTGGGGTCAAAAAGACTCATATTTACACTAAAATGCAAAAAAAAAAAAATATATTTTTATGTCCTTCTAAAAAAAATTAAATAAAAAAAAAATGTTGCTTTAAGAGCTATGGGCGGAAGTGACGTTTTGACGTCGCTTCCACCCTGCAATGGTATGGAGACGGGTGGGGGCCATCTTCCCTTCACTCGTCTCCATACCCAGGCAGGGACAGGACCCGATCGCCTCCGCCGCTACCGACGGCTCCGGTAAGCGGCGGAGGGGAGGGGGGCCCTCTCCCGCCGCCGATAAAAGTGATCTCTCGGCGAATCCGTCGCAGAGACCACTTTTATCTGAAAGTGGTTAACATCAAAGTGCTGTAGATCTAAACCCTCAAAAAAACTTTACCTTGGCTTTGTGATTCTGCCACAAGGGTCCTTGTTCCGGCACTTCCAGTTTACGGTGACAACGCTCTACCCTGTCTCCCTATTGTGCTCCTGTGTTGTCACCCTGCCCCATGGGCTTCCAATTAAGATTACAAGTGGTCCACCAGGAAAGACGAGAAATGCCATGCAGCTATTCCTGGAGTGCTGTAGATAGGAAGGGGCTGCAGGAGGTCAGCGGCACTGAGGTGTAATGAAGAATGAAAAGAAGGGGAAAACTATATTATATTTTAAAAAAATGTGGCAATTGTTTATGATACGTTAGTAAACTTAATGTCCTAAGTGAGACTATACAATAACTAAACAGACTATTTTCTCTCCAGTTTAAATGCATTTATTCATATGATTCAGGAAAATACCTCATTCTGGACACTAGATGGAGCTGTTGATCATAAAAAATAAATATGTGTGAAGAAAATAGCCTAATAACATTCACTTTTGTCCCCATGCACACAGAAGAAATGCAAATGTAGTTTTACAGGATGAATAGCTCTGCAATGTTTTTCATAAATACACCTCCAGTATAGAGTTTTTATATAGAGAATCTCAATCTTCATCCAGTAATTTGCCCTTATCATGATTTCTTCTTCCAGAGCTCTTCTCTCCTTCAGAAATAAAAGTGACCCCGTCCAGGGTGACCCAAGGAGATGAGATGACGGTGACATGTGACACCAGAATTAACCCTCTCAGAGCTGGCACAGAGCTTCTGTATGCTTTCTACAGAGATGGACGGACGGTGCAGGAATTCAGTGTTTCTGATACATACAGAGTGCGGTCATCTCAGCTGGAGGATTCTGGGAAATATACCTGTGAGTTTAGGGCCACGTGTGGCCCTGGGAGGAAGATGAGCCATGTGCTCAGCATCCAGATACAGCTACAAGGTGACGCAAATAAAATAAACAACGGTCACTGAATTGCTTTACCGACTAGAACAGGGGTCTCAAAACTCTTCAGTATGAGGGCCACATAATATGTTTTACAAATATTTCTGGGCCGGAAAAAAGTCCACTCTACATCAGGGTCCCCATCAGAGCCCCCCTTACATCAGGGTCCCCATCAGAGGCCCCCCTTACATTTGGGTCCCCATCAGAGCCCCCCTAAATCAGGGTCCCCATCAGAGCCCCCCTTACATTAGGGTCCCCATCAAAGTCCCCCCTTACATCAGAGTCCCCATCAGAGTACTCCCTTACATTAAGGTCCTTAGATGGGGGCCCCATCAGAGTCTCCCTTACATTAGGGTCCCCTCTTACATAAGGGTCCACATCAGAACCCCCTTACATCAGGGTCCACCCTTACAAAAGGTTCCCCATCAGAGCCCCCCTTACATCAGTGTATCCCCATCAGAGTACTCCCTTACCTTAGGGTCCCCATCAGAGTCTCCCTTACATCAGGGTCCCTATTAGATTCCTCCCTTACATCAGGGTCCCCATCAGAGCCCCCTTACATCAGGGTCCCCATCAGAGCCCCCCTTACATTAGGGTCCCCATCAAAGTCCCCCTTACATCAGAGTCCCCATCAGAGTACTCCCTTACATTAAGGTCCTTAGATGGGGGCCCCATCAGAGTCTCCCTTACATCAGGGTCCCCTCTTACATAAGGGTCCCCATCAGAACCCCCCTTACATCAGGGTCCCCCCTTACATAAGGTTCCCCATCAGAGCCCCCCTTACATCAGTGTGTCCCCATCAGAGTACTCCCTTACCTTAGGGTCCCCATCAGAGTCTCCCTTACATCAGGGTCCCTATTAGAGTCCTCCCTTACATTAGTGTCCCCATCAGAGTCCCCCTTACATCAGGGTCCCCATCAGAGTACTCCCTTACAGTAGGGTCCCCATCAGAGCCCCCCTTACATCAGGGTCCCCATTAGAGTACTCCCTTACATTAGGGTTCCCATCAGAGCCCCCTTACATCAGTGTCCCCATCAGAGTACTCCCTTACCTTAGGATCCCATCAGAGTCTCCCTTACATCAGGGTCCCTATCAGAGTTCTCCCTTTACATCAGTGTCCCCATCAGAGTACTGTCTTACATTAGGGTCCCCATCAGAGCCCCCCTTACATCAGGGTCCCCATCAGAGTACTCCCTTACATTAGGGTCCCCATCAGAGCCCCCCTTACATCAGTGTCCCCATCAGAGTACTCCCTTACCTCAGGGTCCCCATCAGAGCCCCCCTTACATCAGTGTCCCCATCAGAGTACTCCCTTACCTCAGGGTCCCCATCAGAGCCCCCTTACATCAGTGTCCCCATCAGAGTACTCCCTTACATTAGGGTCCCCATCAGAGTCCCGCCTTAAGTCAGGGTTGCCATCCGAATCTTCCCATACATCAGGGTCCCCACAAGAGCCCCCTTTACATTAAGCACTGGGTACCTTGAAAAGGCGGCCAAAAAAAAGGAGAAGTGGGGAAGGAGCAGTGGACAGGTCAGTATAAAGAGGTCGGACTGGGGAGGGGTTGGTGGTCTTTACATAGATCTTGTCACTTTTGGTCTAAAAAGGCCCCTTTTTAAGACAGCAAAAAAGAAAAAGAAAAAAAAGAACAAAGTGAAAAATAAATATCGCACTATAAATCCGGTTGGGATGAAATTACCTTAATAACAACTTGATACAATATAACATTTACCAATATAATATTTAGATGATACAATAGTACAGAACATGACTGTAATGTCTGTCCTCTTTCCCTTTCCTCAGATTACACGGTGCAGAATATAATACGACTGGCGCTGTCTGGATTTGTATTATCTGCCGCTGTATGTCTCGTCTTCTTCTACAAGAAGTGCTAGACAAGAGGAAAAACTCTGAAGACCCTGGGAGAGGAAAAATTTAATCTGGAGATAGAAATAAAGTTTTTGGTGGATTTATTGGATTAATTTTAAGATTTTATTTTGTTTAATACTAAAAATACATAAAGTCATGGAATTGATAACAACCTATGCTAGACATCTGACGTAATAGCTGTGAGTGTGTCTTACCTTCTTCCACAAGAATTGCCGGTCTGACCAAGAATGTGTCGGTAGAACACGGAACCCAGAACTAGAAAAAGTCAAGTCTAAACAGCCCCTCTTCGAGAAAACATGGTCCCCTTGGCTCACCTACCTACAGGTCCCTGAGACATAAAGTTATCTCTCCAGACAATCGATCAAGGATTCCCGGATGGACCCACCTTTCCCACTTCTCTCTTCTTCTGGCACCTTGCCTCCAGGATTTTCCTCTTTTTTTGGTTAACCTAGACCTCTCTCTGAATATTGTTGATTATAGGTTCCCCTACAGGGGGCAGTTAGGTTGAACAAATGTTAAAAGAATCTTACTTGTTATGGTATCAAACTACCCAGATTATCTTGCTGTGATGTTACTCTATGCAGTGACCTAGTTATCCTATATACATGCACCGTGTGGGATGTCTGATGGATTGACTCTACTATAGAGTACAGATCAGTGGCAGCTGGTGCTCAAAATTTTTGGGGGGGTGCAAAAAAACGAAAAAAAAAAATCATAAATTGACGCCACTGTGCCCATTAAACGCAGCCACTGTGCCCAAACGCCACCAGTTTGCCCCCTCAAATGCAGCCAGTTTGTCCCCAAATGCAGCCAGTTTCCCCCCAAATACAGCCAGTTTGTCCCCAAATACAGCCAGTTTGTCCCCAAATGTAGCCAGTTTGTCCCCAAATGCAGCCAGTTTGTCCCCAAATACAGCCAGTTTGTCCCCAAATGTAGCCAGTTTCCCCCCAAATGCAGCCAGTTTGTCCCCAAGTACAGCCAGTTTGTCCCCAAATGCAGCCAGTTTGTCCTCAAATGCAGCCAGTTTCCCCCCAAATGCAGCCAGTTTGTCCCCAAATGCAGCCAGTTTTTCCCCAAATACAGTCAGTTCCCCCCCCCCCAAATGCAGCCAGTTTCCCCCCAAATGCAGCCAGTTTGTCCCCAAATGCAGCCAGTTTGTCCCCAAATTCAGCCAGTTTGCCCCCAAATACAGCCAGTTTCCCCCAAATACAGCCAGTTTCCCCATCAAATGCAGCCAGTTTTCCCCCAGCCCTGCACGTACCTTCCTTGGGTCAGCGCCATCCTCCTCCACGCTCCCTCATGTCTTCTCCCGCCCTCGATGTTGCTTCAGCCAATCAGGTTACCGGTATCCAGACCCGGTGAACCTGATTGGCTGAGACGCGTGTCAGTGTTAACCAAGGAATGCACAGCCCCTGCGTCCCCTGGTTAACTATTTGGAAGCCGATTACAGCCCACGGGCTGTAATTAGGAAGCCTATCAGAGCCGCTGGCTCTGATAGGCACTTCCAAAAACCAACCAGCCGCTGTTATTCAGATGTCCGGCGCTCGCCAGGGGGCTGGCCATCTGAATAATGCAATACAGTAATGTATGTATTGTTGACGGTGCAGGGGAGAGAGGGGGCGGCGCTCCTGCTATGAATAAGCACTAGCACAGTGCGAAACATGTCAGCCAAATTTTTTTGACCTGTGTACCGTTGTACAGTGTGTATTTTGGATTCCTTATTTTAAAATAAAGGTTTTTATTTTTGAGTGCTGCAGTCCAGAAGACTTTTTCGTTCCTGTTTGCTGTCAATAGCATTGCTTGCACCTTTGTCTGCTGGGAGGAGGTGATTTGAAGGATTCCCACACCTGAGCGGCTCCCTTTCTCTTGCTGCCCACTATGGACGCACCGCCACTGGTACAGATAGATTCCGTGGTAATCCAATATCTCGACATCGGACACTGTCCGGCCTTCTGCACTAGCTATACTGTGTAGGGGGGCCGTAATTAAGGACCTAACCCATGAGTTGGGTCCATATTTGTTTAATATTAAGCAATTGTTGCATTGTTGTACTGTTTCCATGCTTGGGTGCTTGTTTTCTTGTTAACCAGACTTTTTTATTTTATTTTTATTATTTTTTACTTTATGTTCAATACATGTAGAGCAAGCGAGGATTGTTCGCTGCTCTATTTGACGGTTCTTTAACGTCCTATGTAAATGATTAAAAAAAAACATTGAAACAGAAAAAGTCAAGTCTGAAATCCAACAGTTGAAGGCAGCTCTGTGTAAACCCTAATGCCGCGTACACACGATCGATTTTTTTGACGGTGAAAACACCGTCGAGAAAATCGACGTGAAAAACGAGGAACAGCTTGTTCCCCCCACACACGGGCGTTTTAAATTACATTTTTTTTTTTGGTCGAAAAAAACGACCGTGTGTGGGCTCCCCGGCAGTGTTTCCCTATGGGAAAACTGCCGCGGCAAAAAACGACGGGAATCACGACGAGAAAAATTAGAGCATGTTCTAATTTTTCTCGTCGTGATTATTGCCAATTTTCCCGTCGAGAAAAACGACAAAAAGCCCACAGACGATCGTTTTTCTCGTCCAAAGGGAAATTTTTTATTTTTCTCGACGGGAAAAATGATCGTGTGTACGCGGCATAAGGATCCTTGGAGTAGTCTGAAGGCCAAAAATGGGAGTTCCTTAAACCCTGGAGTTAGTTCAAACTTTATTTTTCATGAACTTAGAAGAAAAGTCCAATGAATTTTGGGTGCACAAAATTCCGCCTCCATCAGGGCTTGTGCTGGCAGTGATGGAAGATAAAAATGGACAATAATTGGAAGAATAAGAGAATGCAGACTTGGGGTACCAAACCAGAACAGTCTGGTAAGGTGGGGGGGGGGCTTATGCTGTTCTTATTTTATGTTGCATCCCCCCAGACATTGTGCTGCCTGGGACCAAGAATGAAATGCTGCCCCCCCCCCAAAAAATTACATCCACCAAAAGGCCCCCACATTCATGATAGCTAAATGGGACCGGTTATGGCAGTCTACATGTATAGGAGTATAAAGAGGACCTGTCATGGCTCTATACATGTATATAGGAGTATAAAGAGGACCTGTCATGGCTCTATACATGTATATAGGAGTATAAAGAGGACCTGTCATGGCTCTATACATGTATATAGAAGTATTAAGAAGACCTGTCATGGTTGTTTACATTTATATGAGTATAAGGGGGTCCTGTCATGTATCTATACATGTATAAAGGAGTATAAAGAGGACCGGTCATGGCACTATACATGTACAGTATATAAAAGTATAAAGAGGACCTGTCATGGCTCTATACATGTATATAGGAGTATAAAGAGGACCTGTCATGGCTCTATACATGTATATAGGAACATAAAGAGGACCTGTCATGACTCTATACATGTATAGGAGTATAAAGAGGAGTCCGAGTACAGTACTAGTCTACTCCTGACAAATTCTTGCCAACCGGGCTGCCGCCCCTCTTAAAATGCCACCTGGAACCATTGTCCCATTGGTTTCCATGGTAGGGCCGGCCCTGTATCCCCCCCCCTATTTTTTTAAATTCATAATTTTTAAGGGAAACCCCATGCCTTTTTTGATGGGTCCCCTAACAATTCATTTCAAACTTTCTTCTAGGATAAGTGTCTGGGATAGAAAATGAGAATCTCTGTCTGCTTTGTTTTTTTTGTTAAAATATCCAGTGTTCCTGCCAGTCCCTCAGATTTTTTTATTTCAAGCTGATCACGCTAGGCATGAAAACACATCTAACCCAGCGTGGTCAGTTCAACACCCGGGAGCACTAAATAGCGATCTTCTAAGTGTCATTGTTTTTTTTTTTAATCTCCAAGATTAAAAACCGCTGTGAAGGAATGTGATGTGCATAATGTTAAACTAGAAAATGTCTATTCTCTATGCATCTTTACTATACTATAAAGTCTTAATTGCTTTTTCATGTACACCACTGCTGTAATCCTTCCTTACTCAAATCAGCCTCTAATAACACCCCCTCCCACCGAAAAGACTGGAGAAGACAGAAAATGGCGGATGCCCCCTTCTCCCACACATCTTTGGAATGCGGAAGTGAAGACAGGTCAGAGGGACAACCAAGCTTGATCATCACATTTTTGTACTCTTCTTGTCTTTCAGCCAATCAGATGTGGTTTGTAGTTTTACATTAACATAATAGCGACGTATCATGCTATGTGTAAAAAGTTTAGTACTGCCTGTAATAAAACATTAGATACAGAAGTAACGGTTCTGCACGGACGTGTCGAGTCTTACTTTCAGCATGCATGCAATGTTATCTAACCTTTACAATTCGGAACAGTAGTAGAATCCATATTAACCCCTTTGTGGTTAAACGACCATTACACCGCCTGTATATCTCAAAATTGCGCCATTTATTAAATGGTTAGCTGTACAGAATTCTTCCTTGAGCATGTAAAAGGCAAGTAAGTTTATAAGAATATCATTATTATAATCCAGGTATCATAATACATAGAGATGGGTAAAAATAGTTCAACGAGCTAATTAAAACCTTACTTTGGCCCATCCTTAGAGAGTCCTGTAGGGCCCAGTCTGGCCTATTAAGTAATACAGTGCAAAGTACAACAACCAATAGAAACAAATATAATTTCTAATGACGTGATAGTCAATTCTGATTGGTTTCTCTTGAATACTGTCCTCTTCTTTTATTTTAGCAGTTGTGAAATTTTCTACGTACAAAACTCAGGAAATTAGAAGAGTTATAACTTCTGCTTTGCAAACAGACGCTCACATCTTGCTGGACACGCCACCATGTCTGCCGCCATCATCATCATCATATTCCTGTGTAAGTACAAAAACGTATATCTTATCTGTGTTTTTGTGTGTTACACCGAGAAAGAGACACATGAATTATAACACAAATAAGACACATACATACAATATAAAACAGTTAGTATGTATCAGTTTGAATATAATAACAATTTTTTTGCCTTTTTGGGGTAAAAGTTTTGCATGAATAAAAAAATAAATCTGATCATTGTAAGCACCTCTGCCAGCGGTATATGGATTGCCTCGTTCATGTACCGTATATACTCGAGTATAAGCCGAGTTTTCCAGCACATTTTTTTTGTGTGCTGAAAATGCCCCCCTCGGCTTATACTCAAGTCTGTGTCCATCTTCTAATTTGTACGCCTGATCCCAGCCAGCCGTAGGTCCCCTGGACCCAAAACTTGGCACACATGTAGCCCCACTTTTCCGCTACAAGTGTGCAAAGTTTGTTTTCCGGGGGATCTACGGCCGGGGAGCACCGATTTTTCAAAGCTGGGCACCCCTTCCATAGACTCCTACGTTAAACGGTAATTTCTCCGATGATTTTGGGGAACCGGTACCGACCGGCCCTAGGTCCCCTGGACCCCAAACGTAGCACACAGGTAGCCTCAGTCTTCGTCTACAAGTGTGCAAAGTTTATTGTCCAGGGGACCTACGGCCGGGGAGCACCGATTTTTTCAAACCCGGGCACCCCTTCCATAGACTCCCATGTTGAACGTCAGTCTAGTCACACAGCGCCAGAGATCAGGTAGGGAGATTGGGCACAGTGAGGAATGGACACAGTGAGGCATGGGCACAGTGAGGCATGGGCACAGTGAGGCATGGGCACAGTGACAGTGAGGCATGGGCACAGTGAGGCATGGGCACAGTGAGGCATGGGCACAGTGAGGCATAGACACAGTGAGGCATGGGAACAGTGAGGCATGGGCACAGTGAGGCATGGACACAGTGAGGCATGGGCACAGTGAGGCATGGGCACAGTGACAGTGAGGCATGGGCACAGTGAGGCATGGGCACAGTGAGGCATAGACACAGTGAGGCATGGGCACAGTGAGGCATGGGCACAGTGAGGTATGGGCACAGTGAGGCATGGGCACAGTGAGGCATGAGCACAGTGAGGCATGGGCACAGTGGGGCATGGGCACAGTGAGGCATGGGCACAGTGACAGTGAGGCATGGACACAGTGAGGCATGGGCACAGTGAGGCATGGGAACAGTGAGGCATAGACACAGTGAGGCATAGATACAGTGAGGCATAGACACAGTGAGGCATGGGCAGAGTGAGGCATGGGCACAGTAAGGCACAGTGAGGCATGGACACAGTGAGGCACAGTGAGGCATGGGCACAGTAAGGCACAGTGAGGCATGCACATGGAACCAGTGAGGCAAAGTGAGGCACAGTGAGGCATGCAGATGGACACCCTAGGCTTATACTCGAGTCAATAAGTTTTCCCAGTTTTTTGGGATTAAAATTAGGTGCCTCGGCTTATATTCGGGTCGGCTTATACTCGAGTATATACGGTAAACTGATACATTCTCCTGGAGAACTTGAACTTCTGCAAATCAGCAGAGTTGCTGGCTGAATCGTCAGATAAAAATAGAAGAAAAGAAAGCAAAAAAAAGAAAATGTTACATTGACTCATCTTTTAGCCATACTAGATCTACCTCATTTAAAGTCCCAAACCCTCTTTTTCTTGCATAAAAAAAGAAAACAAATGCAGCCATCACATCTAATAATTGGTAAGCTGCAATATAATACATGTTTGCTTTTGGCTATAATACTGCTTTAAATTTTTACTTTGGCCATCCTTAGAGAGTCCTGTAGGGCCAAGTCCGGCCCATTGAGTAATACAGTGCAACAACCATTAACAACAGATATCATTTCTAATAACATAACTATAGTCAATTCTGATTGGCCTGTAGGCCGTGGTTAATGTATTGCCACTACTAAAAAGGTTTTCTACTGGAAATCCTTCCAGGAAGGGGAACCACTTAAGGACCGGCCCCTGTACATATACTACGTCGGCACTTTAAAAAAGAAGGATATCTTGGTAACGGCAGCATCTGCCACAACCGAGATATCCATCTCTTCAGGAGCCGGTCCTGTAAACGATAATGTCGATAATTCGCCGCAAGATCACCGTTATCGGCGGCGGGAGAGGGCCCCCCCTCCCGCCGCTCTCCCGCGCCCTCCGCCGCTTACCGGAGCCGTCGGTAGCGGCGGAGGCGATCGGGTCCTCTTCCTTGCTGGGTATGGATACGAGTGAGGGGAAGATGGCCCCCACCCGTCTCCATACCATAGCAGGGAGGAAGCGGCGTCAAAACGTCACTTCCACCCATACTTCTTAAAAGCACATTTTTTTTTGTTGCATTTTAGTGTAAATATGAGTCTTTTTGACCCCCAGATCTCATATTTAAGAGGACCTGTCATGCTTTTTTCTTTTACTAGGGATGTTTAAATTCCTTGTAATAGGAATAAAAGTGACACAAATTTTGTATTTTTTTAAAAAACAGTGTAAAAATAAATAAAATCAAGTAAAATAAATAAGAACATTTTTTTTTTTTAAAGCTCCCCGGCCCGACGAGCTCGCGCGCAGAAGCGAACGCATACATGAGTAGCGCCCGCATATGAAAACGGTGTTCAAACCACACAAGTGAGGTATCGCCGCAATTGTAAAGCCCCGTACACACGATCGGATAACCTATGGATTTTCGTCCGATGGATTTGTCCATCGGAAATCCGATGAAACTGTTTTTCATCAGTCTTGGCCACACACTATCAGTCAAAAAACCGACCGGTCCAAACGCGGTGACGTAAAACACTCCGATGAGCCGAGAAAAATGAAGTTTAATGCTTCTGAGCATGCGTCGACTTGATTCTGAGCATGCGTGGGTTTTTTAACCGATGGACTTGCCCATAGACGATCAGAAATTCCCATCGGTTTTTTATCCATCGGAAAATTTTAAAACAAGTTCTATTTTTTACAACCGATGGAAAAAAGACCGATGGGTACCATACACGATCGGTTGGTCTGATGAAAACCATCCATCGGACGGTTTTCATCAGTCAAACCGATCGTGTGTACAGGGCTTTAGTGTAAGAGCAATAATTCTAGCCCTAGACCTCCTCTGTTACTCAAAACATGCAACCTGTAGAATTTTTTAAACGTCGCCTATGAAGATTTTTAAGGGTAAAAGTTTGACGCCATTCCACGAGCGGGCGCAATTTTGAAGCGTGACATGTTGGGTCTCAATTTACTCGGCGTAACATTTATCTTTCACAATTTTACCACAAAAAACTGGGAGAACGTATTGACTTGAGTATAAGCCTAGGGTGAGAATGCAGCAGCTACTGTAAGCGGAAAACAGGGTCAACAATGCCCATGTGCTGCCTCACTGTGCCCATTTGAACGCCGCACTGTGCCCATTGCAACCTCACTGTGCCCATTGCAACCTCACTGTGCCCAATTGCAACCTCACTGTGCCCATTGCAACCTCACTGTGCTCATTTGCAACCTCACTGTGCCCATTGCAACCTCACTGTGCCCATTTGCAACCTCACTGTGCCCATTGCAACCTCACTGTGCCCTTTGCAACCTCACTGTGCCCATTGCAACCACACTGTGCCCAATTGCAACCTCACTGTGCCCATTGCAACCTCACTGTGCCCTTTTGCAACCTCACTGTGCTCATTGCAACCTCACTGTGCCCATTTGCAACCTCACTGTGCCCATTGCAACCTCACTGTGCCCATTTGCAACCTCACTGTGCCCATTTGCAACCTCACTGTGCCCATTGCAACCTCACTGTGCCCTTTGCAACCTCACTGTGCCCATTGCAACCACACTGTGCCCATTGCAACCACACTGTGCCCATTGCATTATACTGGAGTATATACGGTAATAAAACTCAGGAAATTAGAAGAGTCATAACTTCTGCTTTACTGACAGAAGCTGAAAGCTTGCTGTGTAAGTACAAAGATATTTCCTCTTTATTTTATCTGTGTTTCTTGTTTTTTGTGTGCTACACCGACAAAGAGACACATTAACTATAACACACATAAAACACATAACACAAACACACAAGATAAAACATACACAGGCACAGCACAAAGTGCAAAACACCCAACATAACACACAGCAAACAGAACATATAACACAATACATAACACACAGGAAACAGAACATACAACACAATACATAACACAGAGCAAACTGAACATACAACACAATACATAACACACAGCAAACAGAACATACAACACAATACATAACACACAGCAAACAGAACATATAACACAATACATAACACACAGCAAACAGAACATACAACACAATACATAACACACAGCAAACAGAACATACAACACAATACATAACACAGAGCAAGCTGAACATACAACACAATACATAACACACAGCAAACAGAACATACAACACAATACATAACACACAGCAAGCTGAACATACAACACAATACATAACACACAGCAAACAGAACATACAACACAATACATAACACACAGCAAACAGAACATACAACACAATACATAACACACAGCAAGCTGAACATGCAACACAATACATAACACAGAGCAAACAGAATAACAAAAACACAATACATAACACACAGCAAACAGAACATACAACACAATACATAACACACAGCAAACAGAACATACAACACAATACATAACACGCAGCAAGCTGAACATGCAACACAATACATAACACACAGAACAAACACAAACGTGTTATATAAAGGGGGAGAGTGTGGGACTTTAAATGAGACACCTTAGACGAGGTGTCTCCATCCCTGTTCAATTTGAATAAAAAGGAGGGGGGAAGTTGTGGGACTTTAAATGAGGCACATGTGTGGAACAATGTATCAGTTTAACAGCATAAATTTATTAAAATAGTTACACAGGTTATACAAATATCTTGGCCATTGACTCTCTATAAAGATACATGTTGACATAAAAATTTGCTGAATCACATCATATATGATAACATAGTGCATCAGAGGTGGCCTGTTGACAAGAATGGCCCGTTGGCTCTACGCGTTTCGGCGACTCTATTGCCTCGTCAGGAGCAATGCCTGTAGTCTGTAAAAACAATTATAGGTATGTATGAGGGCCAGTAAATTGTATTCATGAACGAATGGGGATAGGAGAATACTAAGGGAAAGCGCAAACTGAGGTGCAGAGGAAGGAAATAGTCCAACCCCCCTACTTACACATTAGTGCACTCTGTGTGCAAATGGTGCTGTACCGGCGGTGATCATCATGCACCCCCCCGGAAGCTGAGGGGGAGAGGCTGATCACTCATCGCCATGGGCGGCTATGGCGTTCTGAAATGTGGGTCCCCCCCCCTTTTTTTTGCGCCTGCGTGACGAGAGACCCCCGTTGGTTTGGTTTTCCCGATGGCAGGCACTGGCAGGATGAATGGAACGAGGTAATACTGATGTCACATACTGTTGAGGGCATATGGCCTGGTATGGTTCAGGAGGGGGGGCGCTCTCTCGTCCCCCCTCTTTTCCTGCGGCCTGCCAGGTTGCGTGCTTGGATAAGGGTCTGGTATTTATTTTTGGGGGGAACCCCATGCCATTTTTTTAAAATTTTGGCGCAGGGTTCCCCTTAAAATCCATACCAGACATGAAGGGTCTGGTATGGATTTTGAGGGGGACCCCTACGCCATTTTTTTTTAATTTGGCGCAGGGTTCCCCTTAATATCCATACCAGACCTGAAGGGCCTGGTAATGGAATTTGGGGGGGACCCCCACACATTTTTTTTTTAATTTTGGTTCAGGGGTTCCCCTTAATATTCATACCAGCCCCAAAGGGCCTGGTAATGGACTGGGGGTGGGAACCCCTGCCGTTTTTTTAATGACTTTTATCTGTATTGCCGGTGTCTTGTTGTGCTGGTTCCCCTAACGATATGGTTCCGAGCTCGACTGCGCAGGCGCTGCCGAACAGCTGTTAAAGCTCGGAGATTTCCGTCAGCTTGGCTTGCGCCTGCGCAGTCAAGAGGGAACCAGAGCGATAGGAGGAACCATAGTCTCGGCAGCTCTGGACGCGCTCACCCCCGATGCTTCATTACACACGCCGCTTTCCTCTTCATACAGCAAGGGGCGGCTCAGATGTGATATTGAGCAGTGCGATTTGTTTGTTTATACAGAAGAGGAAAGCGGCGTGTGTAATGAAGCAACGGGAGCGAGCGTGACTTATCGATATGCTTCCCCCCCTTGACTGCGCAGGCGCTGCCGAACAGCTGTTAAAGCTCTGAGATTTACGTCGCCTCGGATTGCGCCTGCGCAGTCAAGCTCGGAACCATACCGTTAGGCGGAACCAGCTTGGCAGATCACCGGGACCCGACAATTCATTAATAGCCGTGAGTAGTTTTAAATTAACTTTTTTTCCTTTAGAAATGTCATTTTGCGCAGGGACTGTTCTAAACACGGGAAACAAGCGCTACTTTACAGGCATACTATAGACACCCCCCCAGGTACGAAATTTAAAGGGATATTTCACTTTTATTGTTTCACTTTAAGCATTATTAAAATTACTGCTCCCGAAAAACGGCCGTTTTTAAAACTTTTTTTTGCATTGATACATGTCCCCTGGGGCAGGACCTGGGTCCCCAAACACTTTTTATGACAATACCTGGCATATAAACCTTCAAAATAAGCATTTTTGATTTCTCCCATAGACTTTTACAGGGTGTTCGGCGGCTTTCGAATTTGCCGTGAACATCCCAAAATGTACGCTCTTCGGCGAACAGCCAATTTTCGACCCAAACATAAAGCTCATCCCTATTAATCAGTAAGTAAAAACATGCAGACTGCCCACCATAGATATACTGCGGCAGGGCGGCCGCTCTGCGCTGGATCATGTGTCTAGTACTTGATCCATGTGCTGGGGTAGAGAGGGAGCCTGTGCTCCCCTGCCACCCGGCTGTGCTGCGATTGGTTGCAGCAACAACCAATCAGCAGCTGCCAGGCCACTGTGTGGTTGCCAGCACCCAATGATTGGGTCTAGACTTTACCAAAGACAGCCCCTATGTAGGTAAACAAACACACAGGGTTCTCTTCTGACAGCAGCAATGTGCTGTTTTTACTTCCTGCAAAGCATGATGCTTAGCAAAAGCAGAACACACAGTTAGACCCCTTTCACACTGAGCCGCGGTAAAACGCTGCTATTTTTACCGCCAACGCTATGGGCGGATTTGCAACGCATTTCGGCCACTAGCGGGGCACTTTTAACCCCCGCTAGTGGCCGAGAAAGGGTTAAAACCGCCCGCAATGCGCTGCTGAAGCAGCGCATTGCGGGCGGTATAGCCGCGCTGTTCCATTGATTTCAATGCGATGAAGCGGTGGAGGAGCGGTAAACACACCGCTCCTTCACCGCTCCAAAGATGCTGCTAGCAGGACTTTTTTTTACCGTCCTTCTAGCGCAACGCTCCAGTGTGAAACCCCTCGGGCTTTCACACTGGAGACAATAGAGCAGCTGTTTGAGGGGGGAATGCAGGTGCTATTTTTAACGCTATAGCACCTGTAATACGCCCTCAGTGTGAAAGGGGTCTTAGGCATGCATTTAACCTTTTGATCGCCCCTGATGTTATCCACTTCCCTGCAAGCTTCGTTAGTACAGTGACAGTGCATATTTTTACCACTGATCACCGCCATTACAAGTAAAAAATAAACAAAAATGACATAAATCTATCCCATAGTTAGTAGACGTGATAACTTTTGTGCAAACTAATCAATGTACGCTTATTGGGATTTTTTTACCAAAAATATGTAGCAGAATATATATTGGCCTCTAATTCATCCCAAAGTTGTTCTATCGGGTTGAGGTCAGGACTCTGTGCAGGCCAGTCAAGTTCCTCCATCCCAAACTCGCTCATCCATGTCTTTTATGGACCTTGCTCAGCAGTCTACATAGGCAAGACTCCCTAGATATAGATGATATAGAAAATAGATTAGATGCAGGCAATTTTACATTTTGTGTTTTCTTTTCACAGCACTCGTGATGGGAAGATCTGGTAAGTGCAAAGCTGGGATTGGAAATATACCATAAAAAATAATAGTTAAAATGAATAAGTAAGAAATATTAGTAATAATGTGTTTAATTGATGTGTAGATAAACTGTGTACAGTGGAACCTTGGATTACGAGCATAATCCGTTCCAGGAGAATGCTTGTAATCCAAAGTACTCGCATATAAAAGCGAGTTTCCCCATAGAAGTCAATGGAAACGAAAATAATTTGTTCCACATTGACTTCTATGGCATTTTTAGGGGGGGGGGGGCGCCGGAGGGACTCGGAAATACTCGGAGACCAAAATATTCGGAAACCCTCTGAAAGGCTCGGAAACACTCGGGAACTGAGTATATCCGAGCGTTTCTGAGTGTTTCCGAGTATTTACGAACGGCTCTGATTGGCTCTGGCGCCCCCGCACCTCTGGCCAAATGCGGTACTGCACACCGCAGAGGCTTGAATCCTGCTCGTTTTGTGAGACAACACTCGCAAACCGAGTCAGGATTTAAAAAAAAATACAGTGCTCGTATTGCGAAACTCTCGTTAACCGCGTTACTCGCAATCCGAGGTTCCACTGTACTTTTTTTTTCACTTAACCACTTAAGGACCGGACCATTATGCAGCATAAAGACCAGGCCCCTTTTTGCGATTCGGCACTGCGTCTCTTTAATTGACAATTGCGCAGTCGTGCGACATGGCTCCCAAACAAAATTGACGTCCTTTGTTTCCCACAAATAGAGCTTTATTTTGGTGGTATTTGATCACCTCTGCCATTTTTATTTTTTGCGCTATAAACAAAAATAGAGCGACAATTTTGAAAAAAATTCTATATTTTTTTACTTTTTGCTATAATAAATATCCCCAAAAAATCTATAATTTTTTTTTCCCCTCAGTTTAGGCCGATACGTATTTTTCTACATATTTTTGGTAAAAGAAATCGCAATCAGCGTTTATTGATTGGTTTGCGCAAAAGTTATAGCGTTTACAAAATAGGGGGTAGTTTTACGATATTTTTATTAATTGTTTTTTTTTTTTACTAGTAATGGCGGCGATCTGCAATTTTTATCGGGACTGCGACATTATGGCGGACACATCGGACACTTTTGACACATTTTTTTGTCATTTATACAGCGATCAGTGCTATAAAAATGCACTGGTTACTGTGAAAATGACACTGGCAGTGAAGGGGTTAACCACTAGGGGCGCTGGAGAGGTTAAGTGTGCCTAGGGGCGTGATTACTACTGTGTGGGGGCGTGGCTACGAGTGACACGTCAACGATCTCCGCTCTGATTACACAGAGCGGAGATCAGTGTCAGTGTCAGTAGGGGAGCGGGGAGATGTTGTGTTTACACTAACATCTCCCCGCTCCGCTCCTCCGTGAGACGATCGCGGGGGTTTCTATTACAAGGGATGTTTACATTCCTTATAATAGGAATAAAAGTGACCCAAATGTTTTTTTTTTTTTTTTTAAAAACAGTGTCAAAATAAATTTTTTAAAGTAAAGTAAATAAGAAAAAAAAAAAAAAAGTTTTAAAGCGCCCCGTCCCGACGAGCTCGCGCGCAGAAACGGACGTATACATGAGTAACGCCCGCATATGAAAACAGTGTTCAAACCACACATGTGAGATCTCGCCGCGATCGTCAGAGTGAGAGCAATAATTCTAGACCTAGATCTCCTCTGTAACGCAATACATGCAACCGATAGAATTTTTTAAACGTCGCCTATGGAGATTTTTAAGGGTGACATGTTGGGTATCAATTTACTCGGCGTAACATTATCTTTCAGAATATATATATATATATAAAAAAAAAATGGGCTATCTTTACTGTTGTCTTTTTTTTTTATTTAAAAAAGTGATTTTTTTTAAAAATAAGTGCGCTTGTAAGACCGCTGCGCAAATACGGTGTGACAAAAAGGCCGCCATTTTGTTCTGGGTGTTAGAAAAAAACAAATGTATAATGTTTGGGGGTTCTACGTAATTTTCTAGCAAAAAAAATGTTTATAACTTGTAAACAAAAAAATCTCAGAAAGAGGCTCTGATTACGTTTTGTAAGGATGAGCTCCGGCGTGTTCGCACACTCCACGTGCAGAGCCCGCCAGGGAGTCGGCACTGCGCTGCGCTAATCACAGCCAGGGAGACATTTCCCGATCTCTGCAGCCGAGCATCGGGACAATGTCTCCCTGGCTGTGATTAGCGCAGCACGGTGCCGACTTCCTGGCGGGCTCTGCACGTGTACTATGCGAAAACGCCAGAGCTCATCCTTAATGTTTTGTTGCCACCCTGCGAGAAGATGCCGCCGATTGGCTCTCCTCGCCACACACTCTGTCAGTGTGAGGCGAGGAGCGCCAATTACCGCATTTCTCTGTGTTCACATGTTGGACACAGCCAATCACATGGTAAAAGAGCCGCGGCTCTTTACAGAGATCTGGGTCACGCCGTGTCCTAGCAACGTGGCGAGCCCGCGATCGCCGTGCTGCGCGCCCCCGTGGGCGCGCAAAAGTGGCCGTTCTGGGACGCCGTCATATAACATCCACCCAGAACGAGAGCCGCACCGCCCCGCCATCATTTGATGGTGGGCGGGCTGCAACTAGTTAAACCACTTGCAGACCAGCCACAGTACATATACTGCGGTAGGGCGGCACGTGCAGGCTAAATCACGTATATGTACATCATTTTACTTGTTTGAGCGAAGGGGGGTGCTGTGTGCCTGCTGGGTCATGCAGAGCGCTCCCCCTGTTACGGACACAGCGGATTGTGGATCCCGGTGCTCGGGGGCCCGGTGATCATGTGATTGCTATGTGATCACATGATCACAATGTCATCAAAGCTGTTTTGAAATGCATTCATAACAGCTGTGCTGCCTATGCTGTGATTGGCCCACAGCTATCACGTACTAACCAGGCCAATCACAGCACCCTGTTGCATGTATTTAGCTGTAGCCAATCACAGATCATTAGTGATCACATCTGTCACATAGGCGTGTGCACAGGGTGTGTCGGGGCAGCACAAAGGTGGGTGGTTGCCGGGGGGGGGGTCTTATTGGGTGCCGACGAACAAAAGAGCAAAAAATAAATAAAAAAATGATAGAAAAAAAAGGGGGGGGGGGCTTGCCATCCGGGGCCCTGGGGACCTTCGGGCCTCTGGGAACCTCTGGGCCCCTTACAAAAAAAAAAAGAAATAAAAAAAAATCCAATAAAACAAATAAAAAAAAAGTTAAATAATAAAAATAATAATAAAAAAAAAAAAAAAAAAATATATATATATATATATATATATATATATATATATATATAAAAAAAGGGGGGGTTGCCATCTGGGGTCCTGGGGACCTCTGGGCCCCTTACAAAAAAAAAGAAGAAATAAAACTGCTAGTACCCCCCTGATGGCGGCCCTGAACACATGTGAGGCCCACCACTGAATAACAAAGCCGCTTACCAGAGGGCAAGCATAATGGAGCAGTCAGCTATAGCCCAGCCAAGGCCTTTAGTCCAGGGGGAGATGTACCTCATATGAAACGGAGGCTTGTAGTGCTGTTTTTGATTTTACTAATAAAGGCAACGATTATTTGGAGTGCGGCTGTCCAAAAAGATTCTTCTTTTTTCTGCCTTGCTATATGCATTGCCTGCACCTGTGGTTTCTGTGAGGAGGATCAGTACAAGGACATATTCTGCCTGGAGCGGCTACTACCTTTTTCGCCCCCGCACCTCTGGTTACATGTGGTACTGCATACACAAGCAGTGCCACTGGAACGGATTATCTGAGTTTCCATTATTTCCTATGGGGAAACTCGCTTTGATATACGAGTGCTTTGGATTACAAGCATGCTTCTGGAACGAAATATGCTCGTAATCAAAGTTATTCCGTTTCTTCATTTTAATAAACATTGTGACAAAAAATTACAACTTCTTAAAGCTCACACCATGCCTCCTACTAAATACCTTGGACTGTTTACTTTCCAAAAGGGGTCATTTGGGGGGTATTGGTCCTGATATTTAAGGGCCTCAAGAAATGAGATCAGGAGTCAGGACTGATCAATTTTCAATTACATATCTCATAGTTTGTGGACTCTATATCTTTCACACAAACCAATCCATATACCGTATATACTTGAGTATAAGCCGACCTGAATATAAGCCGAGGCACCTAATTTTACCACAAAAAAATGGGAAAACGTATTGACTGAAGTCAGAGGCGTATCTAGTGAAAATGGCGCCTATGGCAAGCACTGAAACTGCGCCCCTGTCAAAACATTTGAAACCCATCTTTCAGATAACCTTAACAAAAAAAAAAAGCACCAGAACCCATAAATGCAGTAACATCAGCACCCATAAAACGGCCTTACTAGAACCCATAAATGCAGTAACATCAGCACTCATAATTGCAGTAATATCAGCACCCATAAAAGCGGCCTTACCAAAACCCATAAATTCAGTAATATCAGCACCCATAAATGCGGTAACAGCACCCATAAATGCAATAATATCAGCACCCATAAAAGCGGCCTTACCAGCACCTATAAAAATGAAGCCTTACGAGAACCCATAAATGCAGTAATATCAGCACCTATAAATGCAGCCTTACCAGCACCCATAAATGCGGCCTTACCAGCACCTATAAATGCGGCCTTACCAGCACCTATAAATGCGGCCTTACCAGCACCTATAAATGCGGCCTTACCAGCACCCATAAATGCGGCCTTACCAGCACCTATAAATGCGGCCTTACCAGCACCTATAAATGCGGCCTTACCAGCACCTATAAATGCGGCCTTACCAGCACCCATAAATGCGGCCTTACCAGCACCTATAAATGCGGCCTTACCAGCACCTATAAATGCGGCCTTACCAGCACCTATAAATGCGGCCTTACCAGCACCTATAAATGCGGCCTTACCAGCACCTATAAATGCGGCCTTACCAGCACCTATAAAAATTAAGCCTTACGAGAACCCATAAATGCAGTAATATCAGCACCTATAAATGCGGAGGAATCGTGCAGTGTATGGGCACTTAGCAGGAGGGAGAGAGAGCGGCCTCCATGGGGGCGGATCATGCGGTGGACGGGCACAGCACTGGGCAGAAAGGCAGAGTGGAAAGGAACATCAGAGACAGTGACTGCGCGCAGTGGTACACAGACAGGTCACACTCACTGGCAGTGGCACGGTGATGATCAAGGACACACAGCGGTGCAGGGGATGTTTCCTCATAATTGATACAGTCCTCCGCCACTGCTGCTCCAGCACCTCTGACACTGTACAGAGGGAGTAGGATCACCAGCGGCCCTGTTTGCTTAGCACACACGCACAATCGCACATGATGAGGACTTTATGGCCTCTTTCACACTGGGGGGGTAAGGGCGTTGGCGGTAAAGCGCCGTTATTTTTAGCGGCGCTTTACCGTAGTTTTCGCTGCGCTATTCAGCCGCTAGCGGGGCGCTTTTAACCCCGGCTAGTGGCCGAGAAAGGGTTAACAAAATGCCTGAAAAGCGCTGCTTTGATTTCAATGGGCAGGGGCGCTTTAGGAGCCACTCCTACAGCGCCTCAAAGATGCTGCTTTTTTTCAGGGCGCTTTGCAGGCGCTATTTTTAGCGTTATAGCGCCTGCAAAGCGCCTCAGTGTGAAAGGGGTCTTAGGCTACTTTCACACTGAGGCGCTTTGCAGGTGCTACATCGCTACAAAATAGCGCCTGCAAAGTGCCCTGAAAGAGCCTCTTTTCTCACTCCAATGTAAAAGCCCGAGGGCTTTCAGACTGGAGCGGTGCGCTGGCAGGACGCTCAAAAAAGTCCTGCTAGCCGCAACTTTGAGGTACTGTAGGAGCGGTGTACAAACTGCTTCTAAAGTGCCCCTGCCTATTGAAATCAATGGGCAGTGCAACCGAACCGCCAGCAAAGCACTGCTGCAGCGGCGCTTTGCGGGCGGTTTTAACCCTTTTTGGGCTGCTAGTGGTGCGCTAGCAGGATGCTCAAAAAAGTCCTGCCAGCCACATCTTTGAGGCGCCCTGCTAGCGCCGCGAAAACCATCAGTAAAGCGCCGCAAAAATATTGGCGCTTTACCGCCGACGGCGCAACGCCCCAGTGTGAAAGTAGCCTAAGTCATCATGTGCCAGGCACAGACCCAAACAGAAGCAAGCAGCCAATCAAATATAGTGCTCAATATGGATTAAATAAATTGAATTGTTCATAGCCATAGATATCATAAATAAAGTGATTTGTGCAACAGCAGGTACTACTTGCACAAATCACTTTATTTATGATATCTATGGCTATGCATAATTATAATTTTTTTATTCCATATATTAAGCACTATATTTGGCAGTTGGCACACATCATCATACTGTACACGATGATAACATAACACAGTACACGTGTGACTATAGAATATAGTACTGTCCGTACCTGCTGCAGTGCTGCCTGCCTGGCTGGGGGTTCCAGGGACTAGTCTCTTCACTGTCAGACTCAGACTAGCCAGTTCTTCTCCTCAGTGACCTGACCTCACAAGTGATGATGGTGACATCACCGACCCGCTCGCGCTCGGCGCTCGGGGAGAAGATGAAGCTGCGATGCGAAGAGGACTGGAGGGTAGGCGGAGCTTTAGGCGGAGCCTCCGCAAGTTAGCTGAATGACGGTCTGAGCAGTGGGCGATACCACTCATAGACAAGCATGGGGGCGCCCACGGCCCGCGCCTGTCACTCTCCTACATGCCAGCCAGGAAACATTACTTATAAGTGAATTGCCGTGCCGCCGCCGGCACCGGGACTATAGTGTAGGATGCGGCCGCAGGAGAACGGGTGGGAATTTTTTGTCGTGCAGGGAACGTTTTTTTTGGCGCCCCCCCCTACGGCGCCCATGGTTCTTGCCATGCCTGCCATACCTTGGATACGCCACTGACTGAAGTATAAGCCTAGGATGTCCATCTGCATGCCTCACTGTGCCTCACTTTGCCTCACTGTGTCCATGTGCATGCCTCACTGTGTCCATGCCTCACTGTGCCCATGCCTCACTGTGCCCATGCCTCACTGTGCCCATGACTAGACTGATGTTTAACATTGGAATCTATGGAAGGGGTGCCCGGGTTTGAAAAATCGGTGCTTTCCGGCCGTAGGTCCTCCAGACAACAAATTTTGCACACTTGTAGAGGAGACATGGGGCTATGTGTGTGCCAAGTTTCGGGTCCAGGGGACCTAAGACCGGCCGGTACTGGGTCCCCAAAATCACCAGAGAAATTAGTCCGGGAGATCAGGCGCAAAAAAGGTGACTCGAGTATAAAAAAAATGTGCTGAAAAACTCGGCTTATACTCAAGTATATACGGTACACTTATTGGGATTGAGCAGATTTTCTTTTCTTTATTTTTATATTTATATATTTTATATTTATATATATTTTAGATATTTCTTTATTTTCTTTATATTTATTTTCTTCAAAAAGACATTTTTGGCCTAAATGTGTGATGAAATTAGATTTTTATTTATATTATATTAAATGTTTATTTTTTTCAAAATATTTTTTTCCAAATTTTTGCAAAAAATAAAGAGGTGATCAAATACCATCAAAATATAGCTCTATGTCCTTCCGATCCTAATGTAGACTTGTACACTCAATGGACATATGTTATTCCTGACCTATGTTTAGTCAATTTTGTTTTACAAATGCTTGAAACTCAATAAAACAGATTCAACATAAATATATATAAAAAAAAATATAGCTCTAGTTGTGGGAAAAAAATGATAAAAATTGAATGTGCGCACAGTGTTGCATGACCGCGCAATTGCCAGTTAAAGTAGCGCAGTTGCCCAATAGCAAAAAATGGCCTGGTGCTGAAGAGGGTAAAACTTTCCGGAGCTGAAGTGGCTAAAAGTCAACATACTCTACTCCTTTAGTAAATAAAACGTATTGCTGGGTGTGTTGGATGACTGCTCACCCATCCTGTAGAACAGGGGTCTCCAAACTGCGACCCGAGGGCCAGATGTGGCCCTTTGCTAGCCTTTATCTGGCCCTCAGGGCTTTATTCCTCCCACTGATATGAGGCACTATTCTTCCCACTGACTCCAACAAGGGGGCACTATTTCTTCCACTGATACCAATGATGAGATACAATTACTCCTACTAATAGGGGCACTACTCCTTATCCTACTAACCGCAAACTCTGAGGCCATATTTATTCTCACCAATGCTGGGCCCGGGACATTTTCTACCCCTGCTGGCCACAATCCGGCCCTCCTAAAGGTTGAAGAACAATAAACTGGCCCTTTGAAAAGTTTGGAGACCCCTGCTCTAGAATTTACTTCCCCGCTGAGTTCCTTTTTCTTCTATTTAAAGAATGTTAATTTCTTTGTCTTTCTGGGGTGTAAAGTGAATGTTTTTGCTTTTCAAACAGAATCTCTCTCTTCTTCAAAATGTCATTATTGAACACTGTGCTCTCTATGTGTTCTGTGTGATCTCTTTTCTTCTATAGGAGGGACCATCAAACCTGTGATGACCTTCACACCCAACTGGGGGAATGTACTACAAGGTGACAATGTGACTCTAACATGTGATGTGCCGTCTTCTGTACCAGGAGAGCCCCGGACCTATCAGTGGTACAAAGATAACCGACCAATACCAGGAGATCAACAGAGACTTCATATAACATCTTCTGGTGTGCGGGACAGTGGAGATTACCAGTGCCAGATCGGTGACAGTGATATCAGTGATCCCGTCACTCTAAATGTTACAAATAGTGAGTTATCTCCTCATCTCCATAATTCCATTATATGATGTCTGTCAATATAATATTATTTCTTTTCTCAGATTTTGTCATCCTGCAGAGACCTCCATCTGCCATTTATGAAGGAGACCCCCTGGCTCTGAGATGTCATCATATAAAAGAGTATTACAGCTATCCACCGACATTCTTCAAGAATAATGAAGAGATAAAATCACAATTCCCGGACTCTGAGTTTAGAATTCAGAAAGTGGATCTAAACACAACCGGACATTATAAATGTACTAAACAAATAGCATCTCCTGGTAGTTCTGATTTCTATGAGCACTCAGATGAATTCTCAGTCTCTGGGAAAGGTGAGTCTCTAGAACACGGAACATCCTGGGGATGGTACGGGGATCTGGGGATGGTACAGGAATCTGGGGATGGTACGGGGATCTGGGGATGGAACGGGGATCTGGGGATGGTACGGGGATCTGGGGATGGTATGGGGATCTGGGGATGGTACAGGGATCTGGGGATGGTACGGGGATCTGGGGATGGTACGGGGATCTGGGTATGGTACGGGGATCTGGGGATGGTACAGGGATCTGGGGATGGTACGGGGATCTGGGGATGGTATGGGGGTCTGGGGATGGTTTTGGGATCTGGGGATGGTATTGGGATCTGGGGATGGTACGGGGATCTGGGGATGGTACAGGGATCTGGGGATGGTACAGGGATCTGGGGATGGAACGGGGATCTGGAGATGGTACGGGGATCTGGGGATGGTACGGGGATCTGGGGATGGTACGGGGGATCTGGGGATGGTACGGGTATCTGGGGATGGAACAGGGATCTGGGGATGGTACAGGGATCTGGGGATGGTATGGGGATCTGGGGATGGTACGGGGATCTGGGGATGGTACGGGGATCTGGAGATGGTACAGGGATCTGGGGATGGTACAGGGATCTGGGGATGGAGGGATGTAGCGGAAAGAGCCCGATATAGGGATCTGTGTGATCATTGGATGGATGGGACAGAGACAACATTTTACTGACCCTCTGCTAGGGTTGCCACCTCATCCCTTTAAAACCGAACACATAAAGTGTTCTGTGGCTGATTAAGGTGGTAATTAAACTCAAGTGGAGCCTTATCTGAATTAAATTAGCCTCAGAACCTGTGTAATTCATATGTGTTCGGGTTTAACCACTTCAGCCCCGGAGGATTTGGCTGCCAAATGACCGGACCATTTTTTGAGATTCGACACTGCGTTACTTTAACTGACAATTGCGCGGTTGTGCGACGTGTCTCCCAAACAAAATTGACGTCCTTTTTTTCCCACATTTAGAGCTTTCTTTTGGTGGTATTTCATCACCTCTGCGGTTTTTATTTTTTGCGCTATAAACAAAAATAGTGCGACAATTTTAAAAAAAAGCAATATTTTTAACTTTTTGCTATATTTTTCCCTCAAAAATATATAATTTTTTTTCTCAGTTTAGGCCGATACGTATTCTACTACATATTTTTTGTAAAAAAAAACCCACAATAAGCGTAAATTGATTGGTTTGCGCAAAAGTTATAGTGTCTACAAAATAGGGGATAGTTTTTTGGCAATTTTATTAATAATTCTTTTTTTTTTACTAGTAATGGCGGCGATCAGCGATTTTTATCATGACTGCAACATTATGGCGGACACTTTTGACATCATTTTGGGACCATTGTCATTTATACAGCGATCAGTGCTATAAAATTGCACTGATTACTGTGTAAATGACACTGGCAGGGAAGGGGTTAAGTGTGTCCTAGGGAGTGATTCTAACTGTGTGGGGGCGGGGCTTACTGTGACACGACACTGATCACTGCTCCCGATGACAGGGTGCAGACGATCAGTGTCCTGTCAAAAGGCAGAACAGGGAGATGCCTTGTTTACACAGGCATACCCCCGTTCTGCAGCTCCATGACATGATCGCGGGACACCGGCGGACATCGAGTCCGCGGGTCCCGCGGCACGGTCACAGAGCTCATGGCAGGGGCACGCGCGAAATTCAAAGTGACGTATATATACATTACTTTGCACAGCCGTGGCATTCTGCCGACGTATATGTACAGGCAAGTGGTTAAAGGGATGAGGTGGCAACCCTACCCTCTGCTCTGCCCCCCCTTGCTCATTGGGGCGCTGGGCTGTGGAGGGGGTGGGAGTGGCCGCCTCAACCTCTCAGTCCAAGCATGTGGGTGGATCCCAACTCCATTGTTACAAACTTTCCTGAGCCTAGACCGGCTCTGTGACATCAGCAGACAGCGGACTTCAGCCCGCTGTCTGCTAAAAATTGGTCAAAGGCGTGCAGAACAAACTACACTATTATCCACAGAAGTACAGCCAAAAGAGCTTTTCTTTTATTACATTCTCTGCATTAAGGTAAAAACCTTCTGGGTGCAGCTTCAGTCCCCTTTATGCTTACCTGAGCCCCATCTTGATCCAGCAATGTGCATGAGAACAGTGGCTCTCTCAGGTCTCTCTCTCCTAACTGGCTCACACGACAGCGAGAGCCATTGTCAATCACAGCCAGTGAGCCAATCAGAAGAGAGCGAGGGGCGGGGTCGAGCTACGCTTTGTGTGTGAATGGACAATGTCCATTCACAGGAGCATGTCTTGGGACTGAGCCTGCTCCCCCAAAACAAGAGGCATGCTACTTGGCGGGGGAAGAAAGGACCGCTGGTGGGGGACCCAAAAAGAAGAAGATCAGAGGTGCTCTGTGCAAAACCATTACACAGAGCAGATAAGTATAACATGTTTGTGATTTTTTTTTTTTTTTATTCCTACTAAATGCAGAACTTTATCACAGTTCCTGTGCCCATATGCACCATATTCTACAGTGTTCACCACTCCACATGTAGATAGCAATAAAAAGTGCACAAGATCAGATGACTTATGTGTATAGACCCCAAGGTGATGTTACTAGAGGAGAGGCAATGGCATCACCCATCAGCCTGAAGTCCTCTTTCCAGCATCTTGGCATGCAGAGAATGGGCGGACAGGGATGCATGCTCACTTAAAGGGGTTGTAAACCCTCAATATTTTTCACCTTAAAGCGGAGTTCCACCCAAAGAAAAAGTGGAGGTGACCCCCTGACATGCCACATTTGGCATGTCATTTTTTGGGGGGGCGAGCGGATACCCTCTTTTTAGAGGCACCCAGCTCCCACTTCCTCCCGGGGCTCCACGGCGCCAAAAGGAATTTCACTTCTCCCCCCTCCCTCTCTGCGATCATCTGGGACACATCACAGGTTCCAGATGTTGTGGAATTCCAGGCTGCTGTTTACAGAGCACACAGCCTATAATTCCTGTGCTCTATAAGCACACACTTTAGATTCATCTTTTTGCAATAATGCTATCTGTAAGTTAAGTTTGCTAAAGTCCACTCACCGTTCATTCCATCATTCATCCAAGAAAGGCAGCACCACAAAAGCTTATCTTCTTATCAGGCCATTCCAGCAAAGACTGACTAGCCGACGCCTAATCATAGGCTTTTATTAAACTCAAAAGATCTCACACAGGAGGTGATTGGCTGCAGCAACCAATTCCCTCCCCCATGGGCGGGAACCTCACAGGATGTTCCCTCCTCACAGGAAAATGACCATACAAGGAAAATGGCAGTACGTGGACATTCCTTCCAACAGGAGATGTCATATATGAATACAATAACGTAGGATGGCTAAAGTTACCGTTGATAGGAATTCTTATTCTGCGCTAGTGATGAGCCGAACACCCCCGGGTTCGGTTCGCACCAGAACCCGCGAACGGACCGAAAGTTCGTACGAACATTAGAACCCTATTAAATACAATGGATGCGAACGTTCGAATTCTAAAGTGCTAATTATAACGACTATTATGCATGTTATTGTCCTAAAAAGGGTTTGGGAACCCGGGTTCTGCACCAGGGGACATGTATCAATGCAAAAAGAAGTTTTAAAAACGGTTGTTTTTCGGGAGCAGTCATTTTGATGATGCATAAAGTGAAAAAAAAAAGTCAAATATTCCTTTAAATATCGTACCTGGGGGGTGTCTAAAGTATGCCTGTGAAGTGCCACGTGTTTCCCGTGTTTAGAACTGTCCCTGCACAAAATGACACTTCTAAAGGAAAAAAAAGCCATTTAAAACTGCTTGCGGCTTTCATGTAATGTCTGGTCCCGGTAATATGGATGAAAATCTTTAAGAAAAATGGCGTAGCTACCCCATGACCCCCCCCCTACCCCAGCCCATTACCAGCCCCTTTGGGTCTTGTATGGATATTAAGGGGAACCCCGCACATAAAATAAAAAAGGCCCTATATACTCTGAACAGCCGTATACAGGCGGTGCATACAAGACAGGGACTGTAGGTTTGTTCTTATGTAGAATCTGTTTGTAATTTTGAACAGGTACATTGTTTAAGTGTAGCTCCAGCCCAAAAATCTATTTTTAAACTTTTTGGAAAACATAGGTAAGGGTTATCACCCCTGTAACATTTGTTTTGCTGTCTGTGCCCCTGTTCAGAACATTTCACCTCACTTTCCGTCCCAATGACAACTGTTTTTGAAATGTGGTGTTTTTCTTGAAACAAGGATTGCTGATAAAGCATCAGTACAGAGGAGACACCTTTCTCCCATATTAATTCTTACAGGAGAGAATTTTCCTTCCAAGGGGTAGATTTCCTCTCACTTCCTGTTGTCTTCTTGCGTTTGCAAGTAGGAGTCGTTTGTAAGTTGGATGTTTGAAAGTAGGGACCTGCCGTATATACTCTGCAGAAATAGGCCCCTTAGTTGTTGGTGTTGGCACAACACTGTAAGCACTCACAGTTACTCTTGGTTGGTGCTGGAACGCCCTGCTGTCAACTATTATATCAGGAATTTTAATTACATATAATTGTTGAACAGTGGTAGTAAAAATTGGGCCTTTGATGGTGGTGCTGGTGCCACAACACTGTAAGCCCTGACAGTTACTCTTGGTGGGTGCAGCAATGGGCCCTGCTGTGAATTATTAGATCAAGAATTGTAATTGCATGCCCCTGTTGAACAGGGGCTGAAAAATTGGGCCTTTCGTGGTGGTGGTGGTGGTGGCGTTGCCACAACACTGTAAGCCCTCAGAGTTACTCTTGGTGGGTGCAGCAATGGGCCCTGCTGTGAATTATTAGATCAAGAATTGTAATTACATGCCCCTGTTGAACAGGGGCTGAAAAATTGGGCCCTTTGGCACTGGTGGCACAACACTACAACCCCTCACAGATACTGTACTTGGAGCACAGCAATGAGCCCTGTTGCAAAGTATTGCTTCAAAAATTGTAATGACACGCCCCTGTTAAACAGGGGCTGAAAAATTGGGCCTTAGGCACTGGTGGCACAACACTCCAACCCCTCACAGATACTGTACTTGGAGCACAGCAATGAGCCCTATGGCAAATTATTGCTAAAAAAATTGTAATTACACGCCCCTGTTAAACAGGGGCTGAAAAATTGGGCCTTAGCCACTGGTGGCGGCACCCATAAACAAAAATGATCTTCCAAGCTATCATCATCAATCGTATCATTGAGGACTCGGAGGAGGAGGATAGCCAGTCAACATAACAGCACAGGCACTCAGCATCAGCATCAGTCTTGAAGGGATGTGACATGTTAAAATCAATTAGTCTGTTATATCAGCATCAGGTGTGTGGTAGCTGGTGGTGATCCAAGACTGGTTCATCTTGATGAAAGTCAGTCGATCAACCGAGTCGGTGGACAGGCGCACCCTGTGATCCGTGACAAATCCTCCAGCAGCACTGAATGTGCGTTCCGAAAGAACGCTGGATGCAGGACAGGCCAGTAGCTCAATTGCATACTGTGCAAGCTCTGGCCAGTGATCCATCCTCAAGACCCAGTAAGCCAGAGGATTTTCGGTGGGGAAGGTGTCCAAGTCTGACCTTGCCCCTAGATATTCCTGCACCATGTTTATCAGACGCTGGCGATGGTTGCTGGAACCGATCATACTTTGGGGCTGCGGACTAAAGAATTGTCTGAACGCATCGGTCAGACGGCCACCTTCCCCACCGCTCCTTCTTTGACTGACCGAAGCCTCAGCAACTCGTTGTCCAGGACCAGGAGTTTGTAATCTCCCAGTCTCTGGGAACGCGTTGCACAGACCTTTCTGCAAGGCCTCCCGGAGTTGTCTCATCCTCTGCTCCCTCTGCGACGGTAACATAAGGTCCGCAACCTTACCCTTGTACCGTGGATCAAGGAGAGTGGCCAGCCAGTAATGGTCCCTCTCCTTGATCCGAAGAATACGAGGATCCTTCCGCAGACTTTGCAGGATCAGGGAGGCCATGCAGCGTAGGTTTGCTGAGGCATTCGGTCCGGAGTCCTCTGGGTCACTAAGGATGACATGATCCGCAGCCACCTCCTCCCAGCCACGTACAAGTCCACTGGTTTCTTGGGACTGTAAATCATCCCTAAAAGACTGCTGCTGATGATGCTGAGTGCCAGCCTCCACCTCCATGCTGACACAATCCTCCTCCTCCTCCTCCTCCTCTTCCTGTGCGATGGGTGGGACAGAAGGAACACTGTCTGGGTAAAGGGGGCCTTGAGAGGCAAGGAAGTCCTCCTCTTCCTGCCTCTGTTCTGCCTCAAGTGCCCTGTCCATTATTCCACGCAGCGTGTGCTCCAACAGGTGGACAAGAGGTACAGTGTCACTGATGCATGCACTGTCACTGCTCACCATCCTCGTGGCCTCCTCAAATGGTGCCAGGACAGTGCATGCATCCCTGATCATGCCCCACTGGCGTGGAGAAAAAAAACAAGCTCCCCTGACCCTGTCCTGGTGCCGTAGTCGCACAGGTACTCATTGATGGCCCTCTGCTGCGTGTGCAGCCGCTGCAGCATGGCCAACGTTGAGTTCCACCTGGTGGGCATGTCACATATAAGGCGGTTCTTGGGCAGGTTCAACTCATTTTGCAGCTCAGCCAGGCGAGCACTGGCATTATAAGATCTGCGGAAATGCACACAGACTTTCCTGGCCTGCCTCAGGACATCCTGTAAGCCCGGGTACCTGCCCAAGAACCGCTGCACCACCAGGTTAAGGACGTGAGCCACACAGGGCACATGGGTCAGTTGTCCCTGTCGGAGGGCAGAGAGGAGGTTGGTGCCATTGTCGCAAACCACCATTCCTGGCTTAAGCTGGCGTGGCGTCAACCACCTCTCGGCCTGGCCCTGCAGAGCAGACAGGACCTCTGCCCCAGTGTGGCTTCTGTCCCCCAAACACACCAGCGCAAGCACGGCATGGCATCTTTTTGCCTGCGTACTTGCGTAGCCCCTTGAACGGCTACGGAGCACCGCTGGTTCAGAGGACAAAGCACAGGAAGAGGCCATGGAGGAAGAAGAAGAGGAGGGGGTGGAGGAGAGAGGTGTGTCACAACCAGTAGTAGCATTTTGGAGGCGTGGCGGTGGAACAACCTCCAACACTACTGCACCTTGTCCTTCATCCTTCCCAGCTGCCAAAAGAGTCACCCAATGGGCCGTGAAAGAAAGGTAACGTCCCTGTCCATGCCTGCTGGACCATGAGTCAGCGGTAATATGCACCTTACCGCTGACCGCCCTGTCCAGCGAGGCCAAGACATTGCCTTCCACATGCCGGTAGAGAGCCGGAATAGCCTTCCGTGAGAAAAAGTGGCGTTTGGGAACCTGCCACTGAGGAACCGCACATTGCACAAACTCACGGAAGGGGGCCGAGTCTACCAACTGAAAAATCAGCAGTTGAAGCGCTAGCAATTTAGCCAAGCTAGCATTCAACCGCTGGGCATGTGGATGGCTGGGAGTGAACTTCTTTCGACGGTCCAGCAGCTGGGGCAGGGAAATTTGCCTGCTAGAATCGGACGTCGGTGTACTGCTAGCAGAGTGGCCGCAACTACTTGGCTGTGACACACCTAATTCTACACCTTCATTCCTCTCAGTGCATGTTTCAGACAGGACTGAAGTTATAGTGGGGTTGGAGATCCCAGCTGATGCGGTGCAAGGAGAGGTCCGCTTTGTTCTTTGGTGTGGGTCTTTGAGGTAGGCTTGCCAACGAGCTGCATGGCAGGTCAACATATGTCTGGTCAGGCATGTGGTACCCAAGCGGCTGATGTTTTGGCCACGCGATATACGCTTGAGACATATGTTGCAAACAGCAGCTGTGCGATCTGATGCACTAGCCTCAAAAAAGGCCCACACCAAAGAACTTTTTGAATGACGGGCAGAGGCAGCGCCCTGCACAGGCGGAGCTCTGCGGTGTGATTCCGTCGGTGTACTGCCCTTACGCTGGCCACCAAAGGGCATCCTGCCTCGTTGGAGATGTGCCTCCTCCTCATCCTCCTCCTCCTCCTCTCTCCTATTAGGCACCCACGTGGAGTCAGTGACCTCATCATCCCCTCCCTCCTCATCACTGGAGCCAATCTGGCAGTATGCTGCAGCTGCTGGAACATGACTGCCAGATTGGTGTCCTTCTTGAGCATCCCCTCTGTCTGCTCTCACGCTACTGCCTTCCTGTAGCTGGGTTTCATCATCAGACCCTTCGAAACGCTGGGCATCCTCCTGGAGCATGTACCCAAAACTGTGCTCAAACAGTTCGGGGGACTCCTCAGGAGGAGTACATGGTGGGTCTAGGGAAGGAGTGACTGATGATGAGTCTGACATTGATACCAGGGAAGAGGACGCTTTGGCAGCTGCTTTGCCAGTACCCTGAGCCTGGGTGAGAGAGGATGAGGAGGAGGAGGAGGAGGCATTGGTCATCCACTCTACCAAGTCTTCGGCATGATGTGGCTCAACATGTCCAGCTGCCGAAAAGAAGGACAAGCGTGTCCCATGGCCATGTGCTGATGACAATGCACCGCGTCCACGACCAGCACTGTTGCCCCCAGACACAGAGCCTGCTTGCCCTCTTTTATTGCCTCCTGACTGTCTGCCTCTCCTTGTTTGCCTTCCAGACATTCTAATAGATGGCCTGCAGGGAGATGGGAAAAAAGCAATAAGGGCTACCTTCAGGTGTCCTTCTCTGTCCCTTTACTTAAGGATTTCTAAATATGGTTGAGGATTAGGGATGAGCTCGGTGTTCGAGTCGAACATACGTTCGACTCGAACATCGGCTGTTCGATCGTTCGAAGAAGATCGAACGATTTGGGCCGTTCGCGCCTAATTCGAGTGACGCGAACGGCCCCCAATGCACTACGCCATCGCAGTGTCATCCAGGCTCTGTGATTGGCCAAGCATGCACTGTGACCCCGCATGCTTGGCCAATCACAGCGCTGGCAGCGAGGAGAGCAATGATTGGCCACAGGCAGGATGCCTGTGGCCAATTATTGCTGAGGGTGTTTAGTACACGCTCCACACTATAAAAGGCCGCCAGCACGGCGGCCTAGTGTAGTGTGTTCCGGAGCAGGGAAAGAGAAGCATAGGCAGGGACAGTGACATTTTTTTTTTCTTGCTTAACCTGGATTCCTTTAGTTTAGGGAAAGAGAAGGATAGGTAGGGAGAGTGTCAGTGTGTTTTACTGTGCGAATCCTTGTTTCTAGGGACAGGGAAGGACAGTGAGGGAAATTCTCCTTCTGCTATAGTGTGCTAAAGCATTGATCATCAACCATCTTTAAAAAAACATTTTTTCTAGGGACAGAAAACTATAGGTAGGAAGAGTGTCAGTTTCTTTCACTGTGATAATCCTTGTTTCTAGGGACAGGGAAGGACAGTGAGGGAAATTCTCCTTGTGCTATAGTGTGCTAAAGCATTGATCATCAACCATCTTTAAAAAAACATTTTTTCTAGGGACAGAAAACTATAGGTAGGAAGAGTGTCAGTTTCTTTCACTGTGATAATCCTTGTTTCTAGGGACAGGGAAGGACAGTGAGGGAAATTCTCCTTGTGCTATAGTGTGCTAAAGCATTGATCATCAACCATCTTTAAAAAAACATTTTTTCTAGGGACAGAAAACTATAGGTAGGAAGAGTGTCAGTTTCTTTCACTGTGATAATCCTTGTTTCTAGGGACAGGGAAGGACAGTGAGGGAAATTCTACTTGTGCTATAGTGTGCTAAAGCATTGATCATCAATCAGCTTTAAAAAAACATTTTTTCTAGGGACAGAAAACTATAGGTAGGAAGAGTGTCAGTTTCTTTCACTGTGATAATCCTTGTTTCTAGGGACAGGGAAGGACAGTGAGGGAAATTCTCCTTGTGCTATAGTGTGCTAAAGCATTGATCATCAACCGTCTTTAAAAAAACATTTTTTCTAGGGACAGAAAACTATAGGTAGGAAGAGTGTCAGTTTCTTTCACTGTGATAATCCTTGTTTCTAGGGACAGGGAAGGACAGTGAGGGAAATTCTCCTTGTGCTATAGTGTGCTAAAGCATTGATCATCAACCGTCTTTAAAAAAAACATTTTTTCTAGGGACAGAAAACTATAGGTAGGAAGAGTGTCAGTTTCTTTCACTGTGATAATCCTTGTTTCTAGGAACAGGGAAGGACAGTGAGGGAAATTCTCCTTGTGCTATAGTGTGCTAAAGCATTGATCATCAACCGTCTTTAAAAAAACATTTTTTCTAGGGACAGAAAACTATAGGTAGGAAGAGTGTCAGTTTCTTTCACTGTGATAATCCTTGTTTCGAGGGACAGGGAAGGACAGTGAGGGAAATTCTCCTTGTGCTATAGTGTGCTAAAGCATTGATCATCAACCGTCTTTAAAAAAACATTTTTTCTAGGGACAGAAAATTATAGGTAGGAAGAGTGTCAGTTTCTTTCACTGTGATAATCCTTGTTTCTAGGGACAGGGAAGTACAGTGAGGGAAATTCTACTTGTGCTATAGTGTGCTAAAGCATTGATCATCAATCAGCTTTAAAAAAACATTTTTTCTAGGGACAGAAAACTATAGGTAGGAAGAGTGTCAGTTTCTTTCACTGTGATAATCCTTGTTTCTAGGGACAGGGAAGGACAGTGAGGGAAATTCTCCTTGTGCTATAGTGTGCTAAAGCATTGATCATCAACCGTCTTTAAAAAAACATTTTTTCTAGGGACAGAAAACTATAGGTAGGAAGAGTGTCAGTTTCTTTCACTCTGATAATCCTTGTTTCTAGGGACAGGGAAGGACAGTGAGGGAAATTCTCCTTGTGTTATAGTGTGCTAAAGCATTGATCATCAACCGTCTTTAAAAAAACATTTTTTCTAGGGACAGAAAACTATAGGTAGGAAGAGTGTCAGTTTCTTTCACTGTGATAATCCTTGTTTCTAGGGACAGGGAAGGACAGTGAGGGAAATTCTCCTTGTGCTATAGTGTGCTAAAGCATTGATCATCAACCGTCTTTAAAAAAACATTTTTTCTAGGGACAGAAAACTATAGGTAGGAAGAGTGTCAGTTTCTTTCACTGTGATAATCCTTGTTTCTAGGGACAGGGAAGGACAGTGAGGGAAATTCTCCTTGTGCTATAGTGTGCTAAAGCATTGATCATCAACCGTCTTTAAAAAAACATTTTTTCTAGGGACAGAAAACTATAGGTAGGAAGAGTGTCAGTTTCTTTCACTGTGATAATCCTTGTTTCTAGGGACAGGGAAGGACAGTGAGGGAAATTCTACTTGTGTTATAGTGTGCTAAAGCATTGATCATCAATCAGCTTTAAAAAAACATTTTTTCTAGGGACAGAAAACTATAGGTAGGAAGAGTGTCAGTTTCTTTCACTGTGATAATCCTTGTTTCTAGGGACAGGGAAGGACAGTGAGGGAAATTCTCCTTGTGCTATAGTGTGCTAAAGCATTGATCATCAACCGTCTTTAAAAAAAACATTTTTTCTAGGGACAGAAAACTATAGGTAGGAAGAGTGTCAGTTTCTTTCACTGTGATAATCCTTGTTTCTAGGGACAGGGAAGGACAGTGAGGGAAATTCTCCTTGTGTTATAGTGTGCTAAAGCATTGATCATCAACCGTCTTTAAAAAAACATTTTTTCTAGGGACAGAAAACTATAGGTAGGAAGAGTGTCAGTTTCTTTCACTGTGATAATCCTTGTTTCTAGGGACAGGGAAGGACAGTGAGGGAAATTCTCCTTGTGCTATAGTGTGCTAAAGCATTGATCATCAACCGTCTTTAAAAAAACATTTTTTCTAGGGACAGAAAACTATAGGTAGGAAGAGTGTCAGTTTCTTTCACTGTGATAATCCTTGTTTCTAGGGACAGGGAAGGACAGTGAGGGAAATTCTCCTTGTGCTATAGTGTGCTAAAGCATTGATCATCAACCGTCTTTAAAAAAACATTTTTTCTAGGGACAGAAAACTATAGGTAGGAAGAGTGTCAGTTTCTTTCACTGTGATAATCCTTGTTTCTAGGGACAGGGAAGGACAGTGAGGGAAATTCTACTTGTGTTATAGTGTGCTAAAGCATTGATCATCAATCAGCTTTAAAAAAACATTTTTTCTAGGGACAGAAAACTATAGGTAGGAAGAGTGTCAGTTTCTTTCACTGTGATAATCCTTGTTTCTAGGGACAGGGAAGGACAGTGAGGGAAATTCTCCTTGTGCTATAGTGTGCTAAAGCATTGATCATCAACCGTCTTTAAAAAAAACATTTTTTCTAGGGACAGAAAACTATAGGTAGGAAGAGTGTCAGTTTCTTTCACTGTGATAATCCTTGTTTCTAGGGACAGGGAAGGACAGTGAGGGAAATTCTCCTTGTGCTATAGTGTGCTAAAGCATTGATCATCAACCGACTTTAAAAAAACATTTTTTCTAGGGACAGAAAACTATAGGTAGGAAGAGTGTCAGTTTCTTTCACTGTGATAATCCTTGTTTCTAGGGACAGGGAAGGACAGTGAGGGAAATTCTACTTGTGCTATAGTGTGCTAAAGCATTGATCATCAACCGTCTTTAAAAAAACATTTTTTCTAGGGACAGAAAACTATAGGTAGGAAGAGTGTCAGTTTCTTTCACTGTGATAATCCTTGTTTCTAGGGACAGGGAAGGACAGTGAGGGAAATTCTCCTTGTGCTATAGTGTGCTAAAGCATTGATCATCAACCGTCTTTAAAAAAACATTTTTTCTAGGGACAGAAAACTATAGGTAGGAAGAGTGTCAGTTTCTTTCACTGTGATAATCCTTGTTTCTAGGGACAGGGAAGGACAGTGAGGGAAATTCTCCTTGTGCTATAGTGTGCTAAAGCATTGATCATCAACCGTCTTTAAAAAAACATTTTTTCTAGGGACAGAAAACTATAGGTAGGAAGAGTGTCAGTTTCTTTCACTGTGATAATCCTTGTTTCTAGGGACAGGGAAGGACAGTGAGGGAAATTCTCCTTGTGCTATAGTGTGCTAAAGCATTGATCATCAACCGTCTTTAAAAAAACATTTTTTCTAGGGACAGAAAACTATAGGTAGGAAGAGTGTCAGTTTCTTTCACTGTGATAATCCTTGTTTCTAGGGACAGGGAAGGACAGTGAGGGAAATTCTACTTGTGCTATAGTGTGCTAAAGCATTGATCATCAATCAGCTTTAAAAAAACATTTTTTCTAGGGACAGAAAACTATAGGTAGGAAGAGTGTCAGTTTCTTTCACTGTGATAATCCTTGTTTCTAGGGACAGGGAAGGACAGTGAGGGAAATTCTCCTTGTGCTATAGTGTGCTAAAGCATTGATCATCAACCATCTTTAAAAAAACATTTTTTCTAGGGACAGAAAACTATAGGTAGGAAGAGTGTCAGTTTCTTTCACTGTGATAATCCTTGTTTCTAGGGACAGGGAAGGACAGTGAGGGAAATTCTCCTTGTGCTATAGTGTGCTAAAGCATTGATCATCAACCGTCTTTAAAAAAACATTTTTTCTAGGGACAGAAAACTATAGGTAGGAAGAGTGTCAGTTTCTTTCACTGTGATAATCCTTGTTTCTAGGGACAGGGAAGGACAGTGAGGGAAATTCTCCTTGTGCTATAGTGTGCTAAAGCATTGATCATCAACCGTGTTTAAAAAAAACATTTTTTCTAGGGACAGAAAACTATAGGTAGGAAGAGTGTCAGTTTCTTTCACTGTGATAATCCTTGTTTCTAGGGACAGGGAAGGACAGTGAGGGAAATTCTACTTGTGCTATAGTGTGCTAAAGCATTGATCATCAACAGCTTTAAAAAAACATTTTTTCTAGGGACAGAAAACTATAGGTAGGAAGAGTGTTAGTTTCTTTCATTGTGATAATCCTTGTTTCTAGGGACAGGGAAGGACAGTGAGGGAAATTCTCCTTGTGCTATACTGTGCTAAAGCATTCCTCATCAACCATCTTTGAAATCCTTGTTTTTTGGACAGTCAGGGAAATTGTCGTTGTGCTATTCTGTGCGAAAGCAATCATCCTCAACCATATTTAGAAATCCTTAAGTAAAGGGACAGAGAAGGACACCTGAAGGTAGCCCTTATTGCTTTTTTCCCATCTCCCTGCAGGCCATCTATTAGAATGTCTGGAAGGCAAACAAGGAGAGGCAGACAGTCAGGAGGCAATAAAAGAGGGCAAGCAGGCTCTGTGTCTGGGGGCAACAGTGCTGGTCGTGGACGCGGTGCATTGTCATCAGCACATGGCCATGGGACACGCTTGTCCTTCTTTTCGGCAGCTGGACATGTTGAGCCACATCATGCCGAAGACTTGGTAGAGTGGATGACCAAGCCCTCCTCCTCCTCCTCATCCTCTCTCACCCAGGCTCAGGGTACTGGCAAAGCAGCTGCCAAAGCGTCCTCTTCCCTGGTATCAATGTCAGACTCATCATCAGTCACTCCTTCCCTAGACCCACCATGTCCTCCTCCTGAGGAGTCCCCCGAACTGTTTGAGCACAGTGTTGGGTACATGCTCCAGGAGGATGCCCAGCATTTCGAAGGGTCTGATGATGAAACCCAGCTACAGGAAGGCAGTAGCGTGAGAGCAGACAGAGGGGATGCTCAAGAAGGACACCAATCTGGCAGTCATGTTCCAGCAGCTGCAGCATACTGCCAGATTGGCTCCAGTGATGAGGAGGGAGGGGATGATGAGGTCACTGACTCCACGTGGGTGCCTAATAGGAGAGAGGAGGAGGAGGAGGATGAGGAGGAGGCACATCTCCAACGAGGCAGGATGCCCTTTGGTGGCCAGCGTAAGGGCAGTACACCGACGGAATCACACCGCAGAGCTCCGCCTGTGCAGGGCGCTGCCTCTGCCCGTCATTCAAAAAGTTCTTTGGTGTGGGCCTTTTTTGAGGCTAGTGCATCAGATCGCACAGCTGCTGTTTGCAACATATGTCTCAAGCGTATATCGCGTGGCCAAAACATCAGCCGCTTGGGTACCACATGCCTGACCAGACATATGTTGACCTGCCATGCAGCTCGTTGGCAAGCCTACCTCAAAGACCCACACCAAAGAACAAAGCGGACCTCTCCTTGCACCGCATCAGCTGGGATCTCCAACCCCACTATAACTTCAGTCCTCTCTGAAACATGCACTGAGAGGAATGAAGGTGTAGAATTAGGTGTGTCACAGCCAAGTAGTTGCGGCCACTCTGCTAGCAGTACACCGACGTCCGATTCTAGCAGGCAAATTTCCCTGCCCCAGCTGCTGGACCGTTGAAAGAAGTTCACTCCCAGCCATCCACATGCCCAGCGGTTGAATGCTAGCTTGGCTAAATTGCTAGCGCTTCAACTGCTGCCTTTTCAGTTGGTAGACTCGGCCCCCTTCCGTGAGTTTGTGCAATGTGCGGTTCCTCAGTGGCAGGTTCCCAAACGCCACTTTTTCTCACGGAAGGCTATTCCGGCTCTCTACCGGCATGTGGAAGGCAATGTCTTGGCCTCGCTGGACAGGGCGGTCAGCGGTAAGGTGCATATTACCGCTGACTCATGGTCCAGCAGGCATGGACAGGGACGTTACCTTTCTTTCACGGCCCATTGGGTCACTCTTTTGGCAGCTGGGAAGGATGCAGGACAAGGTGCAGTAGTGTTGGAGGTTGTTCCACCGCCACGCCTCCAAAATGCTACTACTGGTTGTGACACACCTCTCTCCTCCACCCCCTCCTCTTCTTCTTCCTCCATGGCCTCTTCCTGTGGTTTGTCCTCTGAACCAGCGGTGCTCCGTAGCCGTTCAAGGGGCTACGCAAGTACGCAGGCAAAAAGATGCCATGCCGTGCTTGCGCTGGTGTGTTTGGGGGACAGAAGCCACACTGGGGCAGAGGTCCTGTCTGCACTGCAGGGCCAGGCCGAGAGGTGGTTGACGCCACGCCAGCTTAAGCCAGGAATGGTGGTTTGCGACAATGGCACCAACCTCCTCTCCGCCCTCCGACAGGGACAACTGACCCATGTGCCCTGTGTGGCTCACGTCCTTAACCTGGTGGTGCAGCGGTTCTTGGGCAGGTACCCGGGCTTACAGGATGTCCTGAGGCAGGCCAGGAAAGTCTGTGTGCATTTCCGCAGATCTTATAATGCCAGTGCTCGCCTGGCTGAGCTGCAAAAGGAGTTGAACCTGCCCAAGAACCGCCTTATATGTGACATGCCCACCAGGTGGAACTCAACGTTGGCCATGCTGCAGCGGCTGCACACGCAGCAGAGGGCCATCAATGAGTACCTGTGCGACTACGGCACCAGGACAGGGTCAGGGGAGCTTGTTTTTTTTCTCCACGCCAGTGGGGCATGATCAGGGATGCATGCACTGTCCTGGCACCATTTGAGGAGGCCACAAGGATGGTGAGCAGTGACAGTGCATGCATCAGTGACACTGTACCTCTTGTCCACCTGTTGGAGCACACGCTGCGTGGAATAATGGACAGGGCACTTGAGGCAGAACAGAGGCAGGAAGAGGAGGACTTCCTTGCCTCTCAAGGCCCCCTTTACCCAGACAGTGTTCCTTCTGTCCCACCCATCGCACAGGAAGAGGAGGAGGAGGAGGAGGAGGAGGAGGAGGATTGTGTCAGCATGGAGGTGGAGGCTGGCACTCAGCATCATCAGCAGCAGTCTTTTAGGGATGATTTACAGTCCCAAGAAACCAGTGGACTTGTACGTGGCTGGGAGGAGGTGGCTGCGGATCATGTCGTCCTTAGTGACCCAGAGGACTCCGGACCGAATGCCTCAGCAAACCTACGCTGCATGGCCTCCCTGATCCTGCAAAGTCTGCGGAAGGATCCTCGTATTCTTCGGATCAAGGAGAGGGACCATTACTGGCTGGCCACTCTCCTTGATCCACGGTACAAGGGTAAGGTTGCGGACCTTATGTTACCGTCGCAGAGGGAGCAGAGGATGAGACAACTCCGGGAGGCCTTGCAGAAAGGTCTGTGCAACGCGTTCCCAGAGACTGGGAGGTTACAAACTCCTGGTCCTGGACAACGAGTTGCTGAGGCTTCGGCCAGTCAAAGAAGGAGCGGTGGGGAAGGTGGCCGTCTGACCGATGCGTTCAGACAATTCTTTAGTCCGCAGCCCCAAAGTATGATCGGTTCCAGCAACCATCGCCAGCGTCTGATAAACATGGTGCAGGAATATCTAGGGGCAAGGTCAGACTTGGACACCTTCCCCACCGAAAATCCTCTGGCTTACTGGGTCTTGAGGATGGATCACTGGCCAGAGCTTGCACAGTATGCAATTGAGCTACTGGCCTGTCCTGCATCCAGCGTTCTTTCGGAACGCACATTCAGTGCTGCTGGAGGATTTGTCACGGATCACAGGGTGCGCCTGTCCACCGACTCGGTTGATCGACTGACTTTCATCAAGATGAACCAGTCTTGGATCACCACCAGCTACCACACACCTGATGCTGATATAACAGACTAATTGATTTTAACATGTCACATCCCTTCAAGACTGATGCTGATGCTGAGTGCCTGTGCTGTTATGTTGACTGGCTATCCTCCTCCTCCGAGTCCTCAATGATACGATTGATGATGATAGCTTGGAAGATCATTTTTGTTTATGGGTGCCGCCACCAGTGGCTAAGGCCCAATTTTTCAGCCCCTGTTTTACAGGGGCGTGTAATTACAATTTTTTTAGCAATAATTTGCCATAGGGCTCATTGCTGTGCTCCAAGTACAGTATCTGTGAGGGGTTGGAGTGTTGTGCCACCAGTGCCTAAGGCCCAATTTTTCAGCCCCTGTTTAACAGGGGCGTGTCATTACAATTTTTGAAGCAATACTTTGCAACAGGGCTCATTGCTGTGCTCCAAGTACAGTATCTGTGAGGGGTTGTAGTGTTGTGCCACCAGTGCCTAAGGCCCAATTTTTCAGCCCCTGTTCAACAGGGGCATGTAATTACAATTCTTGATCTAATAATTCACAGCAGGGCCCATTGCTGCACCCACCAAGAGTAACTCTGAGGGCTTACAGTGTTGTGGCAACGCCACCACCACCACCACCACGAAAGGCCCAATTTTTCAGCCCCTGTTCAAAAGGGGCATGTAATTACAATTTTTGATCTAATAATTCACAGCAGGGCCCATTCCTGCACCCACCAAGAGTAACTCTGAGGGCTTACAGTGTTGTGGCAACACCACCACCACCACCACCACCACGAAAGGCCCAATTTTTCAGCCCCTGTTCAACAGGGGCATGCAATTACAATTCTTGATCTAATAATTCACAGCAGGGCCCATTGCTGCACCCACCAAGAGTAACTGTCAGGGCTTACAGTGTTGTGGCACCAGCACCACCATCAAAGGCCCAATTTTTACTACCACTGATCAACAATTATATGTAATTAAAATTCCTGATATAATAGTTGACAGCAGGGCGTTCCAGCACCAACCAAGAGTAACTGTGAGTGCTTACAGTGTTGTGCCAACACCAACAACTAAGGGGCCTATTTCTGCAGAGTATATACGGCAGGTCCCTACTTTCAAACATCCAACTTACAAACGACTCCTACTTGCAAACGCAAGAAGACAACAGGAAGTGAGAGGAAATCTACCCCTTGGAAGGAAAATTCTCTCCTGTAAGAATTAATATGGGAGAAAGGTGTCTCCTCTGTACTGATGCTTTATCAGCAATCCTTGTTTCAAGAAAAACACCACATTTCAAAAACAGTTGTCATTGGGACGGAAAGTGAGGTGAAATGTTCTGAACAGGGGCACAGACAGCAAAACAAATGTTACAGGGGTGATAACCCTTACCTATGTTTTCCAAAAAGTTTAAAAATAGATTTTTGGGCTGGAGCTACACTTAAACAATGTACCTGTTCAAAATTACAAACAGATTCTACATAAGAACAAACCTACAGTCCCTGTCTTGTATGCACCGCCTGTATACGGCTGTTCAGAGTATATAGGGCCTTTTTTATTTTATGTGCGGGGTTCCCCTTAATATCCATACAAGACCCAAAGGGGCTGGTAATGGGCTGGGGTAGTGGGGGGGTCATGGGGTAGCTATGCCATTTTTCTTAAAGATTTTCATCCATATTACCGGGACCAGACATTACATTAAAGCCGCAAGCAGTTTTAAATGGCTTTTTTTTCCTTTAGAAGTGTCATTTTGTGCAGGGACAGTTCTAAACACGGGAAACACGTGGCACTTCACAGGCATACTTTAGACACCCCCCAGGTACGATATTTAAAGGAATATTTGACTTTTTTTTTTCACTTTATGCATCATTAAAATGACTGCTCCCGAAAAACGACCGTTTTTAAAACTTCTTTTTGCATTGATACATGTCCCCTGGTGCAGAACCCGGGTTCCCAAACCCTTTTTAGGACAATAACATGCATAATAGTCGTTATAATTAGCACTTTAGAATTCGAACGTTCACATCCATTGTATTTAATAGGGTTCTAATGTTCGTACGAACTTTCGGTCCGTTCGCGGGTTCTGGTGCGAACCGAACCCGGGGGTGTTCGGCTCATCACTATTGAGGATGATTGCTTTCGCACAGAATAGCACAACGACAATTTCCCTGACTGTCCAAAAAACAAGGATTTCAAAGATGGTTGATGAGGAATGCTTTAGCACAGTATAGCACAAGTAGAATTTCCCTCACTGTCCTTCCCTGTCCCTAGAAACAAGGATTATCACAGTGAAAGAAACTGACACTCTTCCTACCTATAGTTTTCTGTCCCTAGAAAAAATGTTTTTTTAAAGCTGATTGATGATCAATGCTTTAGCACACTATAGCACAAGTAGAATTTCCCTCACTGTCCTTCCCTGTCCCTAGAAACAAGGATTATCACAGTGAAAGAAACTGACACTCTCCCTACCTATAGTTTTCTGTCCCTAGAAAAAATGTTTTTTTAAAGATGGTTGATGATCAATGCTTTAGCACACTATAGCACAAGGAGAATTTCCCTCACTGTCCTTCCCTGTCCCTAGAAACAAGGATTATCACAGTGAAAGAAACTGACACTCTTCCTACCTATAGTTTTCTGTCCCTAGAAAAAATGTTTTTTTAAAGACGGTTGATGATCAATGCTTTAGCACACTATAGCACAAGGAGAATTTCCCTCACTGTCCTTCCCTGTCCCTAGAAACAAGGATTATCACAGTAAAACACACTGACACTCTCCCTACCTATAGTTTTCTGTCCCTAGAAAAAATGTTTTTTTAAAGATGGTTGATGATCAATGCTTTAGCACACTATAGCACAAGGAGAATTTCCCTCACTGTCCTTCCCTGTCCCTAGAAACAAGGATTATCACAGTGAAAGAAACTGACACTCTCCCTACCTATAGTTTTCTGTCCCTAGAAAAAATGTTTTTTTAAAGATGGTTGATGATCAATGCTTTAGCACACTATAGCACAAGGAGAATTTCCCTCACTGTCCTTCCCTGTCCCTAGAAACAAGGATTATCACAGTGAAAGAAACTGACACTCTCCCTACCTATAGTTTTCTGTCCCTAGAAAAAATGTTTTTTTAAAGATGGTTGATGATCAATGCTTTAGCACACTATAGCACAAGGAGAATTTCCCTCACTGTCCTTCCCTGTCCCTAGAAACAAGGATTATCACAGTGAAAGAAACTGACACTCTTCCTACCTATAGTTTTCTGTCCCTAGAAAAAATGTTTTTTTAAAGATGGTTGATGATCAATGCTTTAGCACACTATAGCACAAGGAGAATTTCCCTCACTGTCCTTCCCTGTCCCTAGAAACAAGGATTATCACAGTGAAAGAAACTGACACTCTTCCTACCTATAGTTTTCTGTCCCTAGAAAAAATGTTTTTTTAAAGATGGTTGATGATCAATGCTTTAGCACACTATAGCACAAGGAGAATTTCCCTCACTGTCCTTCCCTGTCCCTAGAAACAAGGATTATCACAGTGAAAGAAACTGACACTCTTCCTACCTATAGTTTTCTGTCCCTAGAAAAAATGTTTTTTTAAAGATGGTTGATGATCAATGCTTTAGCACAGTATAGCACAAGGAGAATTTCCCTCACTGTCCTTCCCTGTCCCTAGAAACAAGGATTATCACAGTAAAACACACTGACACTCTCCCTACCTATAGTTTTCTGTCCCTAGAAAAAATGATTTTTTAACCACTTAAGCCCCGGACCATTTCGGGCCATTAGGATCAAGCCTGTTTTTGGGATTCGGCACTGCGCTGCTTTAACTGTAAATTGTGCGGACATGCAATGTTGTACCCAAATGAAATTTGCGTCCTTTTCTTCCCAGAAATAGAGCTTTCTTTTAATGGTATTTGATTGCCTCTGCGATTTTTATTTTTTGCGATATAAACAGAAAAAGACCGAAAATTTTGAAAAAAAATGATATTTTCTACTTTTTGTTATAAGAAAAATCGAATAAACTCAATTTTAGTCATACATTTAGGCCAAAATGTATTCAGCCACATGTCTTTAGTAAAAAAAATGTCAATAAGCGTATATTTATTGGTTTGCGCAAAAGTTATAGCGTTTACAAACTAGGGTACATTTTCTGAAATTTACACAGCTTTTAAATTTATGACTGCCTATCTCATTTCTTGAGGTGCTAAAATGGCAGGGCAGTACAAAACCCCCCCAAATGACCCCATTTTGGAAAGTAGACACCCCAAGGAAATTGCTGAGAGGCATGTTGAGCCCATTGAATATTTTTTTTTTTCGTCCCAAGTGATTGAATAATGACAAAAAAAAAAAAAAAAAAAAATTACAAAAAGTTGTCACTAAATGATATATTGCTCACACATGCCATGGTTATATGTGGAATTGCACCCCAAAATACATTCTGCTGCTTCTCCTGAGTACGGGGATACCACATGTGTGGGACTTTTTAGGAGCCTAGCCACGTACGGGACCCCGGAAACCAAGCACCGCCTTCAGGATTTCTAAGGGCGCAAATTTTTGATTTCACTCCTCACTACCTATCACAGTTTCGAAGGCCATAAAATGCCAAAATAGCACAACCCCCCCCCCAAATGACCCCATTTTGGAAAGTAGACACCCCAAGCTATTTACTGAGAGGCATGTTCAGTCCATGGAATATTTTATATTTTGCCACAAGTTGCGGGAATATGACAAATTTTTTTTTTTTTCACAAAGTTGTCACTAAATGATATATTGCTCACACATGCCATGGGCATATGTGAAATTACACCCCAAAATACATTCTGCTGCTTTTCCTGAGTACGGGGATACCACATGTGTGGGACTTTTTGGGAGCCTAGCCGCGTACAGGGCCCCAAAAACCAAGCACCGCCTTCAGGATTTCTAAGGGCGTAAATTTTTGATTTCACTCCTCACTACCTATCACAGTTTTGAAGGCCATAAAATGCCAAAATAGCACAAAACCCCCCCAAAGTACCCCATTTTGGAAAGTAGACACCCCAAGCTATTTGCTGAGAGGCATGTTGAGTCCATGGAATATTTTATATTTTGCCACAGGTTGCGGGAATATGACAAACTGTTTTTTTTTTGCACAAAGTTGTCACTAAATGATATATTGCTCACACATGCCATGGGCATATGTGAAATTACACCCCAAAATACATTCTGCTGCTTCTCCTGAGTACGGGGATACCACATGTGTGGGACTTTTTGGGAGCCTAGCCGCGTACGGGACCCCAAAAACCAAGCACCGCCTTCAAGGTTTCTAAGGGCATAAATTTTTGATTTCGCTCCTCACTACCTATCACAGTTTTGAAGGCCATAAAATGCCAAGATGGCACAAAACCCCCCCAAATGACCCCATTTTGGAAAGTAGACACCCCAAGCTATTTGCTGAGAGGCATGTTGAGCCCATTGAATATTTTTTTTTTTGTCCCAAATGATTGAATAATGACAAAAAGAAAAAAAAAAATGTACAAAAAGTTGTCACTAAATGATATATTGCTCACACATGCCATGGTTATATGTGAAATTACACCCCAAAATACATTCTGCTGCTTCTCCTGAGTACGGGGATACCACATGTGTGGGACTTTTTGGGAGCCTAGCCGCGTACGGGACCCCAAAAACCAAGCACCGCCTTCAAGGTTTCTAAGGGCATACATTTTTGATTTCACTGCTCACTACCTATCACAGTTTTGAAGGCCATAAAATGTCAAAATAGCCCAAAACCCCCACAAATGACCCCATTTTGGAAAGTAGACACCCCAAGCTATTTGCTGAGAGGCATGGTGAGTATTTTACAGCTCTCATTTGTTTTTGAAAATTAAGAAAGACATTTTTTTTTCTTTTTTTTTTTCTTTTTTTACATTTTCAAAACTTTGTGACAAAAAGCGAGATCTGCAAAATACTCAACATACCTCTCAGCAAATAGCTTGGGGTGTCTACTTTCCAAAATGGGGTCATTTGGGGGGGTTTTGTGCCATCTGGGCATTCCATGGCCTCCGAAACTGTGATAGGCAGTGAGGAGTGAAATCAAAAATTTACACCCATAGAAATCCTGAAGGCGGTGCTTGGTTTTTGGGGTCCCGTACGCGACTAGGCTCCCAAAAAGTCCCACACATGTGGTATCCCCGTACTCAGGAGAAGCAACAGAATGTATTTTGGGGTGTAATTCCACATATGCCCATGGCATGTTTGAGCAATATATAATTTAGTGACAACTTTTTGTACATTTTTTTTTTTTGGTCATTATTCAATCACTTGGGACAAAAAAAAAAAATATTCAATGGGCTCAACATGCCTCTCAGCAAATAGCTTGAGGTGTCTACTTTACAAAATGGGGTCATTTGGGGGGGTTTTGAACTGTCCTGGCATTTTATGCACAACATTAGGAAGCTTATGTCACACATCATCCACTCTTCTAACCACTTGAAGACAAAGCCCTTTCTGACACTTTTTGTTTACATGAAAGAAAATTTTTTTTTGCAAGAAAATTATGTTGAACCCCCAAACATTATATATTTTTTTAAAGCAAAGGCCCTACAGATTAAAATAGTGGGTGTTGCATTTTTTTTTTCCACACAGTATTTGCGCAGCGATTTTTCAAACGCATTTTTTGGGGGAAAAACACACTTTTTTTATTTTTAATGCACTAAAAAACACTATATTGCCCAAATGTTTGATGGAATAAAAAAGATGATCATAGGCCGAGTACATGGATACCAAACACGACATGCTTTAAAATTGCGCACAAACGCGCAGCGGCGACAAAACTACATTCATTTTTAAAAGCATTTAAAAGCCTTTACAGGTTACCACGTTAGATTTACAGAGGAGGTCTACTGCTAAAATGACTGCCCTCGATCTGACCTTCGCGGTGATACCTCACATGCATGATGCAATTGCTGTTTACATATGACGCTAGACCGACGCGTGCGTTCGCCTTTGCGCAATAGCAGGGGGGACAGCGGTGCTTTTTTTTTTTTTTTTTTTTTTTTATTATTTATTTGGCTTTTTTATTTTATTTTTAAACTGTGCCTTCCATATTTTATTTTTTTACCATTTTTATCGTTATCTCAGGGAATGTAAATATCCCCTATGATAGCAATAGGTAGTGACAGGTACTCTTTTTTTGAAAAAAATTGGGGGGTTAGACCCTAGATCTTTCCTCTGCCCTCAAAGCATCTGACCACACCAAGATCGGTGTGATAAAATGCTTTCCCAATTTCCCAATGGCGCTTTTTATATCCGGGGGGGGGGGACATTCCCTCCCACTGCTTGTAAAAGCAGTCTAGAGGCTAATTATCTGCTAGAATTGCTTTTACATGAAAGCCGGCTGCTGGCTGAAAAGAATGATACCAAGACGATACCTAAACCCGCAGGCATCATTCTGGTATAAACATTCAAAGTCCAGCAACATACCAGTACGTTGCTGGTCCTTGTTGGACATGTATTGTAATCTTTTTTTTCATACAGCCTATTGGCTGAACGAAAAAAAGAGATTGATTGGTGGGTATGCCCACCATTAGAATACCTCCCTTCATCCACCCACTTCTAATGATGGGCATATATGCCGAAGCATGGGGGCATCCTCCCGCAAAAAAGTTATGCCGCGTACACACGGTCAAGCCTTCGTCGGAATTTCGACCGTATGTACGCGGCATAAAAGGTTATGCCGCGTACACACGGTCGGACTTTTCCACGGATAAGCCTCCGTTGGAATTTCGACCGTATATACGCGGCATTAGGAGCAAAATCGCTCCTCCGCCCCTGCTGCCCCCATGCTTCGGCATATATGCTCTTTTTTTTAACTGTGGTGGTGAAATCACCTCCTACAGCGTTGGAGTCACGGCTTTATGTATCGTGGGAGCAAACGCTGTTGCTGTCAAGATAAATAGATCCGCGCTGCAACTGAATGGCGTACCTGCTAAGCAAATGGTGGTTAACATTAAAACAAAGTAACATTACAGTACAACAGTAAGACCTTACCATGCCATACCTGCAAAGCAAATACCAAAACAAAACCTAGTAAAAAATAAAAAAATGTTTTAACGCAACCTGTGCCTAAAATATATATATGCCGAAGCATGGGGGCATCCTCCCGCAAAAAAGTTATGCCGCGTACACACGGTCGGAATTTCGACCGTATGTACGCGGCATTAGGAGCAAAATCGCTCCTCCGCCCCTGCTGCCCCCGTGCTTCGGCATATATGCTCTTTTTTTTAACTGTGGTGGTGAAATCACCTCCTACAGCGTTGGAGTCACGGCTTTATGTATCGTGGGAGCAAACGCTGTTGCTGTCAAGATAAATAGATCCGCGCTGCAACTGAATGACGTACCTGCTAAGCAAATGGTGGTTAACATTAAAACAAAGTAACATTACAGTACAACAGTAAGACCTTACCATGCCATACCTGCAAAGCAAATACCAAAACAAAACCTAGTAAAAAATAAAAAAATGTTTTAACGCAACCTGTGCCTAAAATATATATATGCCGAAGCATGGGGGCATCCTCCCGCAAAAAAGTTATGCCGCGTACACACGGTCGGAATTTCGACCGTATGTATGCGGCATTAGGAGCAAAATCGCTCCTCCGCCCCTGCTGCCCCCATGCTTCGGCATATATGCTCTTTTTTTTAACTGTGGTGGTGAAATCACCTCCTACAGCACTGGAGTCACGGCTTTATGTATCGTGGGAGCAAACGCTGTTGCTGTCAAGATAAATAATTCCGCGCTGCAGTTGAATGGCGTACCTGAAAACAAAAAATTACATACCTGAAAAGCAAGCATGATAAAACATTGCAGAATAGAATACAGTAAAAAAAGAGCAGAACAATAGAGAGAAAATAGAGAGAGAGAGAACAATAAAACGACAACTATTTTTGGTTTTTTTATTTTATATTTTTTTTGTGTTTTGTTTTTTACGTTTTTTTTTTCTTTTTTACACTTTTTTTTGTAACTTTACAACTGTAATGGTTCGGGTCTCTCAAAATGTAATGGCATCTTGGGAGACCCTGTGTAAGTGTGTCCTAGTCTGTGAAATGCTGTACCCTACGCTAAAACTTCACTTTTGAGTGGTAGCGTTCAAAACATTCACCTTGGCAAAGACCAGGCTTGTCAGGACAGAGTGGACAAAAACTACGGGTGTCACGCCTAAATCCGCGCTTGCTACAGACACGACATCTTTTTTGGGGGTGGCTTTGGGTAGGGGTACTCGGGAGGACATACGAATAATGCCTCTCATGCAGCCGGCTTACTGCATTTGGTTGGGGATGGTGAGGTGCAGAACCGCCTGGATACAGGAGTTCTGTGACTATCTCATTCTGGAATTTTAGAAGAGATAACGTCCCGCCTGAAGCTCTGTATAGCACATGAGCGTTCAGCAAAGCCAATTGGAATAATGATAGAGACACTTTTTTGTACCAGCGTCTCGCCTTACGGTCAATTAGATACGGCGCCATCAACTGGTCGTTGAGGTCCACCCCTCCCATATTTTGGTTATATTCGTGGACACAGAGGGGTTTCTCCACAACACCAGTCGCCGTACGAATTTGGACTGTCGTGTCTGCATGAAGGGAGGTAAGAAGGAAAACATTCTTATTGTCCCTCCACTTCATAGCGAGCAAGTTATTACACTTCAAGCAGGCTCTCTCCCCCAGCCTAAGACGGGCATCTACAAGCCGCTGGGGAAAGCCCCGGCGATTAGGTCGCACGGTGCCACATGCTCCAATCTTATGATCAAACAAGTGACTAAACAGTGGCACGCTCGTGTAATAATTGTCCACATACAAGTGGTACCCCTTTCCGAATAAGGGTGACACCAAGTTCCACACTATCTTGCCAGCGCTCCCTATGTAATCCGGGCAGTTGACCGACTCAATCTGACTGTCTTTTCCCTCATAAACCGTAAAGTTCACTACATAGCCTGTTGCCCTGTCACAGAACTTGTAGAGCTTGACCCCGTATCTGGCACGCTTGCTGGGAAGGTACTGCTTGAAAGACAAGCGGCCAGAAAATTTAATCAGGGACTCATCAACGCAGACAACTTGATCGGGAGTAAACAAGGCTGCAAAACGTTCGTTGAAGTGGTTTATGAGGGGCCGAATTTTATAGAGCCGGTCGTATTCAGGGTCCCCACGTGGACGACAAAGTTCATTGTCGTTGAAGTGCATGAACCGCAAAATCTGCTCGTATCGTGCCCTGGACATGGAGGCAGAGAACACGGGCATGTGGTCAATTGGGTGCGTGGACCAATAAGCACGCAATGACGGAAATTTATGTGTGCCCATGTTGAGGGAAAGGCCCAGAAAGGTCTTAAATTCGGAAACCGTAATTGGTTTCCAATTTCTGGCAATTTTAGGCAACTGGGGGTTAGCAGCGATAAATTGACCAGCATATAAATTACTCTGGTCCACAATAGATCTATAGAGATCTTCCATGAAAAACAGCGAATAAAAATCGATTGGCATAAAATCAGCTGTTTCCACCTGAATACCGGGTTGGGCAGTGAATGGGGGAAGTACGGGTTCTGCAGAAGTGGTGGGGACCCAATCAGGATAGGCGAATTCTGCAGGAAGGGCAGTATGGGCACGACGGGCCTGCCTTTGTCTTCTTGGTGGCAGCGGGACACTACTTGTGCTTGCCACCTCGCCAGCTTGAACTGCACTTATGGGACTCGCCACGTCACCAAGTGTTACTGCAGTGCTGGATGTACGTCCAGGCTGTACTAGGCCGCTGGTGCTTGCCAGTTCACCAGAAGGAATAGCGGCGCTAGTACTACTCTGCTCCATGATACGAGAGACCTGCGGTTCTTGCTCCTCAACAACCTCAGAAGATCGGGATCGGGTACGCCTGACCTTAGCAGGGACCTCAACTTCGTCGTCAGAGCTATCTGACGTGGGGCCGCTGACGTCACTGTCTTCTACGGGAAGATATTCTGAGCCTGAATCTGACAGATACGTGACCTCCTCTTCACTATCTGTCATGCTCAGAATCTCGTAGGCCTCTTTACTAGTGTACCTTCGACTTGCCATTTTGGGCTCTAAATTTAGGGGTACACTAGTAAGATTCACAGGAAAAAAAGCACCTGACTGTCGTCAGCAAATATATCAAACGCTACAAAAAAACTGTTAGCGATCGCAGGGATCAGGCCTGTCTCTGCGAACGCTGCAGTTATGTGTGTTGTGTTTGGTAAGTGACAGTGATCGATCGATACTGCACTTGGGTGGGCTGGGCTGGGCTGGGCGGAGGGGCTAAACGCAGGTACTAGCAGGTATCTGGGCTGATCCCGCTAACACTGCGTTTTTGGGAACCTTAAACCGCTGGGGATGCTAGTATAGATCTGATCAGATACTATACCACTAAGGGGGGTGTATGCTTTGCGCGTGGGTGTTAGCGTTACTGGCACTAACCTAACACTGCCTGGGGCGACGCAGACCCTCTCTGGCGCTAAAACCTAATTGATCTCACCCGCCGGGCGATCAGGGGGGTTAAACCTTTATTGGGTTATATACGGCGGGTGCCCTGATGCTATAAAAAGCAAACTAATCAACCAGCGTCACCCGTAACCTTTATATGGTGATCACTGGTGAAAGGGTTAACTAGGGGCAATCAGGGGGTTAAAACCTTTATTAGGTTAAATATGGGGGTACCTGACACCAATAAAAACCTGCGGCGAACCTAAAAAAAAAATAACTGCCTATCTAAAACACCAGCGACACGAATACAGCGATCGGAAAAACAATCGCTTAGTGACGCTGAAGTTAGGGGGTGAAAGGGTTACCTGGGGGGTGATCAAGGGGTTAAACCTTTATTAGGGGGGGTTAGGGGGCTACCCTGGACCTAAAGGGGCCTAATCCTAACTGCCTTGCAACTTTTTACAATCACAGATGACACTAAATGCAGTGATCAGTAAAATAAATGATCACTGCAATCAGTGACACTGTGATTGGGGGCTTTGGGGTGACCTGGGGGGTGATCTGGGGGTGACTGGGGGGTGATTTGTGTGCCTATGTGTACCTACGTGTCAGTGGACTGTTGGAGCACTAACCTCTGTCTTCACTCCTCGGCGCCGGGAACGAAAAGACCGCGGCGAGGGAGATGACATCACTTCCTCCAGCCTGTGTTTACATCACATGGCGGAGGAAGCAATTTCATTGGCCGGGAGCGATCGCGAGGGGGGGGCGGAATCGAGCGGCCGCCCCCTCATGCCTGATCGCTCCCGAACACTTAACGGCCGCTCACTGCAGTGAAGGGGGGTCCGGATGGACCCCCCAACTGCACAAAGGCGATCACGTAGATCTACGTGATTCTGCCTGTCCGTGCCATTCTGCCGACGTAAATCGGCGGTGGGCGGTCGTTAAGTGGTTAAAGATGGTTGATGATCAATGCTTTAGCACACTATAGCACAAGGAGAATTTCCCTCACTGTCCTTCCCTGTCCCTAGAAACAAGGATTCACACAGTAAAACACACTGACACTCTCCCTACCTATCCTTCTCTTTCCCTAAACTAAAGGAATCCAGGTTAAGCAAGAAAAAAAAATGTCACTGTCCCTGCCTATGCTTCTCTTTCCCTGCTCCGGAACACACTACACTAGGCCGCCGTGCTGGCGGCCTTTTATAGTGTGGGGCGTGTACTAAACACCCTCAGCAATAATTGGCCACAGGCATCCTGCCTGTGGCCAATCATTGCTCTCCTCGCTGCCGGCGCTGTGATTGGCCAAGCATGCGGGGTCACAGTGCATGCTTGGCCAATCACAGCGCCTGGATGACACTGCGATGGCGTAGTGCATTGTGGGCCGTTTGCGTCACTCGAATTAGGCGCGAACGGCCCAAATCGTTCGATCTTCGTCGAACGATCGAACAGCCGATGTTCGAGTCGAACGTATGTTCGACTCGAACACCGAGCTCATCCCTATTCTGCGCTATTCCATAGAATAACGCATATTAAGATTATACTATTATTGAATGGGGGAGGGAGGCTATCTGCAGATGCGCGCTACGAATTCCAACCAATGTTGATCAGACATAGCAGAGACAAGAGCGCCCATCCGCCTATAACCAATGATGTCATTGCAGAGCGAGCATATCCCCTCCTTAACGATCGTCCATGCTAATGCACAGAGGGCCCCCGTTGGCGGACATATCCGCACCCTGCAAACATCACACTCAAAACGTTTTCCCCTATAGGACGGGATTCAACCAGCCTCAGACTACCCCAATCAGCTCTTTTAGAGCGGGTTGCGGAAGTACTAACACTGGGTGACACTATGACAATGCATATTAAATACATCTCCATAAAAATCTCCACAACAGTCCTCCCTTTTTTTGTCATATGCACCCCATGTGTCCCTCGATGAGAGTTGATATGCTTCTTACACCTGGAAATAAATCATTTCTTAGTCCATAAAAAGGAAAACACGGCTTGACATGTAGACTCTACTCTTCAGGGGCATGACTTATAAAGGAGGACAGGACATGGTGAGCTGTAGTAATCGCCGATCCGTCTGTGATTCTCTGTCTTGTATGTGGGTCCGGCTTTTGGGCGTGTCATCAAGGAAACTCTGGTCACGCGTCAAATCAGGCAACAGGAGCCTCTCGTCACGACATAGAAAGAATAGAAATAAAAACGACATGAGTATATATATTCCCACTTCCTTTAACCATGATCCGCTGTAAAATAAAAAATTAGATCCCCAAAGATTCCCAGACCCTTAAAAAGGACTCCCAACCTTCACTTAGCTACAGCTCTGGCTTCAACAATTACATGAAGAACCCTATCCTTAATGGATGAGAATTGTTCAAACGTATCCCAAGCCCGAGCCCCCCCCCACCTTGTACATGCAGGACCCCATGCCCAGACCTGGTCGGGATTGGTGAACAAATCCCTTCTAGCTGTCCCTGCCATTCTTAATTTCCTGCACCATCAGATCCTCGCGATCGGCCGCGACCTAAAATGTTGGGACAGCTTCACCATCGCGCATGAACCTCTTGCTTTGGGGGAATTACCTTTATAAGCTGCAGATCCACATAAACACCAAACTAAAGTTTAAACACACTTGTGTGCTGCCTAGATACCCAAACCGACAAGAGACAGAGCCATTAAAACTAAACAATTTTACCCTCTAAAAATACATCGTTAGGTTCCATTGACAAGTGTCTGTCTGGAGTCTTCACTAGTTTGTCAAAAACTCCTCATACCCATAATAACATCATAAATGACATGTACCTCTGTCATCGATGGGGGACTAAAACTCCTCATACCCATAATAACATCATAAATGACATGTACCTCTGTCATCGCTGGGGGACTAAAACTCCTCATACCCATAATAACTAGGCTTCTGCAATTCGTTTCGTAACGAATCGAAATTCTTCCGAATTTAGCAACTTTCGGACATTCGGAAGCATTCGAATTTCCGAACAGAGCAATTACGAATAAGACCGAATCCGAAATAAATTATACCGCAAAATAGCGAATGCCCGAAGGTCTTCGGCATAATTCGTTATGAAAAAAGTTACGAATGTACGAATCCATTCAAAGCACAATAACACTCACTCTGCTTCTCCCTCACCATGCTGAACTCCCTCTCAAAATGGTGTACAGGGGGCGGAGGTTATAGCCGCATGAAAAAACAAAAGTAAAATACGAGATTTCGAATCCATTCGAAGCACAATAACACTCACTCTGCTCTGCTCTCTGCTTCTCCCTCACCGTGCTGAACCCTCTCAAAATGGTGTACAGGGGCGGAGCCTATAGCCGCATGTAAAAAACGAAAGTAAAATACGAGATTTCGAATCGTTACAAATAACCGCTATGTATTTAGAAAAGTACAAATCCATTCGAAGCACATTAGGCATAATAGGCAGCGTCATTGTGAGAGAGACACGGAAAATTACGAATCAACGAACCCAAAAAAAGTTACGAAAGTAGGAGTTGTGTCCAGAATCAACGAAAAACAACGTACTCTACCGAAAGTACGAATTATAAAGCAACAAAAAATTCAACGAAAAATGTCGCTTGCAAAAATACGAATGAGTCCGAACACGAAAAATCCCGTCTAGCAAAATTACGAATGATTACGAATCAACAGGACCGGAAAGAAACGAACCGAAACGGAACTAATTTTTCCGTTGTGCACAAGCCTAATAATAACATCATAAATGTCATGTACCGCTGTCATCGCTGGGGACTAAAACTCAGTGAAGACTCAGAACAGACCATCGGTCCTGTTCGCTTTCTGAGCTAGTCAGGACATACACTTTAAATAATAACTTGGGATGCTTTTCACCGTTACCCTCGCTAAAATTTACTAAACAACAAAAATATAAATAAACAAAGATACTCCTCATTCTTTGGTGTGGTTGAGCCGCTTCTTGCAGTGGCTGGCGTGGTCTCATCCCTCAAGCTTCTTTACAACGACCCAGTCACCTGGTTGGAAAGAATGTAAACTGATTATTAAGTCAGGGTCCGGGAGGGAATCGTGAACCCTGTGGTGGACATTTTGAAGTTCATGTCACAACGATCGCACCCACCCCATCAGCCGAGAATATAAGTGACAGCTAATGAGGAGAGTACGACCCTGATTTTGATTGACCTCCAAACAACCCTCATATGACAATAACCCAGACATCGGGACTGTGGTCACTGCATAACCTGTGCGTGGCTTATAATACCTGGAACCATTGATAAAAGATTCTTAGCCTCTGGGATGGGAACATACTTCACCAGACTGCTGCTTGCCGATTCAAATTCTATCAAAAGAAAGACAGTCTTGGCACAAACTTGGTTAGAATTACAGAGGTTATTATTAGTTTGAAAAAAAACTGTCACTCTTACATTTATCATTCTCCCCCCTTTTCTTCCTCATTACAGACTGAAGGAAGAAATGCGTGGTGCAGGAAAAAAGAAACAATGAAATAGCCTGTGATACTTTTACCTCCCTTAGATTTATCCATATGTACAGCTGTCTACATACACCTGTTCTCTGTGTACAAACTCCTTGGACCTGAAAAATACTTATAAGCAAAATCATTACTCTATTCTTCATATTTAACCTGCAAAGAATAATGACATTCCTGTACATTGGTAAATTGTCAATGACATTCTTTCAAAACCGATTCAAACAAAACCCTCTGTAACCCTTACTTTTCCCGTTCCTACAAAAATACAACAGCCGCGACGCATCGGAGGATCGCCGCGGTAAGTTCGAACATATTCACGTTACTACATACAAACATTCCGATACAAACGTGGGGGAAATACTTCCCAGTTTCCAAAACCACAAATGAAAAAAAACAAAAACAGCCAGAATTCTACCTTCACTCTTTCAGCAATAGAAAAAAAATACAATGGGACAACCATGAGAGCAGCTCGAGAACCTTCCATGTACCAGCCATACAAGGTTCAAACAAACAGGCATGAGCCACCGTTCCTCATCATTACAGATTTCTGAAGCCGCAGCTCAACTACATCCATTCCAGAGGGATACCCAAAATAGTATCCTTGGACCACCTATGTTAATCTTTTTGGGGTTCAAAGGCCTTTGCCCCAAAACTAGGCTTTGTGCACTGTGTGACCGTCTGACTATGGGAAGCCTCCATTCCTTCCCTTTTCACAGACCTCCTTGTGTCCATGGCGATTCGAATCGGCTTATCGTCTTAAACCTGCGTCCAGGTTAAACCGTTGCACCCTTTCGGAGATCACCGCCCGGTGTCTTCTTATACGGTGAATTGCAGAACTACAACCACTATATGGTCAAGTCCTCCAACTAGAAACCCTAACCGAGGCATCAACTTTATGGCTTGTTGTCCCAACACTTTTGGAACTACAGAACAACCACAGATCAACCCCCGAATTAGGCCTCTACCCCTCACAGTGCATGCATACACAAGCGTTTTCCGCTATACACCCATACACTGCGTTGTCAGACTAAACCTCACAGAACACTTACGCCAGTTTACCACCTGCAGAACAATGTGGCTTCTCTCTGTATCTAGATGATAAAATAATGGTGATACCCCCTGTTTTTCTCTCTACCCAAAACTGTATTACAGTACAAAACTTCACAAAACTGGAACAAAATATAAAAGACTTAACGCAAAAATGCTTTCCATTTTCCTTCCAAGCACAAATCTCATTCAGACAACCCCAAGCTCCTCCCACCAACTTTCTGCTGATATATAAATGCTGAAAAGAAACTTCCGGTTATGCTCAGCTACTTAAAAAAAAAAAACTGGTTTAATTACATATCAATTGTTCAGGAAGAGGGAGGGGGAGGGGAGGCCTTAGCCTTGTCTATCAAGACTCCAAAAAAATCCATGGCTACACATTATATATTTCAACCATTTAAAACCTTGTCAAGGAAATGATGGAGTAAAACCCCCCTTTGCAAATGGGAGGGAATCCCCCCTGACCCACATTCCCTGGAAGTCAAACCATAAGTTGGGACTCAAAATACAAACTCCTGCCAAAAGATGGCTATACAGTACAAGTTCCAAAAAAATGAATTGCTCTCTGGGAAACTCCCAAATATTTAAACATAAAAACACATCATTGCTCAAAAGGCGATGCTTAGAAAAACAATTTAAACCAGCAAATTCATTAAACAAAAACCAGTCTCTCAGTATGTCCCCCTGGTGTCTCACTACTCTTCCCAATAGTGCACAGGTCAAACTGTAAACGCATAAAACATAAGAAAACTGCGCCGATCAACAAATGCCAATACAGCATATTCAGGAGTTGTGTTTGCTAAACTGGAACTTCCTATCTCAAACTGTAAACGTCTCTCAAAATGGCCGACAAGCCAGGACTACAAAATGGTGGATGACCCACCACAGCACCTCATGGACAACAAGCATTGCGCCATTGACGCATGCAATTTTTCCCGCCAATAACCCGAATGGGACGTCACAATGAACACCACATTGGTTCCCCTACACAAAGAAAAACACAAATTGCCTCCACCAGGTTCCACGCAGAAAAGATCGCACTATATTCGCACTAAACATCAAAAACTGAGAAATTCTATCAGCAACATAGCAGACGAATGCCACATGGTATAGTGCCCAAAAGAAAGGTGGCTGCACCTTCCCTTATAGGATATCCACAGGCTAAGGAAAAACTGTGCCTCAAAATGGCAGACAAACCTGCAAGGCTAACAAAAGCCAAGAATGGCGCCATTACTTTTTCCCGCCAAAACCAGCATCTCTTTAAAAGAAAATCAAAAATGTTTTTCTCCACAAAGACTGACTACACAGTTGAGGTTTTTCTAAATCATCATCAAAATCCACTGAAAAAGGTGTCAGCTACACTCTACAAGGACCACATGTACACTTACAAACTTAGCCTCCCTTTTGCCAACTAAACAGCACATTCAATAAATGTGAGTTACATGACAATATTAAAAACATATTCATTTCTCTAAGTCCATATACTCTGAGATATTCACCACTTTTCTCTACCTAAAGTTCACACACAGTGGCCTCAGCTTCCATAACAAAGCCATTGCAGAGACATACTATGTCTGCCTTCTAGCAATGCCTGGCCACTTGGATATGCGGCGGGAACTTTCAACTTTAAAACCAAACACTTTTGTTAAAATATTTTTACACTTATGGAGACATGTGTCTTTGTCCCCTATAAAGGCAAAAATCACAATCTAACCATTTTTTTTTTTTTATAGAAATCACAAACACCACACACATACAGTATATTGTTGCTTGTAACATTTGCTTAGAGTGTCTTTCCCTCAGGGCACAGCCCCTGCAACACAAAACAGTGGGCAAGCCCTTCCCCCACTAAACCTCATGGCTTACAAACAATCGTCCACTTTACAAACTGCTCAGTACATCGCACAAACAGCCATCTCTTACACAATTTCAATCGCACTCATGGGTACACATGTCCTATATCACACAAACAATCTAATCACACACAGGCATACACAAACAAATTCACAGGCATCCGATCGGATTCACACACATACACACAAGCTGCAAACTTAAAACATTATTTCAAAAAGACCAATTTTTTTTTTTTGTTCGTTTCAAAGTACAGCCTCTTTACACATCACATCGCAGGTCCACTCTCCCCCCTCTGCTGATCTGATGCTCAAAGAGGCCGCAATTGGTCCCAACCGTGAGTCGCCATTACTGTTGTGGAATTCCAGGCTGCTGTTTACAGAGCACACAGCCTATAATTCCTGTGCTCTATAAGCACACACTTTTTGCAATAATGCTATCTGTAAGTTAAGTTTGCTAAAGTCCACTCACCGTTCATTCCATCATTCATCCAAGAAAGGCAGCACCACAAAAGCTTATCTTCTTATCAGGCCATTCCAGCAAAGACTGACTAGCCAACACCTAATCATAGGCTTTTATTAAACTCAAAAGATCTCACACAGGAGGTGATTGGCTGCAGCAACCAATCCCCTCCCCCATGGGCGGGAACCTCACAGGATGTTCCCTCCTCACAGGAAAATGACCATACAAGGAAAATGGCAGTACCTGGACATTCCTTCCAACAGGAGATGTCATACATGAATACAATAACGTAGGATGGCTAAAGTTACCGTTGATAGGAATTCTTATTCTGCGCTATTCCATAGAATAACGCATATTAAGATTATACTATTATTGAATGGGGGAGGGAAGCTATCTGCAGATGCGCGCTACGAATTCCAACCAATGTTGATCAGACATAGCAGAGACAAGAGCGCCCATCCGCCTATAACCAATGATGTCATTGCAGAGCGAGCATATCCCCTCCTTAACGATCGTCCATGCTAATGCACAGAGGGCCCCCGTTGGCGGACATATCCGCACCCTGCAAACATCACACTCAAAACGTTTTCCCCTATCAGACGGGATTCAACCAGCCTCAGACTACCCCAATCAGCTCTTTTAGAGCGGGTTGCGGAAGTACTAACACTGGGTGACACTATGACAATACATATTAAATACATCTCCATAAAAATCTTCACAACACAGATGATTTCCCGGCCAATCACAGTGCGCAGAGAATGCCGGTGCCGCGGAGAGGAGAGGGAGAGGAGCGGGGCTTTGTACCCCTGCATCGTTGGACCCTGGGACAGGTAGGTGTCTGATTATTAAAAGTCAGCAGCTGCAGTATTTGTAGCTGCTGAGTTTTTATTTATTTTTTTGGAACTCCGCTTTATTCTATGCATTAAGGTGAAAACCTTCTTTAGTGCAGCAGCCCCCCAGAACCCCCCTAACGCCCCGTACACACGGCCGGATTTTCCGTCGGGATAAACTCAGGCGTATTTTTCCGACGGAATTCCGCTCAAGCTGTCTTGCATACACACTGTCCCACCAAATTCCGACCGTCAAGAACGCGGTGACGTACAACAACACTACGACGAGCTGAGAAAAATGAAGTTCAATGCTTCTGAGTATGCGTCGACTTGATTCTGAGCATGCGTGTTTTTTTCTCCGTCGGAGTTCCATACAGATTCGGAATTTTCGTTGGAGAAAAAGAGAACATGTTCTCTGTTTTAACTCCGTCTGAATTTCTGAAGGAAAAAGTCAGATGGGGCACACACATGGTCAGAATATCTGATGAAAAAATTCCGTCTGACTTTTTTCATCAGAAATTCCGATCGTGTGTACGAGGCATAACACTTACCTGAACCCAGTTTTTCCAGTGACGGGGACGAGCACAGCAGCTCCAGCCAGTGTCTCGGGTCCTCATTGAATAGATTAATAGCAGCACAGCCATTGACTCCTGCTGCTGTCAATCACATCCAATGACGCGGGAGACTGGGGTCAGGCCGAGTCCTGCTGTCTGTGTCAATGGACGCAGCAGCAGGACTCAGGAGTGCGCCCGCACAGGTGCCCCGAGGGAATGCACTTCTCCGTGGGGACACTCAATGCTGGGAGGAGCCAGGAGCGCCGCTGGGGGACCCCAGAAGAGGAGGATCGGAGCAACTCTGTGCATAACCAGGTACGTATGACACCCTTCCACACCCCTTCCACCAAAGACACATGACTTACCGAATATACTCGAGTATAAGCCAAATTTTTCAGCACATTTTTTTGTGCTGAAAATGCCCCCCTCGCCTTAAGCCCCGTACACACGATCGGTTAACCTATGGATTTTCATCTGATGGATTTGTCCATCGGATATCCGATGAAACTGTTTTCCATCAGTCTTGCCCACACACCATCAGTCAAAAAACCAACCGTTCCAAACGCGGTGACGTAAAACAGTCCGATGAGCCGAGAAAAATGAAGTTCAATGCTTCTGAGCATGCGTCGACTTGATTCTGAGCATGCGTGGGTTTTTTATCCGATGGACTTGCACATAGACGATCGGAGTTTTCGATCGGTTTTTTATCCATCGGAAAATTTTAAAACAAGTTCTATTTTTTAAAACCGATGGAAAAAAGACCGATGGGTACCATACACGATCGGTTGGTCTGATGAAAACCATCCATCGGACGGTTTTCATCAGTCAAACCGATCGTGTGTACGGGGCTTAATACTCAAGTCACCTTTTTGCGCCTGATCTCCCGGACTTTGGGGACCCGGTACCGGCCGGCCGTGGGTCCCTTGGACCCCAAACTTGGCACACATGTAGCCCCACTCTTCCTCTATAAGTGTGCAAAGTTTTTTGTCCAGGGGATTTACGGCCGGGGAGCACCGATTTTTCAAAGCTGGGCACCCCTTCTATAGACTTCTATGTTTTTTGTAAATTCTTTATTTAAGAGAAAAGGACATGCGGATACACAGAGAGCGCACTGATGCTTATCAAAAAACAGCAAACATTCCCCACCCCCTCATGAGTATAGATATTACAGTAGAGATATAAAGCCCGTTGTCAGAGGGGGGGATCACAACAAGTGTCAGGCTTACAGGAGCTCTCCGCCCCCCGCATGGCCGTATTTTTGTGGCAAAAGCCGATTTAGATAAAAGTAGAAACGTCAAGCCCGTGAGAAACAGGCTTGCACAGGCCAACACTCTAGTGTTGGTAATACAGAAAAAGCAGGGAAAGTAAGAGAAAAGAAAGCAAGGAGTGCAAGAATACAAGAGGGGGAGGGGAGGGATGGGAAGGAAAAAAAAAAAACACCCCCACCCGGGTGGGGGTGGGGAACAGGGTGCCTCCAGCCACAGCCACCCCGCCTGGGGAGCAGTCAAATTTGATCCTCTCAGGTGGATCGAGCCATTAGGAGCCCGCATTCCTCCGAGAAGTAAAATTTGTGCCAGAAGTACCATGTTTTGGAAAATTTCTCACTTAGGCCTCTTTCCGTTGCTACCAAGTCCTCCATGTCATGGACAGCCTTCACTCTGCCCAACCAGCCCGCCACCGATGGGGGCTGAGTCTGCTTCCAATTCAGCGGGATGCATCCCTTTGCTGCATTGATCAGAAGCGGCAATATGGACTTTCCATAGCCCTTAGTTGGGATATTGTGGTGGTGCAGAAGGAAGAGCTCAGGTGACAACGGCAACTCTCTGTCCGTAAACTTTTGGACGATGCGGTGTACCTCAGACCAAAATGATTGTAAGATGCGGCATGACCAAAAGACGTGGAGGAGCGTACCAACCTCCTCCCCGCACCTCCAGCACATATCCGTGCTCTGAGGGAACATCTTGTGTATCTTTTCCGGAGTGTAGTACCAACGGGACAGAAGCTTATATTCCATCTCCTGGTGCCTTGCACTGATAGAAGTTGTTTGAGCGAAGAGAAGGATTCGGTCAACCTGTTTCCCTGTAAGTTGTAGGCCCAACTCCCATTCCCACTTGGTAACATAGGGCGGCCTAAAGTCCGGAGGGGGAGAAACTAGGATTTGGTATATCAGGGATATTGCATGTCTCAACGGGGACAGGTCCAGGCATAGCAACTCAAAAGGTGTCAGCTGCCGCCCATAAGTATTCGGAGAAGGCAAAGTGTGGATGAAGTGGGACAGCTGGACTTTTTGCCAGAATGAGAGCCCAGTCAGGGCAGGGTCCTCTAGGATTTGTCGTCGAGTATGCCATTGGTCGTTTGTGAGAAAGTGTCGCACTTGAGACCTGTCCACCGGTTTCAACGCCAGGAAGCTAGGGTCGTTGAGACCCGGACTAAAAGCCGGGTTGCCCACAATTGGGGTGAGCGGGGACGGGAGCGGTGCGATCGAATGATCACGGAAGGCCTTCCAAGCTGTCCTTATCGTCACCCCTACTGTAGGGTGATCAGAAATCTCCTTTGGCAAGGGAGGTTGGCACCAGGGCAACGAGTCCAAGTGGGCCCCAGTCAAGGATCGTTCAATCTGCACCCACTGTTTCAGAAGGCCGTGACGGCACCAATCCAAGGCACGCGTGAAATGACATGCCTTGTGATAGAGAGTAACGTCCGGTAGGGCTACCCCACCCTTCAACTTTGGCAGCCGGAGAATTCTCTGCGCTAACCGCGGGGGCTTCTGGGCCCACACAAACCGAATTAGCGTTCTGTTAACCGCTCTCAGGAAGGACGCCGGCACCCGTATGGGTAATGCCTGAAAGTGGTATAACAGTCTAGGTAAGACATTCATCTTCACAATGCTGCAACGGCCAAACCAGGAAAAAAGGCCATGCTGCCACTCTTGCAGGTCTTTTTTTACGGCCGTCAAAAGGGGAGGAAAGTTGACGGGGAAAATCTCTTCCGTCCTGCTGGGTAACAAGATACCCAGATATTTGATATGGGACATAGCCCATTTGAAAGGAAAATCAACCCGGAGCAGGTCAGTTAAAGGAGGAGGTAAGGCGACCCCAAGTGCCTCCGATTTCTGGTAGTTAATGCAAAACATTGACACCTCCTCGTATAGCTTCAGTTCCTTGAGCAAGTTCGGAGTGGACACAAGGGGGTTGGTCAGAAAGAAGAGCAGATCGTCTGCGAAAGCCGCGATCTTGGGGGACAGGGTGGCGTCCAGGCGTGGTCCCGTAATGTCCGGGTTGTCTCTGATGATACGCAGGAAAGGTTCTAGCGTGAGGACGAATATCAGGGGCGACAAAGGGCACCCCTGTCTCGTCCCATTCGCAATCTGAAATGGTGAGGAAAGGTGGCCATTCACCTTGACCTGGGCCGATGGGCAGGAATATATTGCCAACATCCAATTCATCATGCGTTCCTGCAGGCCAACCCAGCGGAGAGTTTCAAACAGGAAAGGCCAACTCACCCTGTCGAACGCCTTTTCGGCGTTCGTCGAGAGGAGCAGCATAGGGGTTTTACGCGTCCTTGCAGCGTGGATCATGTTGATTGCCTTAGTCGTGTTGTCACGCGCCTCTCTAGTAGGAACAAAACCGACCTGGTCGGAATGGATTAGTTGTGGCATTAAGTCAATCAAACGCATGGAAAGCGCTTTCGTGAATATCTTGAGATCCACATTGAGCAGCGAGATCGGTCTATAGTTTTGGCATCGTAGTGGATCTTTTCCCTCCTTCGGGATCACGGCAATGTGTGCTCTCAAGGCGTCCGCCGGGAGGGGCGTCCCCTCCCCTGTAGCATTATACGCAGAGAGAAAATGCGGAAGCAGTACTTCTCCAAAAGTCCTGTAATAGAGAAGGGAATATCCGTCCGGTCCCGGCGCCTTCCCCAAATGCATGCGCGACATCGCTACAGTCACCTCCTCCACTGAAAGAGGCCTGTCAAGCTCGGTCAGGTCCTCCTCCGAAATCCGGGGGAGACCAGACCTCCTCAAATAGTCCCCGATCTTCCTCCCTTCAGTCGACAGACCCTCCACAGATGTTGGACTAGGGAGATTATACAAAGTAGTATAGTATTCCCGGAACATTTCCGCGATTCCTTCCGTGGTGTGAACCCTGTTGTGAGAGTCACTAATCAATTCAGGGATGAATGTATGAGCCCTCTGAGCTCTCAGAGCCCTCGCCAGCATCCTACCACATTTGTTGCTATGCTCGTAAAAAGAACGGCGGCACTTCGAGATCACTGCTTTGGCTCTAAACAGGGCCAAGGAGCGCAGCTGGTTTCGCAGGGCTGTCAACTCAAGAAGGATCTGGGAAGCGAAGGATTGTTTATGAGCCGATTCCAAAACCCTGATTTTATCTAAAATGTCCACAATTTGTTTCGCTCTCTCCTTCTTGATGCGTGATCCCATTCTGATCAAGAGGCCACGAATGTAACTTTTATGGGCTTCCCATACCATTGTCGGGGCCACCTCCGAATAGACTTCTATGTTAAACATCAGTCTAGTCATGGGCAAAGTGAGGCATGGACACAGTAATGCCGCGTACACACGATCATTATTCACGGCGGTTAAAAAACCGCCGTGAATAATGACAGGAAAAACGAGAAAACCGCTTGGTTCCCTACACACGGTCGTTTTTCCCGTAATTTTTTCTCTTGACGAGAAAAACGACCGTCTGTGGGCTGGAAAAAACGATGAGAAAATTTAGAACATGTTCTAATTTTTCTCGTCGTTTTTTTATGCCGTTTTTCTCGACGAGAAAAACGACATAAAGCCCACAGACGATCGTTTTTCTCGGCGAAAAAAAAAATGCAGTTTTTCTCGTCGAGAAAAGCGGTCGTGTGTACGCGGCATAAGGCATGCACATGGACACAGTGAGGCAAAGTGAGGCACAGTGAGGCATGCAGATGGACACCCTAGGCTTATACTTGAGTCAATAGGTTTTCACAGTTTTTTGTGGTAAAATTAGGTGCCTCGGCTTATATTCGGGTCGGCTTATACTCGAGTACATACGGTATATTTGTAAATTCCATATTTTCTGTTTGAGTAAATACTTTACAGAGGGGTCCTGCAGAAATAATATATGGGGGGCTCCTGGCCTATCATTATAACCAATTTCATATGATTAGCTACAAATTTGTCTGGATTTCTGTATGTCAGGGGTGCCCAACCAGTGACCCGGGGGCCACATGTGGCCCGCAACCTCCTGCTCTGGGTTGCCTGATTGACTAGCCCAGATTTCAGGTTGCCGACCTGCCATCCCAGAGCATTCAGTGAATGAAGCTGGCGGTAGAGGAAGCAAGCGGCTTTTCAGAAAGTGCACCACACCTGCAGGATATAATAGACGTCTATGGCAAAGTGCAGCTAACTGACGGGAAAACCACAGGAACACTACGCCGCACCCACGGTATGGGTGGGCTGCAGACATTCAGTTTAAAAGCAGCCTTAGGCCCCTTTCACACGAACAGTCCGACCAAATCGGACCCTCCATTCACCTCTATGGAGCGGCAGATGTAAACAGACTACACCCGCCTACCTCCAATCCGATCTGCTAAAAAAAACAGAAGTGGATCCGTCCCCTTCCATCTGATTGGATCAGAGGGCCCATAGAGTAGATTGGGCTGTGTCTGCTTTGCATATGCAGACTGGACACAGACCTGTCAACTGCCCATTCTGCTCATTGTGGCCCGCTACTGGTTACTAAGTCACTTAAGTGGCCCTCGGCCTTCAAAAGGTTGGGCACCGCTGTTGTAAGTCTTGGATGCTCCAAAGGTGATTTCTGCCAATCTTCCCAGGTCTGTTTCTGTCCACCTGGGAGTTCCCTTTAAATATTTCTACTTCCCCTGTTACATTCTCCATAGTATAATGCTACTTTTATGCCTTGTACACACGACCGGATTTTCCAATGGAAAAAGTCAGACGGGCTCTTTTCATCGGATATTCCGTCCGTGTGTGTGCCCCATCTGACTTTTTCCTTCTGAAATTCCGACGGACTTAGATAGAGAACATGTTCTCTTTTTTTCCGACGGACAAAAATTTATATCGGAAAGTCTGTTCGTCTGGATGTAATTACGACGGACTAAAAACCACGCATGCTCAGAATCAAGCAGAAGAGCCGAACTGCCTATTGAACTTCATTAATCTCGGCTCGTCATACGTGTTGTACGTCACCGCGTTTTTGACGATCTGACTTTTGTGTGACCGTGTGTATGCAAGACAGCTGCACGACAGCCGTCTGAACTCCATCGGACAATCCGTCGGACTTTATTCCGATGGACAGTCCAGTCGTGTGTACAAGGCATAATAGTTAGCACTTTAACCACTTGCCGCCCGCCCTATAGCGGATTGACGTCGGCAAAGTGGTTGCAAAATCCTGACAGGACGTCATATGACGTCCTCAGGATTTTGAGCCGCTGCGCGCCCCCGGGGGCGCGCATCGCGGCGATCGTTGCTGCGGAGTGTAAGTCTGACACCCCGCAACACCGATCTAGGTAAAGAGTCTCTGACAGAGACTCTTTACCACGTGATCAGCCATGTCCAATCACGGCTGATCACAGTGTAAACAGGAAAAGCCGGTCATCGGCTTTTCCTCACTCGCGTCTGTCAGACGCGAGTAGAGGAGAGCCGATCGGCTGCTCCTCTGACAGGGGGGGGGTTTGTGCTGATCGATTATCAGCACAGCCCCCCCGAGGATGCCCACTGGACCACCAGGGATGCCACTAGACCACCAGGGATGCCACTAGACCACCAGGGAACCACACCATAAAGATATATAAGGTATGCCACCCTAGACCACCAGGGATAATGGATGCCAATCAGTGCCACAATGGATGCCAATCAGTGCCCACAATGGGCACCACTGATTGGCAGGCATTATTGTTTGGCACTGATTGGCATCCATTAGTACAGTACAGTGCCACCTATCAGTGCCCAACCCATGCCACCTATCAGTGCCCACCCATTCCACCTATCAGTGCCCACCCATGCCCACCCGTGCCACCTATCAGTGCCCATCCATGCCGCCTATCCGTGCCCATCAGTGCCCACCCGTGCCGCCTATCTGTGCCCACCTGTGCCGCCTATCTGTGCCCACCCGTGCCGCCGATCTGTGCCCACCCGTGCCGCTGATCTGTGCCCACCCGTGCCGCCGATCTGTGCCCACCCGTGCCGCCGATCTGTGCCCACCCGTGCCGCCGATCGTTGCCCATCTGTGCCACCTCATCGGTGACCATCCGTGTCGCCTTATCCATGCCCGTCAGTGCAGCCCCATCAGTGCCCATCAGTGAAGGAGAAAACTAACTTATTTACAAAGTTTTGTAACTGAAACCAAAAAAAAAACTTTTTTTTTTCAAAATTTTCGGTCTTTTTTTTATTTTCTAGCAGAAAAAAAAAATCGCAGAGGTGATCAAATACCACCAAAAGAAAGCTCTATTTGTGGGAACAAAATGATAAAAATTTAGTTTGGGTACAGTGTACCATGACCGCGCAATTGTCATTCAAAGTGCAACAGCGCAGAAAGCTGAAAATTGGTCTGGGCAGGAAGGTGTTTAAGTGCCCAGTATGGAAGTGGTTAAAGTATTTTCCCTCTTCAAGGCTATTAATATACCGTATATACTCGAGTATAAGGCGAGTTTTTCAGCACATTTTTTTGTGCTGAAAATGCCCCCCTCGGCTTATACTCGAATCTGTGTCCATCTTCCAATATGTGTGCCTGATCCTGGCCAGATGTAAGTCCCCTGGACCCCAAGCTTGTCACACATGTAGCCCCTCTTTTCCCCTATAAGTGTGCAAAGATTGTTGTCCGGAGGACCTACGGCCAGGAAGCACCGATTTTTCAAAGCCGGGCACCCCTTCCATAGACTCCAATGTTAAACTGTAATTTCTCTGGTGAATTTGGGGACCCGGTACTGGCAGGTTGTAGGTCCCCTGGACCCGAAACTTGGCACACATGTAGCCCCATTTCTCCTCTACAAGTGTGCAAAATGTTTTTTGTCTGGGGGACCTACGGCCGGGGAGCACCGATTTTTCAAAACCGGGCACCCCTTCCATAGACTCCCATGTTAAACGTCAGTCTAATCATGGACACAGTGAGGCATGGGCACAGTGAGGCATGGACACAGTGAGGCATGGGCACAGTGAGGCATGGGCACAGTGAGGCATGGACACAGTGAGGCATGGACACAGTGAGGCATGGGCACAGTGAGGCATGGACACAGTGAGGCATGGACACAGTGAGGCATGGGCACAGTGAGGCATGGGCACAGTGAGGCATGGGCACAGTGAGGCATGAGCACAGTGAGGCATGGGCACAGTGAGGCATGCATATGGACACAGTGAGGCAAAGTGAGGCACAGTGAGGCATGCAGATGGACACCCTAGGCTTATACTCGAGTCAATACGTTTTCCCATTTTTTTGTGGTAAAATTAGGTGCCTCGGCTTATACTCGAGTATATACGGTACCTTGAACCTGTATCTAACTAGAGGAAGGGAGGTTACCGCTCCAGATGGATGCAATAGGCAATCAGTGTCCTCTCAGAAACCACGGGTGCTGGCAATGCACGAAGAAAAAATAGGGAGAAAAACCTATGCTATGACTAAGCACTAGACCTTAGTGCGAAACGCGTTAGCTGATATGCCACTGTCTGCTGTGACTTGTAGTGCTTTTATCTTTTTACCAATAAAGGCAACCTAAATGTTTTTTTCGGAGTGCGGCTGTCTATATATTTTCTCCCTATTTTTGTATCTAACTAGAGACTGGGCCTCCACTATAGTGGGAGAATGGGACTTCACTGTACAAACTGGCAGTACATTCACCTTGCTGGGCCTTGATTGTTACAAGTAGGAACTCTAATTGAAATAACCGTGCCTCAAGGTAGTTTCACTTACATGGATTTTGACAAAGACAGTCCTTAGATACCATATAAAGTCTTATCGCAGAGCTAGGGAAATAGGTTTAGATAGAATACTCAAAAAATAAGTACACAGTTCTCTCGGTGATAGTCCCTGGATGGATGCTCAGGCTCCCCCTTTGTCATCCTTTCTTCTTCCAGAGATCTTCTCTCCTCCAGAAATAAAAGTGACCCCGTCCCGGGTAATAGAAGGAGATGAGATGACGGTGAGATGTGACACCAGACTGGAGCCACTCAGAGGCGGCACAGAGCTGAACTTTGCCTTCTACAGAGATGGACGGACTGTGCGGGTATACAATGTATCTGATACATACAGAGTGCCGTCATCTCAGCTGGAGGATTCTGGGAAATATACCTGTGAAGTGAGGACGACGTCTGACACTGTGAGGAAGATGAGTGATGGGATCTATATCCAGATGTTTGGTGAGCAGATGACATTGTCCAATCACACATTACCGCTATACAGTCATGTACACTATATTGTCAAAAGTATTGGGACACCTGCCTTTGCACGCACCTGAACTTTGATGGCACTGATGTTGGACTTGAAGGCCTGGCTCACAGTCTCTGCTCGAATTCATCTCAAAGGTGTTCTATCGGGATGAGGTCAGGACCCTAAGAAGGCCAAAAAGTTCCTCCGCCCCAAACTCGCTCATCCATGTCTTTATGGACCTTGCTTTGTGCACTGGTGCGCAGTCATGTTGGAACAGGAAGGGGACTTCCACAAACTGTTCCCACAAAGTGGGAAATTGTACAAAATGTCTTAGTATGCTGACGCCTTAAGAGTTCCCTTCACTCGAACTAAGGGGCCAAGCCCAACCCCTAAAAAACAACCCCACACCATAATCCACCAAATGATTTGGACCAGTGCACGAAGCAAGGTCCATAAAGACATGGATGAGAGAGTTTGGGGTGGAGGAACTTGACTGGCCTGCACAGAGTCTTGACCTCAATCCGATAGAACACATTTGGGATGAATTAGAGTGGAGACTGTGAGCCAGGCCTTTTTGTCCAACATCAGTGCCTGACCTCACAAATGCACTTCTGGAAGAATGGTCAAACATTCCCATAGACACCCTCTTAAACCTTGTGGATGGCCTTCCAAGAAGAATTGAAGCTGTTATAGCTGCAAAGGGTGGGGCAACTCAAAATTGAACCCTACGGACTAAAGCCTCGTACACACGACCGGTTTTCTCTGCAAGAACCAGCAAGAAAACTGCTGGGAGAGCTTTCTTGCCGAGAAAAGCAGCCGTGTGTACGAGGCTTTCAGGTTTCTCATCAAGAAAACTGGCCAGAATCTCGACGAGAAAAATAGAGAACCTGCTCTCTATTTTCTCGTCGGGATTCTCGTCGGCCTGTTTCCCGACGAGAAACCCGAGAGTGTGTACGCTTACCTGTCGCCGTGGAAACCCGCGCATGCTCAAAATGACTTTGACGCATGTGCGGTGTAGCAAGATGGCGGCGACGGCATCGAATGTGACGAGCGCACGCTCGTCGTAGTCGATGACGTCACCGCGTTCGTTCCATTCAAAAGAACGGCGGTTCTTTTGAATCGAGCATGTGTACACTCGGCCGGGACAAGATTTTTGTTCAAGAATCTCGTCAGGGAAAAACGACGGGATTTTTCCTGACGAGATTCTCGGTCGTGTGTACTAGGCTTCAGATTGGGATGCCATTCAAGTTCATGTGCGTGTAAAGGCAGGCGTCCCAATACTTTTGATAATATAGTGTATCATGTGCAGGAATGAGCGGAGTGATTTAGCTGAGACTGATTTTTCCATCAAATGTCTGAAAGTTTATCAATATTAGCCATGAGTTGAAATTTCCTGAAATTAGCCAAAATTGTGTCAAAAATGTTTGTAAACAAAGTCATGTCACTGACAGCTGAAACTCGAATTCTTTTTAGTTGCATTTGATGTCCTCTTTGAAAGAAATACTTTTTCTTAGAGAAGACAGAACCCAAATAATACAAATAATCATAATAATACATCTTAAAAATATTCCAAAATATAAAACGAATTGCAATTTTGTGTATAATTTTCTTGTCCATTGGTATAAAAGGTTGGGGTTAACGTTCCTCGATTTCTCAGACTCTAACGCAGTGGTCTCCAAACTGTGGTCTGGGGGCCAGATGTGGTACTTTTCTCACTTTTATTCGGCCCTTTGGGCACTATTTTCATCCACTGATACAAACAATGGGGCATAATTCCCCCCCGACACCAATGGAGGGGTAGAATTCCTCCCAATGATATTAAGGATGGGGCAGAATTAATCCCAATCTCACCAATGATGGGGCACAATTCCTCCCAATGACACCAACAATGGGACCCAAAGCAGCAATCAAAGGGCACAATTACTGCCAATGACACCAACAATGGGGTTCAATGGCACCAATGATGGGGCACAATTCCTCCCAATGACAGCAACAAATAATGGCACCAATGATAGGGCACAATTACACCCAATGACACCAACCATGGGGCACAATTCCTCCCATTGACACCAAAGATGGGCATTGTTTATTCTCACTGACATTGGGACCTCGTCTGCTACCAATGACCACAGTCCAGCCCCCCCTTAAGCCTGAAGGGCAGTATACTGGTCCTTTGTTTAGAAAGTTTGGAGACCCCTACTCTAATGTAATGTTTCCAGCTCCTAAGGGGATATTTGTTTGCCACAAGAGGAGGCCCAGGATAGTTGAAAGGAGCCATTTCACCAAAAACTGGATAAAAAGTCTTCTATTGCCCTCCCTATAGAGGAGGAAGGTCTATCTTTGGGTGTCCATGTCACTGACAGAGTCATATGGACACTTCCTTTTTGGTTCTTTTAGGATCCAGAAGCCTTCAGGGGTGGGTAGACAGGGTGACCATTTGGTGTGGACTCAGACCGCAGCTCTGGATCCACCGATTGTCACTCCAGGAAGTGGCCTTGGTGAAGACCATGTGAATGGCAGAGTTGGTGAGTATGAAAAACCTTCGTAAGGCATCTTTTTTTTTTTTTTTTTAAATAAGGGCTGAATGGTTGATAATGGGTGGAAGGAGGGGATGAGGGATGTCTTTCTTGAAGATGGTAGGTAAGCACACCTTCACCTTATTCATTAATCTAAGTGAATACTTTTTAAAGTGACGATTGACTCTACAAGGTCATCAGCCTCATCTCCTTTAGTAAATCAAGGTAAAATAATTAACATAATTTCTATACAGGGTTCATGTTTTCTTTTATTTTTAGCTAAAAAGATCAATGGTGTCTGTGGGATCTTATCTGAGCTCGTAGTTTAAGGAACCTCTTGAGGAACCCAAAGGTTTCATGGAACCCTATTTGAGAAACCATGCTCTACTACAGGATTAATGTCTAATTTTGACTTTGTGTCATCTAATTATCTCCTCAGATTACACGGTGCAGAATAGTAGGATTTTTAAAACAGCTTACCTGTAAAATCCTTTTCTTGGAGTACATCACGGGACACAGAGCAGCATAGTCATTACTATGTGGGTTATACAGAATTACCTTCAGGTGCTGGCACTGGCAACTTCCAAAACAGGAAGTACCCTCCCCTATATAAGCCCCTCCCATCCGGGAGTACCTCAGTTTTGTAGCAAAGCAATACGTGTCCCCAAAAGAGGGGTGGGAGCTCTGTGTCCCGTGATGTACTCCAAGAAAAGGATTTTACAGGTAAGCTGTTTTAAAAATCCTACTTTCTTGTTCATACATCACGGGACACAGAGCAGCATAGTCATTACTATGTGGGACGTCCCAAAGCAATGCCACATGAGGGGGGGGATACACCATACATAAGCTGGGCGCCATCAGGCATGAGGATCTTTTGCGGCCTGCAACACACTGCGCCCAAAGGCGACATCCTCCTGACTTCTAACGTCCACCTGGTAGAACCTAGTAAACGTGTGTACTGAAGACCATGTTGCGGCCTTACAAATTTGCGCCAGGGAGGCCTGGTGATGCACTGCCCATGAAGTTCCAACTGCTCTCGTGGAGTGCGCCCTAACTTTGAACGGAGGCGGTCTACTTCTCAAGCCATAGGCTTGTATTATGACCTGTCGAATCCACTTGGCTAAAGTAGATTTTGATGCTGCCTGACCCTTTCTGGGGCCTTCCGGCAGAACAAACAAAGAATCCGTTCTACGAATCTGAGCAGTGGCTTTTAGATAAGCTTTAACTGCTCTTACTACATCCAAAGAATGCAATAACTTTTCCTCTACCGAGCTTGGTTTGGGGAAAAAAGAAGGAAGAACCACATCCTGGTTCAAGTGAAACCTCGATACCACCTTAGGAAGAAAGGCTGGGTGAGGACGTAATACTACTCTGTCCTTATGGATAACCAGATATGGCTCTTTACAGGACATGGCGGCTAATTCCGACACTCTTCTAGCCGAGCATATGGCTACTAAAAATATCAATTTCCTGGTGAGTAGAACCAAGGAAATGTGCCGCAAAGGTTCAAATGGCTGCTTCTGCAGAACCGACAGAACCAAATTTAGATCCCATGGGCATATGGGAGCCTTAATCGGTGGAATAATACGAGTCACACCTTGCATAAAGGATTTGACAAGTGAATGCATAGCCAGGGGCCTTTGAAATAGTATTGACAAGGCCGAAACCTGGCCCTTGATAGTACTTAAGGCAAACTTCCTGTCTACAGCCCACTGCAGGAAGTCCAGAATTCTGCCTATAACGTACTTACGTGGATGCCATTTTCTGGCCTCGCACCAAGTGATGTACGCCTTCCAAACTCTATAGTAGATCTGCCTGGATACAGGCTTCCTGGCATTGATTATAGTTGATACCACAGAGTTAGAGAGACCTCTCTTCTTTAGGATGTGGGATTCAATAGCCAGGCCGTTAAACTTAGAGTTAGTAAGGAAGGGTGGTATATCGGTCCTTGCGAAAGCAGGTCCGGACGACGTGGAAGGGTCCAAGGACTCCCCACAGACATTTTGATGATCTCCGTGTACCAGGCCCTTCGGGGCCACGCTGGAGCCACCAGGATCACCGGCTTCTTCTCCAACCTGACTCTGCGAAGGAGTCGAGGCAACAATTGTAGCGGAGGGAATGCATATATCAGTCTGAACTGATCCCAAGGGAACACCAGAGCATCCGAGCCGCAAGCGAGGGGATCCCTTGTCCGGGAGACAAATCTGTCCACCTTTGCGTTGAATCTGGATGCTAGCAGATCTACATCCGGTGTTCCCCACCGCTGACATATTGCTCGGAAGACCTCGGGATGAAGGGACCATTCCCCTGGGCATAACTGTTGGCGACTCAGAAAGTCCGCCTTCCAATTCTCCACCCCTGGAATGAAGACAGCTGATATACATGGGACATGCTTTTCTGCCCATTCCAGGATGTGACTTACTCCCCTCTGGGCTGCACGACTCCTGGTGCCTCCCTGATGATTGATATATGCCACTGCTGTGGCATTGTCTGATTGAATTCTCACAGGGGACCCTTGGAGTCTGGATGTCCAGGCTACTAGGGCGTACCGGGCTGCTCGTATCTCTAAGAGATTGATGGGCAGGGTTTTTACTACATTTGACCATCTGCCCTGGAGAGACCATTGCTCCAGTACTGCCCCCCAGCCTATAAGGCTGGCATCTGTAGTGACCACCTTCCAAGATATCGGGCTGAAGGGTTTTCCCTTCTGGAGATTCTGGGGGATCAACCACCAGCAGAGACTCTTCCGAACGGAAGGGGACAAAGCCATCGGGAAGTCTAGAGCCTGAACTTTTCCGTTCCAGGCTGACAATATGGCCCTTTGTAAATTCCTTGAGTGGAATTGGGCGTATGGCACAGCTTCGAATGATGCTACCATCTTTCCTAGCAGCCTCATGCACAGGCGTATGGACGGCTGTCTTTTTGCACAAAGCAGACGGACCAAGGCCCTCAAAGAGGATACCTTGTCTAGAGGTAAGAAAATCTTCCTCTGGTCTGAATCCAGCCGTAGCCCTAGATATACCAGGTTTTTCACTGGCTGTAGGGCTGACTTGTCCAGGTTGATGACCCAACCGTGAGACTCTAGATACTTGATTGTATCGACAATTACCACTTCTAGCTTGGCAACTGAGTGGTCCATCAACAACAGGTCGTCTAGGTATGCCATTATCGTTACACCCCGTGTTCTTAGATCGGCCAACAGTGGGGCCAGAATTTTTGTGAACACTCGTGGTGCTGTGGCCAGACCGAATGGTAAGGCTCTGAACTGAAAATGGCGCCCTTCTACTGCAAAGCGTAGGAATTTTTGATGACCTGGAAAGATGGGAACATGCAAGTAAGCATCTTTGATGTCGATCGAGGCTAACCATTCCTCCCCTTGTAGGGCAGCGGTGACCGATCGGATCGACTCCATCCGGAAAGACCGGACGTTTAGAAATTTGTTTAGACTCTTTAGGTCCAATATGGGTCTTATGTCCCCGTTTGGCTTCGGGACTGTGAAAAGGTTTGAGTAGAAACCCAACCCCCACTCTTCCATAGGAACCTCCATAATTACTCCTTGGAGCAATAGTTGTTCTAACGCCAATAGGAGAGACCCTCTTTTCAGAGGGTCTCTTGGCATGCCTGACCACATAAAATGGGACGGAGGAGACTCTTTTAACTCCAACTTGTATCCCAGAGTTACTGCGGAGAGCACCCATCTGTCTTTGATCGTCTCCCGCCAGGTCTCTGCGAACAACTGAAGTCTTCCCCCCACCCGTTTGAGTGGGGGCAGCCCTTCATAGGCTTGACTTGGAGGCTGGTTTAGTACCTCTTCGGATCCAGGGCTTTTTATTACCCTGTGGCTGTCCCTGATTTTTACCTCCTGAGTTTGACCGAGGAGGCCGTCGGAACTGCTTAGTAGCAGACGTCGCAGGGATAGGAGAGGTAGTCCTCTTAAAAGATGGACCCCTAGACCTCTTTTTACTCGGTAAGAGAGTACTTTTACCACTGGAAATCTTCTGGATATACTTATCCAGGTCTTCGCCAAAAAGGCGTTCCCCATGAAATGGGAAGCTAACTAAGAGCTTCTTACAGGGAGCTTCAGCAGACCAGTTTTTGAGCCACAGAAGCCTACGCATATGTACCAAAGACAGCGTGAGGCGGGAGGCCTGATGGATAGAATCCTTGATGGCGTCAACCGCAAAGCATAATGCTCTAGGCAGATCAGCCAGAGCCTGGGCCTGCTGGTCTGGCAAATCCCTCAGGACCATTTTCATTTGATCCTTTAAAGCTTGGCAGACCCCAATAGCTGCCACTGCTGGCTGTGTAACAGCCCCTGCTGTGGAAAAAGCAGATTTTAATAAAGATTCCAATTTTTTATCCACTGGATCTTTGAACATTTGAACATTATCTACTGGACATGTCAGTGATTTGTTCACAGAAGAGATGGCTGCATCCACCGTAGGAACATTCCATCTCTGGGTGAACTTTTCCTCCATGGGATAGATCACCGGAAACCTTTTAGGCGGAACAAATAGTTTATCAGGATGTTCCCAGTCCTGGTATATAAGTCCTTCCAATAATGGATGTATTGGAAAGGAGCAATTAACCTGGGGAGCTTTTAGCGACCCCAATGAGGAGACAGCAGTAGTTGATGGTTCAACAAGAGGCATTTTAAATGCAGATCGAACCATGTCAGTTAGGGTCTGGACCCACAATCTTTCAGTCTGTGATGCTGAAAATGGTTCATCTACTGTCGATTCCTCAAAAACAGAGCTAACCTCCTCCTGATCCCCTTCAGGTAGGTCGGTCCCTTCCTGGGACTGTTGCTCTGCCAACAGGCACTCTAATGGAGGTGATGGAGATCTGGCGCGCTTTCTTTCCTGTAGAGAAGAAGCGATCAATGCAGCCAATCTCTGCTCCAATCCCTCCAGAGTTGAGGAAAAAACCTCCTCTGTTATATATGCAGGAGCAGGTGGACTGAGGACAGCCGCAGTACCTGGCACTCCCGGGGGTTCCTTATGGGTATTAACCTCTGATTTCTCAGGGGAGGAGGGTGCAGATGACTGCTCCAGATCCTCAGAGCCCGATGGAGACCCCCTACACTTCCTGAGAGGTATATCTCGGAGTTTTTTAGGCGGCATATTCCTTAGTTCAAAGCTGAGGTATTCCAGCCGCAATACACCCCTTACTGAAATAGTCTAATGCAATTTGCTGCTATGTACATCAGTGGGTGTCTACTAATGCGTCTTTCTGGGGATGCCTGTATCAACCGCCCGCTGTAAGCCCCTATACCATGCTACCAGCTCCTTTTCATGCTCTGTGTCCATAGCAAGCAGCGTGGACTGAGTCCTTTTATCTTGCTGGGACGCCCGCACATGCGCAGAAGCGCTGGGCGCACAGAGCGCGTCATCCGCCAGGCTCCGCCCCCTTTTTTGAAGCTAAACCTTATAAAAGGAAAGCATGTGTGCGCGCGCGCGCGTGCACGTGTGCGCTCTTGGCGCCATGTAGGGAGAGGAGCCAGGGTCCCTGTTTCACCAGGACTCGGGGATGGAAGGAAACTACTTGGCAGCATGACAGAGGAATGCAGCTTCCCTGATAGAGAGCTCACTCATCTGCCTGGACTTTCACCATGGAAGGAATAGTCCCAAGAAAAAAGACGTTCCACAGCGGCCTCTAGTGGACAAACACAGGTACCGCACCTTTGTCTTTTTTTTTTTTTTTTAAAACCTCCTTTATGAAAAAACATTTCCAGGTTTACAGTTTTTTTAAAACTTCCCTTATGAAAAAACATTTCTAGGGTTTCTTAGGCATATACAGCTATTAGCGGGAATACCCTTTAGGTAACAGGCAGAAAGACATATTAGGCTTGGGGGTCCCCTCAATAGAACCAAGTTCCTGAGGGGCCCCCACTTACCTTTTCCCCGCCGCAGGACTTTGTTTGGTCCACAGAAGCCCAAACTTCACCTCTCACGGCAGGCATTGTACTAGACCTTCAGGGACCGGGTTCCCAAGGATTCCACTCCCCTGGACCTGTATAGCACCCTGCACAGATAGCCTCTTGGTTTTGGGTATGACCAGAGCTCTGGATCCCAGGGTCCAGCCCTCCTAAGAGAGGCATTACAGGCAAAACCCTGCTCTTCTCTGCAAGGCCCGGGTACCGACCGTTTAGCTATGAAGCTTTTTTGGTCGGATCCGGAATAGCTTGCTAAGGCCCAGAGAACCTGTACACAAGCCCAGATGAATACATGTTAACCTTGGCCAACACCTTAGACACTGGCAAAAAACTGAGGTACTCCCGGATGGGAGGGGCTTATATAGGGGAGGGTACTTCCTGTTTTGGAAGTTGCCAGTGCCAGCACCTGAAGGTAATTCTATATAACCCACATAGTAATGACTATGCTGCTCTGTGTCCCGTGATGTATGAACAAGAAATAATACGACTGGTGATCTCTGGATTTGTATTGGCTGCCTCTCTAGGCTTCATCTACTTCCACAACAAGTGGTAGAGAAGAGGAAGAACTTCCAAGAAGCTGCCGACATCGGTTACATTAAATATGAAGATGGAAAAATTGTCTTGGTTGGTTGATTGAAAGAACAATTTTTATACTTTCAGTTTTTTTCTAATAAGCTTCAGATATTCTACAACAATATAATACGGTAAAAAAACTGAGATATCTCTATGGAGATCACACAGCTCACAATTTCCTGAGTTACGGGGAATACAGAAGTGGTCACTCCGATCTCCCACCATCAGGATGGATTATGAAAAAGGAAATACAGAGATGTTGGGATGTAGAAATAAAGATCGTATCACACAGATATTTTTACACTTTGTCACTTATGACCTTTTATTAGAGACTTTGTATGTTTTTAAAAAAATATCTATACTGGTAATGTCCTCATTGTATGTATGGACAGTATAATATAATGGGTTGGGCACGCCATATATAAGTCTGTTTTTAGATTGCCCATGGATAATAAAGAGGTTTCCTCAGCAGGTTCTCCATGGTCCATGTTCATCTGTATGGATCAGTCATTGGGCTCCTCTATGAAAACTTGGCCCATTCTATTTATACAGTGGAGTATGATGGGAAAGGGAGGAGCTTCAGACAGACATTTTGCTCTTTTAACCACTTCAATACAGGGCACTTATGCACCTTCCTGCCCAGGCCAATTTTCAGCTTTCAGCGCTGTCGCAATTTGAATGTCAATTGCGCGGTCATGCTGCACTGTACCCAAACACATTTTTTATCAGTTTGTTCCCACAAATAGAACTTTCTTTTGGTGGTATTTTATCACCTCTGCGATTTTTGTTTTTTGCGCAACAAATAAAAAAAGACCGAAAATTTTGAAAAAATATTTTTTTTCTTTGATTCTGTTAAATCTTTTTGTAAATAAGTACGTTTTCTTCTTCAATGACGGGCACTGATATGACTGCACTGATGGGCACTGATAAGGCGGCACCAATGAGGTGGCACTAATGAGGTGGCACTGATAGGCGGCACTGATGGGCACTGTTAGGTGGCACTGGTATGTGGCACTGATGGGCACTCATAGGTGGCACTGATGGGTACTTATGGGTGGCACTGATGGGTACTTATGGGTGGCACGGTTGGACACTGATGGTCACTGATAGGTGGGCACTGATGGGCATGGATGGGCACTGATAGGTGGCACTGATGGACCCTGATGGGTGGCACTAATGACACTAATGGGTGGCATTGCTGGGCATCACTGATTTCATTTGTTCCATAATGGTGCCAGTCAGTGCCCATTTGTGGGCACTGATTGGCATATATTGGGCATGTATTGGCATATGTGGATGGCCCTGGGAGATGTACCTGGCCATCTACATGTTAGGGGCTTCCCTGGTGGTCCTGGCGGCTTCCCTGGTGGTCCAGTGTGGGCATCCGAGGGGGGGCTGCGCTGATAAAGAGTAAGCACAGGCCCCCCCTGTCAGGAGAGCAGCCGATCAGCTCTCCTCTACTCTCATCTGTCAGACGCGAGTGAGGAAAAGCCCATCAACGGCTCTTCCTGTTTACGTCATGATCGGCCGTGATTTGACACGGCTGATCACGTGGAAAAGACCCTCTATCGGAGGCTCTTTATTGAGATCAGTGACACACCGCATCACCGATCGCCGCGATGTGCGCCCTCAAGGGTGCGCGCCGGCTGTTATCCTGCTGGACATCATATGACGCCCAGTCAGGATAACTGAACCACTGCCCGGCCGTCATTTTGTTATGGGCCGGCGGGAAGTGGTTAAAGACCATGCAAACCCTAACAAATACCAGAAATGCTCTCAGTTCTTTATTTATTTTTTGTGGGCTGACATCACAGTGCACTTTTTTGACCAGAAATGGTGTCAACCCTGCCTAGTTGTCTTTTGCTGGACTATGGATCACCTCCCTCATACTTCATGTCCACAACATACGGCAGAATTGGTGTAAAGTACAAGATAAAAATTGACTTCTTGAATGCACACAGGACAATATAAAGCTCTAACAGGATCAACGGGTATTTTTTGACCTGATCAAACAGATACAGTGGGGCAAGAAAGTATTTAGTCAGCCACCAATTGTGCAAGTTCTCCCACTTAAAAAGATGAGAGAGGCCTGTAATTGTCATCATAGGTAAACCTCAACTATGAGAGACAAAATGTGGAAACAAATCCAGACAATCACATTGTCTGATTTGGAAAGAATTTATTTGCAAATTATGGTGGAAAATAAGCATTTTGACCCCTACAAACAAGAAAGATTTCTGGCTCTCACAGACCTGTATCTTCTTCTTTAAGAGGCTCCTCTGTCCTCCACTCATTACCTGTATTAATGGCACCTGTTTGAACTTGTTATCAGTATAAAAGCCACCTGTCCAAAACCTCAAACAGTCACACTCCAAACTCCACTATGGTGAAGACCAAAGAGCTGTCGAAGGACACCAGAAACAAAATTGTAGACCTGCACCAGGCTGGGAAGACTGAATCTGCAATAGGCAAGCAGCTTGGTGTGAAGAAATAAACTGTGGGAGAAATAATTAGAAAATGGAAGACATACAAGACCACTGATAATCTCCCTCGATCTGGGGCTCCACGCAAGATCTCACCCCCTGAGGTCAAAATGATCTCAAGAATGGTGAGCAAAAATCCCAGAACCACACAGGGGGACCTAGTGAATGACCTGCAGAGAGCTGGGGCCAACGTAACAAAGGCTACCATCAGTAACACACTACGCCGCCAGGGACTCAGATCCTGCAGTGCCAGACGTGTCCCCCTGCTTAAGCCAGTACATGTCCAGGTCCGTCTGAGGTTTTCTAGAGAGCATTTGGATGATCCAGAAGAGGATTGGGAGAATGTCATATGGTCAGATGAAACAAAAGTAGAACTGTTTGGTAGAAACACAACTCGTCATGTTTGGAGAAGAGAGAATGCTGAGTTGCAACCAAAAGAACACCATACCTACTGTGAAGCATGGGGGTGGCAACATCATGCTTTGGGGCTGTTTCTCTGCAAAGGGAACAGGACGACTGATCTGTGTACATGAAAGAATGAATGGGGCCATGTATCGTGAGATTTTCAGTGCAAACCTCCTCCCATCAACAAGGGCATCGAAGATGAAACGTGGCTGGGTCTTTCAGCATGACAATTATCCCAAACACACCGCCCGGGCAACGAAGGAGTGGCTTCGTAAGAAGCATTACAAGGTCCTGGAGTGGCCTAGCCAGTCTCCAGATCTCATCCCCATAGAAAACCTTTGGAGGGAGTTGAAAGTCTGTGTTGCCCAGCGACAGCTCCAAAACATCACTGCTCTAGAGGAGATCTGCATGAAGGAATGGGCCAACATACCAGCAACAGTGTGTGACAACCTTGTGAAGACTTACAGAAAACGTTTGACCTCTGTCATTGCCAACAAAGGATATATAACAAAGTATTGAGATGAGTTTTTGATATTCACCAAATACTTATTTTCCACCATAATTTGCAAATAAATTCTTTCCAAATCAGAGAATGTGATTGTCTGGATTTGTTTCCACATTTTGTCTCTCATAGTTGAGGTATACCTATGATGACAATTACAGGCCTCTCTCATCTTTTTAAGTGGGAGAACTTGAACAATTGGTGGCGACTAAATACTTTTTTGCCACACTGTATAACAAATCAGTTTTAATGATATATTAAACAGAACAAAAAGCAGTAAAAGAAGCTCGTTGTTTGGGGTTTACATAGACTTTAAATGGCTTTAAATGGCTCTTGGCTTTTTGTATGTACTTTTACTTTTTTGTTTGTTTGTTTTTTTTATTAAGAAAAAATAGCTACAAAAAAGAGTTTTTCCTTATTCTCCAGGGTTTTATATTTTGAGTCTTTTTATATACTGTATAAAATTACATTACAACATATATCAATAGAGTACAAAAGAATGTATTTTTATTTTTACCTTATGTAGTTTATATTCTTGTATTTAACAATAGAATACATAAAAACAGTCTTGTTTGGTACATCTTTAAATGTTTATTAGTATTTTTTACTTTTATTGTGAACCCCCCCCCCCCAAAACATTTTTTTTAACAAATTAAAAAAAGAAAAAGAAGAATGAATGTTACAACAAAATTACAACCATTAGCACTAAATACCGATTTTGAATTTTTTGAAATTTCATAGATTAAAAATTGCCTGTGTATCTCTAAGGCATGGCCATACATGAAAGGGTTAGCTTGGTCAGTTGAAAATTCTTAATTGAGTGGGTAATTAGCGGGTGAGTCTATAAAAAAATATTTATTATACTGTACATAGTTACATAGTTAATCCGGTTGAAAAAAGACCGTCCAGTTCAACAGAAAAAAAGAAAACCAACACCCTCAAATAGAAAACCTTCATAGACACTATCCAATGCCCACAGTTGATCCAGAGGATTATAATACAGTTATGATAACACATAGTGATGGGTAAAATTAATTCAACTGGCCAATTAAACAATTCTTTAAATTAATTCAAATGGCTCAGATTTTACCAAGTGATGGGAAAAAATTGTTTCAAGTTTCAAGCCAATTAAAATGTTACTTTGCCCAATCCTTAGAGAGTCCTGTAGGGTCCAGTGTGGCCTATTGAGTTATATAGTGCAAAGTACAGCAACCAATAGAAACAGATATAATTTCTAATAATATAACTATAGTAATTTCTGACTATTTGAATTTCTGACAAATATGGTCCTCTGCCTCGGTTTTACCAGTTATGGCAATTCCTTTATGTAAAAGAAGAAGGGGATGGAAAGAGAGCAGGCTCTCGAAACAACATGGGATTTTTTGAGGGAGACACCAGTACTGTTTAAAAGGCGAGCACAAACGACAAGATAGTATAGAAAAATATAAATTTTAATACATCATTAAAATACAGATTTCGTCATTTTACATAGACCGTGTAGAGGTTTGTGAAACAATATACTTGAATGTGCATCTAGCCAACATGTTTCACACAGTTGTGCTTCGTCAGGGCCTTGCACTCGTCTTTTTGTTTCCTCTGGTCTGTACAGGACATAAGAATATGCCATTAGTATCAAACAATAAACATAATTATAATACAACACAATTACAAAAATTCTTCATTACATAATGTAATATTGCGTATTCTTTTATCATTATCCGGGATTGGGAGACCCGATAATCTGTTTTCTGGAAACCATCCAACTCCTTGGTCAAATTCCTTTATATAATATTAGGGAAGTTAGAAGAGTCATAACTTCTGTTTTACTGACAGAAGTCCACATCTTGCACCATGTCTGCCTTCATCATCATATTCCTATGTAAGTACAAAGACATTTCTTCTATATTTTATCTGTGTTTCAGCTGTTTGTGCAAAAAACAAAAATCCAACCACCACCAGAGGCAAAGTAATTAATATAAAAAAGCATAAATGAAAAAAAAAATTCATCCAATGAAAAGTCCATGATAAAGTCTGTGAATTAACTGCAAACTGAAGATCAGTAAATCTCCATCTAAGTGTTTATGAAAAAAATTCCAACCACCACCACAGGTACAAGGATGGGTTCTCACCTTTAAAAAAAAAGACCTTTAAATTATAAAAGGTCATGCAGCCCCTTTTCTCCTTTAAGATTTGGGAATAGCTTAAGTCTCTGGCAGACCAAATCCTCTCCACTGACAGGTCCACTCCACACAGCCATGAAAAGGATTCGAAGAATAGAACAGTCAAATAGTGCTCTCTGTATACAAACAACTAATTGCCTAGAAAAAAAGCTGACGTAAGGCATAGAGTGTTGAACCACAGAGATTTCACTGTAAAAACATATGTAAAGGATTTGTATATACTTATATTGTGCAATACATGGCTGTGAAACTAGTATTCTCAAGTCATAATTAGTTATGTTTTAATGATTTTACAATAAATTTTGGGATTTTAACAGAGTAGCACATTTCTTGTATTGCTTAGTACCCTAAAAGTCCGATACCTGTAAAAACCTGTGCAGTTAGGTGAATTGAGCCTGTATGTAGTTCAAGCATAGGTGTCAGAGAAGCATATTATAAGAAACATATTATACTTTGAACACTAGATGGCAGCAAAGTTGACAGTGAGAAGCTGTCAGAGAAATCACATGACTTCCTGGCTGCCTATAAAAGCTGAGCAAATGCTCAGAGGAATTGCTGGTTTCTCTTTCAGCTTCCTGTGTTCCTGCTACCTTGTGACTACCTGTTGTGACCCGGATTGTTCTGGACCTACTCTGCCTGCTTCCTGTGTTTGAACCCCCGCTTGCCTAAGGACTTCTCTACTCTGCCTGCTTCCTGTGTTTGACCCCCGGCTTGCCGAAGGACTTCTCTACTCTGCCTGCTTCCTGTGTTTGAACCCCCCCTTGCCTAAGGACTTCTCTACTCTGCCTGCTTCCTGTGTTTGACCCCCGGCTTGCCGAAGGACTTCTCTACTCTGCCTGCTTCCTGTGTTTGACCCCCGGCTTGCCGAAGGACTTCTCTACTCTGCCTGCTTCCTGTGTTTGACCCCGGCTTGCTGAAGGACTTCTCTACTCTGCCTGCTTCCTGTGTTTGACCCCCGGCTTGCCGAAGGACTTCTCTACTCTGCCCGCTTCCTGTGTTTGACCCCCCGCTTGCCGAAGGACTTCTCTACTCTGCCTGCTTCCTGTGTTTGACCCCCCGCTTGCCGAAGGACTTCTCTACTCTGCCTGCTTCCTGTGTTTGACCCCCCGCTTGCCGAAGGACTTCTCTACTCTGCCTGCTTCCTGTGTTTGACCCCCCGCTTGCCGAAGGACTTCTCTACTCTGCCTGCTTCCTGTGTTTGACCCCCGGCTTGCCAAAGGACTTCTCTACTCTGCCTGCTTCCTGTGTTTGACCCCCGGCTTGCCAAAGGACTTCTCTACTCTGCCTGCTTCCTGTGTTTGACCCCCGGCTTGCCGAAGGACTTCTCTACTCTTCCTGCTTCCTGTGTTTGACCCTCGGCCTGCGTAAAGGGCTACCTCGCTTACCTTCTCCTGTTTGAGTCCTAGCCTGGCCTCTCACACCAGATTGGTACCCAGCTGACCACGACACGATGCTCCAGTTTCCTTCCAGCGGTCACCGCTCAAGTCACCTAAACCTGCTGGCGACCCGTGCCTCTCCTTGCCTTCCACCTACTGTATCACCTCCAGGGGTGGAGTGGGCTCAGCTGCAAGGGGAGCTGCTCTCAGCATCTCGGCCTCGGTGAGTACTCCTGACAATAGGTATTAAAAATGTTATTCAATCTGTCCATGATTGCTCTCATGAACTTCCCTTCTCCAATCCTCTGCCAGTAGGAGGTTATGAAACATTGTGCTGTGTTTCCATTTTCAGACACATTAGGTGGCAGCAGGCCCAGCAGGTCCAATGATTTGATCCAGATTTATTTAGATTTACAAGAAGGCGTAAATGAGATTCCCAACACTGCACAAGAATGTAGATATCTTGGGGCAAGTCAAGAAAACATGGAACACAGTCCCCGATTGTTGATGGCACCTCCACCAACAACCTTGTGATTGATGGAGTATAGAAAGGCTGAGGTATGGTACCAGTGGTAGAGAATCTACTGGTTCTCCTTGTAGTCTACACATAAAAAGCAGATTCCCATATACTGCTCCATTCTTCTATCATGAATTCCCTTTCCAGTGTTTCCATTTAGCCATGTAGTTGTGTTCCAAAGAAGGGTCAGAGTTTATATATGCTGGAAACCAGACCTCTGTAAGTTGCGCCCAAAATAAAAAAGGGTATTGGGCTGACAAGGATAATTTTTCAGGGCCATGGATTACATTGTTTTTCAAGCGCTCACCCCCTAAAGGGCCAACTGACTGGTCCCAAGGTTCTTTCCTAAAGTAGTATATTCACAGCTAGGCACACAGTCTCAGACACTCTTATGGCTTATTAAATAGTCTAGGGCACAGGTGTCAAACACAAGGCCCGCGGGCCGAATCCGGCCCTCCAGGTCATTTCCTGTGGCCCTCGCACCTCTCCTGCAGCTTCAGGGGAGCTCCAGCCCTCCTCTGGTCCTATTCCAGACTCTTACTTTCTGCTTTCAAGCAATGCATCCAGCTTCTTCCCAGCAGCAGCATAAGGAAAGGGGGGGTGCACTGTGATGTAAGGGAGAGTGGGAGACTCAACTTCTGATGGTGGGGGGGGTGGCTCTTGACATCTAATGTAAGGTGAGGGAATGCACTGGACATCTAATCTTACAGATACAACCGGCCCTTTTGAGGGCAATCATAATGCTGATGCGGGCCGCGATGAAATTGAGTTTGACACCCCTGGTCTAGGGGTATCCTTTATTATAACTTGAAATTGGACTGGGTGCTGGGTAACCGTGGGATACTCCAGTAATGTTATATATTAACTTGAGGACACTTCTCCTACTCAAAGCTTCCTAGCACAGTCCTTGCAGAAGCAAATAATGGACTGAGCCTCACAGGGACACCGTAGGAAATGTCCAACATTCAGCACAGGCTGACACTGATCCCAGAGGGATAGTAGTAGCACACAGTCACTGGTATCTCACACACCGGTCTCTACTCACTAATGTCCTTGGATATTTGGATGCCTCCTTCCAGTATCAGCCAGACATGTGTCCTGTGGGCTCTTCAGACCAGATCCCTCAGATAAATCCCTCAATCAGCTCCAGAAAAGTTCAGTAGAATAGGAACCCCAGCTAACACAGCTGGAACCTTAAATAGCAAATGAAGAAGCACTGCTGAACTGCCCAGAAGGGCAGCAGCCCTTTAGGCTGGAAATGTCTCCTCTTGAACAAGAACCCCTCTGCTCCAGGCCTCAAGCTATTTATGCTCCCTCCCAGCCACCAACTGGGCACCCTCCCCCAGGAATTGGCTTGGATCACATAAATATTCAGACTCTCCCAGCCCACTACTTCCCAGAACCACCCAGAAGGCAGGGGGAAGCAGTAGTGCAGATCGTTTCTCTACAGGATTATTTATTGTAACTATACTGTATATCCTCTAATTATCTCAGTTTACCCGGTGCAGAATATAATACGACTGGTGATCTCTGGATTTGTATTGGCTGCCTCTCTATGCTTCATCTACTTCCACAACAAGTAGTAGAGAAGAGGAAGAACTTCCAAGAAGCTGCCGATATCGGTTACATTTAATATGAAGATGGAAAAAGTGTCTTGGTTGGTTGAATGAAAGAACAATTTTTATATTTTCAGTTTTTTTATAATATGCTTCAGATATTCTACAACAATATAATACGGTAAAAAAGCAGAGATATCTCTATGGAGGTGCCGACATCGGAGAAATGTAATACGAAGATGGAAAATTATCTTGGTTGAATGATAGAACAATTTTTATATTTAACCACTTAAGGACCGCCGCACGACAATATACGTTGACAGAATGGCACGGCTGGGCATAAGGGCGTACAGGTACGTCCCCTTTAAGATCCCAGCCGTGGGTCATCGGGAACAGCGATCAGTGACGTGTCACGCCAAGCCACGCCCCCCTACAGTAAGAATAACTCACTAGGGCACACTTAACCCCTAAAGCGCCCCTACAGGTTAACCCCTTCACTGCCAGTCTCATTTACACAGTAATCAGTGCATTTTTTATAGCACTGATCGCTGTAAAAATGACAATGGTGTCAAACGTGTCCGATGTGTCCGCCATAATGTCGCAGTCACGATAAAAATGGCTGATTGCCGCCATTACTAGTAAAAAAAAAAAATATTAATAAAAATGCCATAAAACTATCCCCTATTTTGTAAACGCTATAACTTTTGCGCAAACCAATCAATAAACGCTTATTGCGATTTTTTTTTTTTTTTTTTTTTACCAAAAATATGTAGAAGAATACGTATCGGCCTAAACTGAGGAAAAAAACGTTTTTTTTATATATTTTTTGGGGATATTTATTATAGCAAAAAGTTAAAAATATTGCTTTTTTCTCAAAATTGTCGCTCTATTATTTATAGCGCAAAAAATAAAAAACGCAGAGGTGATCAAATACCATCAAAAGAAAGCTCTATTTGTGGGAAAAAAAAGGACGCCAATTTTTTTGGGAGCCACGCCGCACGACCGCGCAATTGTCAGTTAAAGGGAGGCAGTGCCGAATCGCAAAAAGTGTCCTGGTCTTTGACCATCGAAATGGTCTGGGGCTGAAATGGTTAAAAAAATAAATAAAATTCATGCACACAGATACTCTATATAACAATATAATACGGTAAAAATGTAAAGAGAACTCTATGGAGGTCACACAGCTCACAATTTCCTGAGTTACGGGGAATACAGAAGTGGTCACTCCGATCTCCCACCATCAGGAGAGTTTATGAAGAAGGAAATACAGAGACGCTCCGATGTAGAAATGAAGATCGTATCACACAGATATTTTCCGGCTTTGCCACTTATGATCTTGTATTAGAGACACTTTATGTTTTTGGCAATGTCTTCATTCTATACATTGACAGTGCACAATATATTGTGTTGGGCACGCCATATACAATGGGGGAAAAAAGTATTTGACCCCCTGCTGATTTTGTAAGTTTGCCCCACTGACAAAGAAATGATCAGTCTATAAGTTCAATATAAGGCTTATTGTATTTTAACAGTGAGAGACAGAATAACAACAAACATATCCAGAAAAACACATTTCAAAAAAGTTATAAATTAAAGGGGGATTCCACCCGCGATTATTATTTTTTTTAAAAGTCAGCAGCTACAAACACTGTAGCTGCTGACTTTTAATAAGGACACTTACCTGTCCTACTTGCCCGCGATGTCAGCCCCCCCCCCCCCGAGGCCGATCCCTCGACCCTGGCAGCTCCCGGCGCCGCCATCCTCAGTAAGGGAAACAGGCCTTGCGGCTTCACTTCCTGGTTCCCTACTGCACATGCGCGACCCACACTGCGCGATGCCACTGGTCCCTGCTGTCTTCTGGGACCTGTGTGTTTCTCAGAAATCAGCGGGGGGAGGGGCATAGATACCCACGGGTGGCTCGGGTATCTAGTATCTATGCCCGGAAGTGGAAGCAAAATACCTGTATTACACAGGTATCTGCTCCCCCCCTGAAAGGTGTCAAATGTGACACCGAAGGGGGGGAGGGTTCCGAAAAGCGGAAGTTCCATTTTTGGGTGGAACTCCACTTTAAGCTAAGGTGACCAGATTTTTTAAATGAAATCCGGGGACATATTATTTTTTTTTACTAGTAATGATGGCAATCAGCGACTCTCTGCCCATCGCCGCCGCCGCCCCCCTCACAGTCTGTCAAGTCTTACTCTCCGGGCCCCGGCTACTACTGGGTGGGAAGAGGAGGAAGATCACTCCACCAGGGAAGGTGCAGAGATAAGCAGGCAGGCGGCTGGCCGGGACTTGAGCCAAGGCAGAAGAACATGGGAGCGGAGCTGAATGGGCACCCGAAACTGAAGAAATATTCCCTCCGCTCCGACCAGCACATGATTATCAGAAAGGGACACAGATAATGGAAAAAATACACCCCCCTAAGCTAGTAGGAGCGGCAGAGCGGGGAGGGGGGGTGTAATTTAGTTTTTTTTTTTTTTTATTCTGCCCTGACTGTCTTTGAAATTGCCCCAGCACCTGTTCAAATCCAATCCGGGGACAAAACCGGGGACAGACTTGGTCCGGGGACAGTGTCCTCAATCCGGGGACTGTCTGGTCACCCTACCTTAAGCAAGCCATAAATGGTTCAAATCTTGGCTGGTTCAGCAGGGACTGGCCAAGATCTGAACCGTCTATGGGCAGGCCGGTTGTACCCAAGTCGATACATCGATTGACTTGGCTACAACCAGCATGTCGGATGTTTTACATGGGAATTTTTGCCAGCAGTTATAGCTGCTAGCAAAATACACATGGGAGGGATTCCCCCGTCCACACTGACGATCTGGATGGGAGAATCAGTGGTTGCAGGAAAGAAAATCGTATCATCGATGGCCTGCCTTAGTCTGCCCTGATTCAGTTGGGTCCCGGAGGAGAGAATGTGGGTGACTCTGTCTGCGGCCCGCCCATGGGTTACTCTATAATAATGTCCTCTGCCTTGGTTTTAAGAAAAAAGGAGCAAAAAGGAAGCCGGTGAGGCTGCAAAATTGCACCAAGGGGGGGAAGGGTGGGACTTTAAATGAAGCCCATGGTAACAAAGAAGAACAACCTTGTTTTTAGAAATGATGACATTTCCTACGTATAAAACTCAGGAAATTAGAAGAGTCATAACTTCTCCTTTACTGACAGACGCTCACATCTTGCTGGACACGCCACCATGTCTGCCGCCATCATCATCATATTCCTGTGTAAGTACAAAAGACATTTCTTCTATATCTTATCTGTGTTTCAGTGGAGAGATTTTTGTGTGTTACAACGACAAAGAGACACATGAACTATAACACACATAAAACACACACATACAATATAAAGCATACACAAACACAACACAAAATGCAAAACACTCAACGCATCACACAGCAAACACAGAAGACACAACACAATACATAACACACAGGAAACAGAACATACAACACAATACATAACACAGCAAACATAACATACAACACAATACATAACACACAGCAAACATAACACAATACATAACATACAGCAAACAGAATATACAACACAATACATAACACACATAACACAATACAAAACACACAGCAAACAGAACATACAACACAATACAAAACACACAGCCAACAGAACATAGAACACAATACAAACACACAGCAAACAGAACATACAACACAATACAAACACACAGCAAACAGAACATACAACACAATACATAACACACAGCAAACAGAACATACAACACAATACATAACACACAGCAAGCTGAACATACAACACAATACATAACACACAGCAAACAGAACATACAACACAATACATAACACACAGCAAACAGAACATACAACACAATACATAACACACAGCAAACAGAACATACAACACAATACATAACACACAGCAAACAGAACATACAACACAATACATAACACACAGCAAACAGAACATACAACACAATACAGAACACACAAACTTGTATCAATCAGTAAGTAAAAACTTGCAGACTGCCCACCATAGATATACTGCTGAAGGGCTCTGCGCTGGATATTATATCTACTGTAGTACGTGATCCACGCGCTGGGGTAGAGAGGGAGCCCGTGCTCCCCTGCCACCCGGCTGTGCTGCGATTGGCTGTAGCAACAACCAATCAGCAGCTGCCGGCCGCTGGTTGGTCGCCAGCACCCAATGATTGGGTCTAGACTTTACCAAAGAGAGCTCCTATGTAGGTAAACAAACACACAGGGTTCTCTTCTGACAGCAGCAATGTGCCGTTTTTTACTTCCTGCAAAGCACATTGCTTAGTAAAAACAGCACACACAGTACACAGCAACACATGTTAGGCATGCATTTAAGCCTTTGATCACCACTGATGTTAACCCCTTCCCTGCCAGCTGCATTAGTACAGTGACAGTGCATATTTTTAAAGCTGATCACTGTATTGGTGTCACTGGTTCCCAAAAAGTGTCAGTTAGTGTCTGGTTTGTCCGCTGCAATATCGCAGTCTCACTATAATGCCGCGTACACACGACCGTTATTCAAGTCATGGAAAAAAACTACGTTTTTCTCGACGTGATTCGTTGTGATTCCTCTCAAGCCTGCCTTGCATACACACGTTCATGAAAAAAAAAAACGCTTGAGCAAAGCGCGGTGACGTACAACACGTACGACGGCACTACAAAGGGGAAGTTCCATTCGAATGGCGCCACCCTTTGGGACGCTTTTGCTGATCCTCGTGTTAGTAAAGTTTGGTGAGAGACGATTCGCGCTTTTCAGCCGCGTGCTCTTCAGTCCGTTACAGCGTGACGAATGTGCCATCTCCATTATGAACGCTAGTTTTACCAGAATGAGCGCTCCCGTCTCATAACTTGCTTCTGAGCATGCGCGTTTTTTTTCCCCTCGTAAAAGCGTACACACGATCGTTTTTCACGACGTTAAAAAGAACGACGTGAAAAACGACGAGAAAAAATAGAGCAGGCTCTATTTTTTTTCCGCCCATTTTTCTAGTCAAGAAAAATGCTCTGGAGCCCACACGCGACTGTTTTTCACGAACATTTTTAAAAATGGCTATTTTCTCGTCATGAAAAACGGTCGTGTGTACGCGGCATATGTCTCTGATCGCTGCCATTGCTAGCAAAAAAAAAAAAAAATTATTCCATAGTTTGTAGAAGCTGAAACTTTTGCGCAAACCAATCAATATTTCCTTACTGGGATTTTTTACCAAAAATACGTAGCAAAATACATATTGGCCTAAATTTATGAAGAAATTCGATTTTTAATTTTTTTTTAATTGGATATGTGTTATAGCAGAAAGAAAAAAAAAATAATTTTATTTTTTTTTTCAAAATTGTCGCTTTTTTTTGTTTATAGCACAAAAAATAAAAACCGCAGAGGTGATCAAATACCACCAAAAGAAAGCTCTATTTTTTGGGGAAAAGGGACATAAAGTTTATTTGGGTACAACGTCGCACGACCGCGCAATTGTCAGTTAAAATAACACAATGACGTATGGCAAAGAATGGCCTTGTCATGAAGGGGGGGGGGGGGGGTGTAAACCTTCCGAAGTTGAAGTGGTTAATATTGGGTCCAATATAAAATAATTTAAATAAGTTAGATCAACCTTTTTTTAGTCAAGGCCCCTTTTACAAAATACGGACAATCTTGAGCCCCCCCCATTCTAAAATGTAAAAAGTATTCTAATAATTTTACATAATGCAGCAACATCCACACACGTAGAACGCCCAACGTTGGAGGTGATTTATTTTTCAAAAAATATATCTTTGCGCACCGGTACTGACTAGTATTCCAATGTTTCTCTTCTCCATCACTCAACTCAGCTAAGGTGACCCCAAAGCTGATGGAGAGTGGCAAGGATTCTGTGCAGGCGACTGACATCCTCCTTATCAACAGATGATGTCATTGGTTGTTAGGACGCCGGCGGTTAGAAGGTCGTAACGCTGCACCATGAAAACCCGTGACTTTGTGTAACTAAAAGGCTTCATCCACCCGCTGGCTTGTATGCAATATTTAGGCAATTTTTAGGCATTTTGCCAAGGCACCCCCTGAAGAAACCCCAAGGCACCCCAGTTGACCAAGGCTGAGTTACATTGTTACTTCACCCCACTTTATTCCCAGTTCAGCTTATTTCTAAAATATATATACAGCTGACTGGGGATTCCGGATAGAAGGGAGGGGAACACTAAGACCCCTTTCACACTGGAGCATTTTGCAGGCGCTATAGCGTTAAAAATAGCGCCTGCAAAACGCTGCTAAACTGCTGCCCCATTCATTCCAGTGTGAAAGCCCGAAGGCTTTCACACTGGAGCGTTGCGCTAGCAGGACGGTAAAAAAAGTCCTGCTAGCCGCATCTTTGCAACGGTGAAGGAGCGGTGTGTTTACCGCTCCTCCACCGCTGCTGCCCATTGAAATGATTGGGACAGCGCGGCTATACCGCCCGCAATGTGCTGCTTCAGCAGGCGTTTTTAACCCTTTCTCGGCCGCTAGCAGGGGGTAAAACCGCCGAAATGCGCCGCAAATCCGCCCATAGCGTCGGTGGTAAAAATAGCAGCGTTTTACGGCCGACGCTATGGGTGCTTCAGTGTGAAAGGGCTCTAAAGTATGGCAGGGGCTCTAGGCAGGCAAAAGGGGGTTGACCCCTCCTGCCTATATAAAGCCCCTCCTACACTATATTACCAAAAGAATTGGGACGCCTGTCTTTACACGCACATGAACTTTAATGGCAACCCAGTCTTAGTCCGTAGGGTTCAATATTGAGTTGGCCCACCCTTTGCAGCTATAACAGCTTCAACTCTTCTGGGAAGGCCGTCCACAAGGTTTAGGAGTGTGTCTATGGGAATGTTTGACCATTCTTCCAGAAGCGCATTTGTGAGGTCAGGCACTGACTGCTCTAATTCATCCCAAAGGTGTTCTTTCGGGTTGAGGTCAGGACTCAGGCTGGTCATGTTCCTCCACCCCAAACTTGCTCATCCATGTCTTTATGGACCTTGCTCAGCAGTCTACATAGGCAAGATTTCCTAGATATAGATGATATAGAATATAGATTAGATGCAGGAAATTTTAAATTTTGTGTTTTGTTTTTTTTCACAGCACTCGTGATGGGAAAATCTGGTAAGTGCAAAGCTGGGATTGGTAATATACAATAGAAAAATAATAGTTAAAATGAATAAGTAAGTAATATTAGTAAAAATGTGTTTAATTGATGTGTAGATGAACTGTTTACAGTGGAACCTTAGATTACGAGCATAATCCGTTCCAGGAGAATGCTTGTAATCCAAAACACTCGCATATCAAAGTGAGTTTCCCCATAGAAGTCAATGAAAACGAAAATAATTTGTTCCACATTGACTTCTACGGCATGCAATACCACATGTGGCCAGAGGTAGGGGGCGCCGGAGAGACTCGGAAATACTCAGAGACCGTTTGGCTGCTTTCGGAAACCCTCGGAAAGGCTCGGAAACACTTGGGAACAGAGTATTTCCGAGTATTTCTGAACGGCTCCGAACGGCTCAGATCGACTCTGGCGCCCCCGCACCTCTGGCCAAATGCGGTACTGCACACCGCAGAGGCTTGAATCCTGCTCGCTTTGCGAGACAACACATTTGCAAACCGAGTCAGGATTTTTTTTAAATAATTGCTCATATTGCAAAACGCTCGTTAACCACGTTACTCGCAATCCGAGGTTCCGCTGTATTTAGTTTTTTTTTCACTTAATATCGCATATTGCTGCATTTTTTTTTATATTAGGGATTGTCATTTATGCATATTTCTTTATTTTTGCAATATAGCTTCTTGAATTAGCGCACTTTATAATTATTTCACAACATTATGGCACATTATCGCATAATACTGCATTTCTGTCTTTTTTCGTTGCATAGCACCTTGAATTAGCACGCCATTTTTTTATTACCATTATTTGCTTACTTTGATTACTTGTATTTGTTTTAAATTTATGCTCAATTAACACAGTTGCAAAAAAAATAATTTTTTTTTAATTAAAACCCCCTGCAAAAAAAAGGTTAAAGTATAGTTCCACGTTTGCAGCCAAAGTAGGATAACATCTACTTTTTTTTTTTTTTACATGCTCCAATTTACATAGAATAGCTAAAAATCTATCTCTGCTTACATTTTACAGAATTTTACTTGCTTAAAAATTCTACTTAAAGCGGAGCTCCGCTGTAAAAAAAATATTAAAAGCCAGCAGCTACAAATACAGCAGCTGCTGACTTTTAATATTAGGACACTTACCTGTCCTGGAGTCCAGCGACGTCGGCAGCAGAAGACGAGCGATCGCTCGTCACTCTGCTGCCCCCACCGCCATCCTCGGTGAGGGAACCGGGCAGTGAAGCATTTGCGGCTTCACTGCCCGGGTCCGGTCCCTATGGCACATGCGCGAGTCGCGCTGCACCAAGCTCACTGGTCCCCGCTGTGTTCTGGGAGCCGAGTGTTTCCCAGAACACAACGGGGGGGGGGGGGGGGGCGGGGGGAGTGACACACTACCCGCAGATTAGACAGGTATCTGCACCCCCCTCCCCCCTGAAAGGTGCCAAATGTGACACCGGATGAGCGGGGAAGTTCCACTTTAGGGTGTAGCTCCACTTTAAGTTCCCCCTGTATGTAATGTTAACCACTTCCAGACCGCCCGCCGCCATTATGCATCGGCACTTTGCAGAGGAATATTGTTGTTATGGCAGCAGCTAGCTACCATAACCCGGTATCCTCTTCTTCAGTGGGCGGTCCGCTACAAGATAAAAGTGGTCTCTGCGTCGGATTCGCGGCAAGTTTAATTTTAGCCGTGGCGGGAGAGGGGCCCCTCCTCCCGTCGCTCTCCGGTCCCCTTCGCCGTTTACCGGAACTGTCGGTAGCGGCAGAGGCGATCGCGTCTGCTCCCTGGGCTGACATGGAGACGAGTGAGGGGAAGATGGCCCCCACCCGTCTCCATATCAATGCAGGGCGGAAGCGACGTCAAAACATCACTTCCGCCCATAGATCTTAAAGGGAAAGAGAGAAAGTTTGGTCGGGGGGACTTTGAATGAGGCCAATCACTATATAGAGTAAGCATGTGGGATATAAAACACTGTATTGCTTATATGGGTTCCGACAAAAAAGGGGGACTTTGAATGAGAGACGTATACCAAAAAGCAGTCTTAGCAAAGAACATTTTATTATACCTTGTGAGATTCATATACAGCATAGTGAAAGACAAAAAAATGCATACACAAAATTGCATAAACACAGGGAATGCTATCATTCTCAGTTAAAGACTTTTCTGTTACAATAATCTTCATTGTAGCAGCAAACAAATAAAAAATGTAAAAGAAAAAATGAAATCCCAGATCACCACTTTGGTGTCACTACTCTGATCGGAGTATTTAAAAAAAAAAATAGTAAACATTGAAAACAAAAATGTAAAAAAAACGTAAATAAAAAAATGTATATTATTATTATTTTTAACATGCTGTCACCAGTCAGTGTCCCTGAGCATCGCCACACCAGTCATATAATGATGCTGCACTGCACTGGTGACAAACAAAATGTGCAAAACAAAATCATTTTATTTATATATTCATTTTTATACAGTAATACCTTGGATTGCGAGCAACGCGGTTTACGAGCGTTTCGCAATACGAGCTATTTAAAAAAAAAAAAAATCCTGACTCGGTTTGCGAGCGTTGTCTCGCAAGACAAGCAGGAGTCAAGCCTCTGGGGTGTGCAATACCGCATTGGCCAGATGTGCGGGGGCGCCGGTGACACTCGTAGCTGCTCGGAAACACTCACAAAAACTCAGTTCCCGAGTGTCTCTGGGTACATTCGACGGCTCTGAGTGCTCTCTGAGTGTCTCCGGCGCCCCCGCACCTCTGGTTATATGCGGTACTGCATATGCCAGCAGTGCCACTGGAACGGATCATCTGAGTTTCCATTATTTCCTATGGGGAAACTCGCTTTGATATACGAGTGCTTTGGACTACAAGCATTCTCCTGGAACTAATTATGTTTGTAATCCAAGTATTTCAGTTTCTTCATTTTAATAAAAATTGTGACAAAAAATTACAATTTCATAAAGCTCACACCATGCCTCCTACTAAATACCCTGGACTGTTTACTTTCCAAAAGGGGTCATTTGGGGAATATTTGTCCTGATATTTTAGGGCCTCAAGAAATGAGATCGGCTGTCAGTATATCAGGACTGATCAATTTTCAATTATATATCTCATAGTTTGTGGACTCTATAACTTTCACACAAACCAATCAATATACACTTATTGGGATTTTTTTTTATCAAAGACATGGAGCAGAATACATTTTGGCCTAAACATGTGATGAAATTAGATTTTTATTTATAAGTATTATGACAGAAAGTAGAAAATCTTTTTTTTCTAAATCTTTTTTCCAAATTTTTGCAAAAAATAAAGAACGCAGAGGTGATCAAATACCATCAAAAGAAAGCTCTATTTGTGGGAAAAAAATTGAATGTGCGCACAGTGTTGCATGACGACGCAATAGCCGGTAAAGTAGCGCAGTTGCCGAATATAAAAAAATGACCTGGTCATGAGTGTAAAACTTTCCAGAGCTGAAGTGGTTAAAAGTGAACATACTCTACTCCTTTAGTAAATAAAACTTATTGCTGGGTTGCCTGCTCACCAGTAAGGGGTGCTCGGGACCCGCCCCCTTTCTCCTGCCACCTGTCTATCACCAATATATAGATTCATTCATTGCATGAATCTATCTATGGTCGCCGCTGCCACCCCCTATTCAGGCGCCCGGCCCCTTTTCGGGCGCCCGGCACCTGAATTACAGCGGTTGGGTATTTTTTGGAAGAACCTGATTAGAGCCATAGGCTCTAATAGGCGTAAAAAATGTGAACAGGAGGCGTATGCGCGGCAGCTCCCAAGATGGCCGCCGGCATCTAGAGATCCGCTCCACCACGGCCCAGTATTAGCCACCGGAGCTCACAGAGCGCCCCCCCAGCATTCTTACCGGGTCATCTGTGCAGGGGAGGCCCCCCTGATCCCCCGAATGTCAGCGGCGCCGGCGAGGAGGAATCTGACAGGCCAGATGGCCGCGAGTCCCGGCCCCCTCAGTTATGACAAGATGGCAGCGGCTGCACGAGGCCCTCACAGTAAGGAGCTCACAGGGGACGATATAGCTGACCAGGACGTGCTTCCGCAGTCCCCCTCAGGTACAGACTACCCTCCCCTGACCCTGGCCGCATCCCCAGCTTCCACGGAATCGCTGCTGGGCAGAATGAACCCGGGCACCCCCACAACCCCTAGGCTGGATCCTCATACAGGCCTCATATTAGATGCACAGGATGCCACAGATCCTTTTCCTAATCCCTCTGACTTTTCATCCATGATGGCTGCCTTTGCTCAAATGCTCACAACAGGGCTGGCACAGAACGCTGCGCAGATCACGGCATCCATTCATGCTGATTTGCAGCAAATAGGGGTGAGAATGGACATTATAGAACAAAAAGCTGACCATGCTGTGTCACGTATTAACCAAAATACTGCTAGGCTGCAAGATGTACAAGACCAATTGGAAACAGCGTTCGCGAAGATAGACGACCTCGAAAACAGATCGAGACGATACAATTTTAGGATAAGGGGTGTACCCGAATCTGAAAAGGAGGTGCAGGGAACTGTAAAAGCTATCATACGCAGCCTGATTCCTGATATTACAGATATTCGCCTGGAGCTGGATAGAGCTCACAGAGCCCTTCAACCCCCCCGCTCTGATGGTCTCCCCAGAGACATCGTGGTAAAACCTCACTACTACTCAGTCAAGGAAGAGGTGATGAAGAAATCTAAGAGCTCTGATAATCTCATTTTCCAGGGACAGAGAATTCAGATCTTTGCTGACCTGTCACCCTATACTATTCAAAAAAGGCGTTCGTTAAAGCCTTTACTTCAGATCCTAATGGATAAAGAAATCACATACAGGTGGTCGTTCCCCCTTCGCCTGAACTTCTCCTACAAGAACAAAAGCTATGGATTCTCCTCATTGGTGGAAGGGGAGCGTCTCCTGTTGCACCTGGGGATTCTGTCACAGGAACCTGCCCCCATGCAGATCTCTAGAAACACCCCATCTTCGTCAAAAAGACCACCGCCAGCAAGTCCACTGCAACACAACTGGCTGACACAAAGCTCCAAGAGGTCTAAAGAAAATCTCCCGCCTTGAAGGTCGACTACCCTTTACTAGATCAGGGCCCTGATCTGGGACTTTGCCACCTTTCCTAAGTGCTTGGGACTTATATCCCCACCTCATTACTGGAAGTCCGAGTGTTCCACGTCCCACTGCTTCCCGTGGATAGACATTTGTCTTTACCGACTTTTGCTGAAGGCTACAGTGTGACTGTGGGGGCCGGGAGTCCTGGGCTTGGGGCGGGTGGGGGGATATTTTCTCTTGCAAACCGCAGGTAGCTTTCTGGCCTGCGGCCAGCCTTATAAGGCCTTTCCTTTTGCTCACGTTTTTGCTCCCCATGGTTTGTTTTTTCTCACTGTTCCATTTTTGTTATAGATTCCTGATTGCAGATACGGGGATACCCCTTATTTTAGGTCATGTATTTCCAGATGGCATTCCTTTCGGGTCCTACCTGGCCCCCTTGGCCTCCCACTATAGGGGGAGGTCGGGGGGGAGGGGGCGGGAGTCGGGAGGAATGGTAGGGGCTGTCTCTTGCATTATTGGCTCACTTAATTAGGGCGCTCTGTTTAGTTGATATTATGGGCTACCTTCAGCCTTAAGATTAATATGTTACCAGGTGACTGGGCTGTGGTGGACTCAGTGCACCTACCCTAGGAATCTAGAGCACTATTGGTGCTCCTGGGTTCCGATCAGGAATCCCCGTGACTGGGGTTTTCTGGACCTCTCAGGTTGAAGGAGTGTGGTATGGCCAGCCCATACAACTCCGGGGGGGGGGTGGGGGTCGGGGGACCTCCCAATTCGGAATTTGTTTAAGTTGACTTTGAAGGACAGACGGTACAGTTTGGCTTACAATTGTATAACCCCATTTTTTCTCTTTCTCTCTCTTTTCATCCTTTCGCCTCTTCTCACTCATGCTCGACGGAATGCTCTCAGGATCCATGAACACATCCTTCCTCCCATCTCTGACGACGGAATTTCGCTCTGCCTGCTCACACGGCCTGCCGGGGTCTTCCTCTCCCAGGGACAAGGTAAGCAACTGAGCCTTATCATAGACTCATCCCCCTCTGATCCATGACTAATGCACACCATCCCATGCCAACACTTAAAATAGTCTCACATAACACACAGGGCCTCAATTCCCCCGTAAAACGCAGGAAGGTCTTCCAGCAATACCACTCCATGCAAGCCGATATACTCCTGTTACAGGAAACCCACTTCCCGTCCAGATTCAAACCCTCTTTCCTACATCAACGCTTCCCACAATTTTTCCTGGCATCAGCGGATAATAAGACAAAAGGGGTGGCGGTATGCTTCGCCAAACACATCAACCTCTCTCAGCCAGAAACTGTAGTAGACCCCCTGGGGCGATATATTTTGGTATCCGGTCACATATATGGAGAGCAGTACACATTTGTGTCCTACTATGCCCCTAACAAGGGCCAAAAGCCCTTTTTTGATTCCCTTATACGGACGCTGAAACCACATCTCAAAGGGTCAGTCTTCATTGGAGGTGATTCTAATATCGCCTTTGATCTTGCCCTAGATAAACTGGCAGATGGGACAACCAAGCCCAAACGTCCTTCCAATCAGAGTACAAACATAGCAAAACTGATCCATGAGGCAGGACTCGTGGATGCGTGGCGGGAGGCTAACCCTCGCACAAAAGACTACACGCACTACTCAGCCCCACACAAATCCTTTGCCAGGATAGATCACATTTTCACACACTCATATACAATTCCTCTACTTATACGTTCCAAAATAACAGAATCCCCGCTGTCAGATCACTCGATGGTCACTGTAATCACTCTGCGGTCGTCGGGAAAAAGAGACACACCGCGCTGGCGGTTACAAGAATCCCTATTGAATGACCCAATTCAATATTCATTAGTGGAGACAGCTATTAAGGAATATTTCCTGATAAATGCAACGGAGGAAGTCTCCCCTTCTACCGTATGGGCGGCACACAAATCGGTCATCAGGGGGAAACTCATTCAATTGTCCTCAAAACTCAAAAAGGAACACAGGGCAGATACACTCAGGCTCACAGAAGAATTCCACTCCCTGGCTAAAGCGCATAAACGTAACCCTACGACCTGTTCTTTAGCAAATCTAGACAGAGCTAGGGTTCTCCTTAACCTAAACCTGACGACAGCTGCAGAACGACACCTTAGATGGTCCGGGGCAAGGTTCTATTCCCAGAAGGACAGGATAGGTTCTAAATTGGCAGTAAAACTTACCCCTAAACACCGCTCTTTAGCTTTCCCTAAAATCCGGACAGTAGCGGGGGATTTGACACAGAACCCGGCTAAAATTATGGACACGTTTCTACGGTTCTACTCTGACCTTTACAAACAGAAACAACAGACCCACAGTAAGCACGACGACGACTTTTTTCAAGACCTACAATTCACCTCCCTGACGGATGAACATAGAGACATCCTCGAGAGCCCGTTCACCCAAGAGGAAGTCATGGCTACGATTAAATTGCTTAAAGTGGGGTCCTCCCCCGGCCCAGATGGCTTTTCGACTGGGTATTATAAAAAATTTGGCCTGACTCTGGCTCCGCATTTGGCCCAGGTTCTTCAACTCTCTCAGGGATGGGGCTCAATTGGGAACAGACCTAAACGCGGCTTATATCTCGGTCATACCCAAACCTGATAAGGACCCTAGTGAGGTGTGCAATTATCGACCGATCTCGCTTATTAATAACGATATTAAGATTATGACCAAGATTATAGCTAATAGAATGTCTGGCTTCATCGCCTCATACATTCACAAAGATCAGGTGGGCTTCATCCCTGGGAGACAGGGCCCGGACCAAATTAGACGGACCATTGACATTGTTTCACTTTTACAGTCTCAGTGGGATGGGGGAACCCAACAAAAAGGTTACTTGCTCTCCATAGATCTACACAAAGCATTTGATTCCATAGATTGGGCATATCTGTCTGGTGTCCTGCAGAGATGGGGTTTTGGACCGTACTTCCTAAATCTAATACACGCACTTTACTCTCAACCCACTGCCCAGGTGCGCCTGATGGGGTGGCACTCGGAATCTTTCGTCATAAGCAGGGGTACCAGACAGGGCTGTCCACTCTCTCCCCTCCTTTTTGCAATAGCCATCGAGACTTTAGCCATAGCTCTCAGATCGAACCCTGACTTTAGGGGGGTCATGTGCGGGCCCCGAGAACATAAGTGCGCACTGTACGCTGATGACCTCCTCCTATTCGTGACCTCCCCACTAACATCTACCCCGGCAGTTCTTAAAATATTGAAGGTCTTCAGTGAGGTATCGGGCTTGAAAGTAAATATGAGTAAATCGACGGCACTAAACATTAATGTTCCGCAGGACGTTCGGTTACTACTTTCTAAAAACTTTAATTTGGTCTGGGCATCCGGGGGGATCCCATACTTGGGCGTCAAGCTGACCTCCGACATCAGCAACCTCTTTAAGGCGAATTATCCCCCTATGATGCAGAAATGTAGAGATGACATGAATAATTTGTCGAGAAGCGGACTATCCTGGCTCGGCAGGATCCATGCGATTAAGATGACTCTTCTCCCACGTATGCTGTATTTATTCCGATCCCTCCCAATCTCGATCAAGAAACAGGTTCTGGGTAAATTTCAGTCTGAGGTTGTTCGCTTTATCTGGGGCAACAAAGGATACAGATGTCCCTCGAGTATCCTCTTCCGCCTAAAATCACAGGGAGGCTTGGGTCTCCCGAATCTATGGAATTACTACCAGGCGGCTCAACTCGCACAAATCTCAATGGTCTTCTCGAGGGGCCAGAAGCCGGACTGGCTCTCTATGGAAAGGCAAGCGGTCCCATCGAACACCATTGACTACCTGTTATGTTGTGATTCGAAGGCCAGACCTGCGATTTTATCCCCCACACTCTCCCACTCTGTTGCTCTATGTTCCCAATTATATAATCACACATCAGTGACGTCCACGCTGAAACCCCTAGCCCACCTGTTCCATAACACGGACTTCTTGCCGGGAATGAACATTGGGGCATTTAAATGGTGGACAGATAAGGGTTTATACCGAATTGGCCACTTTCTCTCTCCTGCGGGGCCCATTTCTTTATCCCACTGCAAAAAGAGACTAGATATGCCCGACTCTGAGTATTTTAGATTCTCCCAAATCTCTCACTTCCTGCACTCCATTTGGAATAACAAGACAGTCGCTCCTACGATTACACCCTATGAACACTGGTGCTCGAACACAATGGATCAGAGGGGAGGTATCTCGTTAATTTACACGACCCTGTCGACTAGGTTGACCAAGCCCACCTATGCTCAGAGTTGGGAGGCGGATATGGATGGCACATGGGACACTGAGGTATGGTTCCGCGCATCGAAGCGTTCGTTTAAAGGTATACTCAATGTCTCTCTGATCGAAGCTAGTCTGAAAGTACTGGTCCGGTGGTACTACGTTCCTTCCAGGTTGGCTATAATGTATGCAGGCACTTCCCCAGTATGCTTTAGAGGCTGCGAACTAGAGGGCACTATGTTCCATACTTGGTGGTCATGCCCGCGCATCAGATCTTTCTGGCGCAAAGTATTTCGCACCATTAGAGCTCTGACGGGAGTACAGACAACTCCACAGCCCAATATAGCACTTCTAAACCATACTTTTCCCAATATGCCCAAACACTCCCAGACACTTTCATTTTTGATATTACTAGGAGCCAAATTAACCATAGCCAAGGCCTGGAAGAAACCCACCGTCTCATTTACAGGATTCAGGAGGAAGGTATCCTGGATCATGGTACAAGAGCAAATTGTTGCTAAACTTAATGACAAGACTGAAAAATTTATGGCCACCTGGGAACCTTGGGCCACCTCATGCAATGTTTCTCTTATAACAGGAGTCCAACCTGGATTTCTGAGCAGTCGCGTCTCACATTCCTAGCATGTGAGTATTCCCGAAGCCCCCCCTTTTCCTTCACACGTTTATACCTCTTCTCCTTTCTTCTGCCTCCCTTGGCATCTCTGGGTTATTACGCTTAATATGATCACGCTGTTCTTCTTAGGATTATTTTACTGATCTGTGGTTTGTATTCGTTCTTGTTGACTCTCCATTTACTAGCTGAGCATATTGACCTCATATTGTAACATGAAAACCTTATGCTTAGTCACATGGTGGAGGTGCATCAGGTACTCATCTTGACTAACATACCAGGCTGGTAGACGCTTTCTGGGTGCTGGATTCTCCACCTTCTGGGATGCAGTGTGATCCCTAAGGGGCGTCCCGGGGGCTGGAGTCACAGTACTTACTTAGTTTTGAGTACCTCTCCGACTGGTTATGGTAGAGCATGCTGTTTCGATAAGATAGTAATGCTAGGATGATCTAGCTTGAAGTACCTCACATGACTCACCTATGTTTCTTCTATAGGAACTTATGCTGATAAGGTCACACACTTAGTTAATGCACTGTATTACCTGATTGTTTGATTATCTTCTGTTATCATTTAAAACTTCAAATAAAAATTATTAAATATTAAAAAAAAAGGTGAACAGCAGGCGTCATGCTGTGTGCTCGCAGTTCACTCAGCTGTGTGTTAGGAAAGTGAATGAATATTCGCCTTCCTAACACTGAACCGCCTCTCCACCAATCAGGTGCTCGGGTCTGTTACCTGTCACCTGATTGGCTGAAACGACAGGCGCTGTGATTAGACGCCTATCAGGCATCCAATCATAGCAGAGGACGGGAAGAGAGGACGGGAGAAGACATCGAGGAGCGTGGAGGACGCCGCCGCCGTGACCCGCTGCCCCACCGAGACATGTAAGTGCAGGGGATGCACACTGGCAGCATTTGATGGGCACAGTAGCGGCAATTAATAGGCACTAGTGATGAGCCGAACACCCCCGGGTTCGGTTCGCACCAGAACCCGCGAACGGACCGAAAGTTCGCACGAACATTAGAACCCTATTAAATACAATGGATGCGAACGTTCGGATTCTAAAGTGCTAATTATAACGACTATTATCCATGGTTTTGTCCGAAACAGAGTTTGGGAACCCGGCTTCTGCACCAGGGGACATGTATCAATGCAAAAAGAAGTTTTAAAAACGGACGTTTTCCGGGAGCAGTCATTTTAATGATGCATGAAGTGAAAAAAAAAAGTCAAATATTCCTTTAAATATTGTACCTGGAGGGTGTCTAAAGTATGCCTGTGAAGTGCCACGTGTTTCCCGTGTTTAGAACTGTCCCTGCACAAAATAACATTTCTAAAGGGAAAAAAGCCATTTAAAACTGCTTGCGGCTTTAATGCAATGTCTGGTCCCGGTAATATGGATGAAAATCTTTAGGAAAAATGGCATAGCTACCCCATCAACCCCCCCCCCCCCCCTACCCCAGCCCATTACCAGCCCCTTTGGGTCTTGTATGGATATTAAGGGGAACCCCGCACACAAAATAAAAAAGGACCTATATACTCTGAACAGCCGTATACAGGCGGTGCATACAAGACAGGGACTGTAGGTTTGTTCTTATGTAGAATCTGTTTGTAATTTTGAACAGCTGCATTGTTTAAGTGGAGCTCCATGCCAAATTCCTTTTTTTTAGCTTTTTGTAAAACATAGGGAACGGTTATCACCCCTGTCACATTTTTTTTTGCTGTCTGTGCCCCTGTTCAGAACATTTCACCTCACTTTGCGTCCCAATGACAACTGTTTTTGAAATGTGGTGTTTTTATTGAAACAAGGATTGGTGATAAAGCATCAATAAAGAGAAGAGACACCTTTCTCCCATATTAATTCTTACAGGAGAGAATTTTCCTTCCAAGGGGTAGATTTCCTCTCACTTCCTGTTGTCTTCTTCCGTTTGCAAGTAGTAGTAGTTTGTAAGTTGGATGTTTGAAAGTAGGGACCTTCCGTATATACTCTGCAGAAATTGGCCCCTTAGGTGTTGGTGTTGGCACAACACTGAAAGCACTCACAGTTATTCTTGGTGGGTGCTGGAACGCCCTTCTGTCAACTATAATATCAGGAATTGTAATAACATATAATTGTTGATCAGTGGTAGTAAAAATTGGGCCTTTGATGGTGGTGCTGGTGCCACAACACTGTAAGGCCTGACAGTTACTCTTGGTGGGCGCAGCAATGGTCCCTGCTGTGAATTATTAGATCAATAATTATAATTGCATGCCCCTGTTGAACAGGGGCTGAAAAATTGGGCCTTTGGTGGTGGTGGTGATGGTGGTGCTGGTGCCACAACACTGTAAGGCCTGACAGTTACTCTTGGTGGGCGCAGCAATGGTCCCTGCTGTGAATTATTAGATCAATAATTATAATTGCATGCCCCTGTTGAACAGGGGCTGAAAAATTGGGCCTTTGGTGGTGGTGGTGATGGTGGTGCTGGTGCCACAACACTGTAAGGCCTGACAGTTACTCTTGGTGGGCGCAGCAATGCTCCCTGCTGTGAATTATTAGATCAATAATTATAATTGCATGCCCCTGTTGAACAGGGGCTGAAAAATTGGGCCGGTGGTGGTGGTGGTGATGGTGGTGCTGGTGCCACAACACTGTAAGGCCTGACAGTTACTCTTGGTGGGCGCAGCAATGGGCCCTGCTGTGAATTATTAGATCAATAATTATAATTGCATGCCCCTGTTGAACAGGGGCTGAAAAATTGGGCCTTTGGTGGTGGTGGTGGTGGTGGTGCTGGTGCCACAACACTGTAAGGCCTGACAGTTACTCTTGGTGGGCGCAGCAATGGGCCCTGCTGTGAATTATTAGATCAATAATTATAATTGCATGCCCCTGTTGAACAGGGGCTTAAAAATTGGGCCTTTGGTGGTGGTGATGGTGGTGCTGGTGCCACAACACTGTAAGGCCTGACAGTTACTCTTGGTGGGCGCAGCAATGGGCCCTGCTGTGAATTATTAGATCAATAATTATAATTGCATGCCCCTGTTGAACAGGGGCTGAAAAATTGGGCCTTAGGCACTGGTGGCACAACACTGCAACCCCTCACAGATACTGTACTTAGAGCACAGCAATGAGGCCTGTTGCAAAGTATTGCATCAAAAATTTTAATTACACGCCCCTGTTAAACAGGGGCTGAAAAATTGGGCCTTAGCCACTGGTGGCGTCACCCATAAACCAAAATGATCTTCCAAGCTATCATCGTTAATCGTATCATTGAGGAGGAGGAGGAGGATAGCCAGTCAACATAACAGCACAGGCACTCAGCATCAGCATCAGTCTTGAAGGGATGTGACATTTTAAAATCAATTAGTCTGTTATATCAGCATCTGGTGTGTGGTAGCTGGTGGTGATCCAAGACTGGTTCATCTTGATGAAAGTCAGTCGATCAACCGAGTCGGTGGACAGGCACACCCTGTGATCCGTGACAAATCCTCCAGCAGCACTGAATGTGCGTTCTGAAAGAACGCTGGATGCAGGACAGGCCAGTAGCTCAATTACATACTGTGCAAGCTCTGGCCAGTGATCCATCCTCAAGACCCAGTAAGCCAGAGGATTTTCGGTGGGGAAGGTGTCCAAGTCTGACCTTGCCCCTAGGTATTCCTGGACCATGTATATCAGACGCTGGCGATGGTTGCTGGAACCGATCATACTTTGGGGCTGCGGACTAAAGAATTGTCTGAACGCATCGGTCAGACGGCCACCTTCCCCACCACTCCTTCTTTGACTGCCCGAAGCCTCAGCAACTCGTTGTCCAGGACCAGGAGTTTGTAACCTCCCAGTCTCTGGGAACGCGTTGCACAGACCTTTCTGCAAGGCCTCCCGGAGTTGTCTCATCCTCTGCTCCCTCTGCGACGGTACGATAAGGTCCGCAACCTTACCCTTGTACCGTGGATCAAGGAGAGTGGCCAGCCAGTAATGGTCCCTCTCCTTGATCCGAAGAATACGAGGATCCTTCCGCAGACTTTGCAGGATCAGGGAGGCCATGCAGCGTAGGTTAGCTGAGGCATTCAGTCCGGAGTCCTCTGGGTCACTAAGGACGACATGATCCGCAGCCACCTCCTCCCAGCCACGTACAAGTCCACTGGTTTCTTGGGACTGTAAATCATCCCTAAAAGACTGCTGCTGATGATGCTGAGTGCCAGCCTCCACCTCCATGCTGACACAATCCTCCTCCTCCTCCTCCTCCTCCTCTTCCTGTGCGATGGGTGGGACAGAAGGAACACTGTCTGGGTAAAGGGGGCCTTGAGAGGCAAGGAAGTCCTCCTCTTCCTGCCTCTGTTCTGCCTCAAGTGCCCTGTCCATTATTCCACGCAGCGTGTGCTCCAACAGGTGGACAAGAGGTACAGTGTCACTGATGCATGCACTGTCACTGCTCACCATCCTCGTGGCCTCCTCAAATGGTGCCAGGACAGTGCATGCATCCCTGATCATGCCCCACTGGCGTGGTGAAAAAAACCTGAGCTCCCCTGACCCTGTCCTGGTGCCGTAGTCGCACAGGTACTCATTGATGGCCCTCTGCTGCGTGTGCAGCCGCTGCAGCATGGCCAACGTTGAGTTCCACCTGGTGGGCATGTCACATATAAGGCGGTTCTTGGGCAGGTTCAACTCCTTTTGAAGCTCAGCCAGGCGAGCACTGGCATTATAAGATCTGCGGAAATGCACACAGACTTTCCTGGCCTGCCTCAGGACATCCTGTAAGCCCGGGTACCTGCCCAAGAACCGCTGCACCACCAGGTTAAGGACGTGAGCCATACAGGGCACATGGGTCAGTTGTCCCTGTCGGAGGGCGGAGAGGAGGTTGGTGCCATTGTCGCAAACCACCATTCCTGGCTTAAGCTGGCGTGGCGTCAACCACCTCTCGGCCTGCCCCTGCAGAGCAGACAGGACCTCTGCCCCAGTGTGGCTCCTGTCCCCCAAACACACCAGCGCAAGCACGGCATGGCATCTTTTTGCCTGCGTACTTGCGTAGCCCCTTGAACGGCTACGGAGCACCGCTGGTTCCGAGGACAAACCACAGGAAGAGGCCATGGAGGAAGAAGAAGAGGAGGGGGTGGAGGAGAGAGGTGTGTCACAACCAGTAGTAGCATTTTGGAGGCGTGGCGGTGGAACAACCTCCAACACTACTGCACCTTGTCCTGCATCCTTCCCAGCTGCCAAAAGAGTGACCCAATGGGCCGTGAAAGAAAGGTAACATCCCTGTCCATGCCTGCTGGACCATGAGTCAGCGGTAATATGCACCTTACCGCTGACCGCCCTGTCCAGCGAGGCCAAGACATTGCCTTCCACATGCCTGTAGAGAGCCGGAATCGCCTTCCGTGCGAAAAAGTGGCGTTTGGGAACCTGCCACTGAGGAACCGCACATTGCACAAACTCACGGAAGGGGGCCGAGTCTACCAACTAAAAAGGCAGCAGTTGAAGCACTAGCAATTTAGCCAAGCTAGCATTCAACCGCTGGCCATGTGGATGGCTGGGAGTGAACTTCTTTCGACGGTCCAGCAGCTGGGGCAGGGAAATTTGCCTGCTAGAATCGGACGTTGGTGTACTGCTAGCAGAGTGCCCGCAAGTACTTGCCTGTGACACACCTAATTCTACACCTTCATTCCTCTCAGAGCAGGTTTCAGAGAGGAGTGAAGGTATAGTGGGGTTGGAGATCCCAGCTGATGCGGTGCAAGAAGAGGTCAGCTTTGTTCTTTGGTGTGGGTCTTTAAGGTAGGCTTGCCAACGAGCTGCATGGCAGGTCAACATATGTCTGATCAAGCATGTGGTGCCCAAGCGGCTGATGTTTTGGCCACGCGATATACGCTTGAGATATATGTTGCAAACAGCAGCTGTGCGATCTGATGCACTCGCCTCAAAAAAGGCCCACACCAAAGAACTTTTTGAATGAATGGCAGAGGAAGCGCCCTGCACAGGCGGAGCTCTGCGGTGTGATTCCGTCGGTGTGCTGCCCATACGCTGGCCACTCAAGGGCATCCTGCCTCGTTGGAGATGTGCCTCCTCCTCATCCTCCTCCTCCTCCTCTCTCCTATTAGGCACCCACGTGGAGTCAGTGACCTCATCATCCCCTCCCTCCTCATCACTGGAGCCAATCTGGCAGTATGCTGCAGCTGCTGGAGCATGACTGCCAGATTGGTGTCCTTCTTGAGCATCCCCTCTCTCTGCTCTCACGCTGCTGCCTTCCTCTAGCTGTGTATTATCATCAGATCCTTCCAAACGCTGGGCATCCTCCTGGAGCATGTACCCAACACTGTGCTCAAACAGTTCGGGGGACTCCTCAGGAGGAGGACATGGTGGGTCTAGGGAAGGATTGACTAATGAAGATAATGATACCAGAGAAGAGGACGCTTTGGCAGCTGCTTTGCCAGTACCCTGAGCCTGGGTGAGAGAGGATGAGGAGGATGAGGTGGGCTTGGTCATCCACTCTACCAAGTCTTCGGCATGATGTGGCTCAACATGTCCAGCTGCCGAAAAGAAGGACAAGCGTGTCCCATGGCCATGTGCTGATGACAATGCACCGCGTCCACGACCAGCACTGTTGCCCCCAGACACAGAGCCTGCTTGCCCTCTTTTTTTGCCTCCTGACTGTCTGCCTCTCCTTGGTTGCCTTCCAGACATTTTAATGGATGGCCTGCAGGGAGATGGGAAAAAGAGCAATAAGGGCTACCTTCAGGTGTATACTGTGCAGGAGGCTTAGCAACAATGACACTGACACTGTCCCCTGCCTATCCTTCTCTGTCCCTAAACACAAGGATTGAAAATATGGTTCAGCAAAATTGGTTTAGAACAAAATAGCACACTGACACTTTCCCTCACTGTCCTACTCTGTCCCTCCCTACAAACAAGATTTAGCACAGAATAGCACACTGATAGTTTCCACGAGTGTCCTTCTCTGTCCCTAAACTCAAGGATTGAAAATATGGAACAGCAAAATTGGTTTAGAACAGAATAGCACACTGACACTTTCCCTCACTGCCCTACTCTGTCCCTCCCTACAAACAAGATTTAGCACAGAATAGCACACTGCTAATTTCCACGAGTGTCCTTCTCTGTCCCTAAACTCAAGGATTTCAAATATGGAACAGCAAAATTGGTTTAGAACAGAATAGCACACTGACACTTTCCCTCACTGTCCTACTCTGTCCCTCCCTACAAACAAGATTTAGCACAGAATAGCACACTGATAATTTCCACGAGTGTCCTTCTCTGTCCCTAAACTCAAGGATTTCAAATATGGAACAGCAAAATTGGTTTAGAACAGAATAGCACACTGACACTTTCCCTCACTGTCCTACTCTGTCCCTCCCTACAAACAAGATTTAGCACAGAATAGCACACTGATAATTTCCACGAGTGTCCTTCTCTGTCCCTAAACTCAAGGATTGAAAATATGGAACAGCAAAATTGGTTTAGAACAGAATAGCACACTGACACTTTCCCTCACTGTCCTACTCTGTCCCTCCCTACAAACAAGATTTAGCACAGAATAGCACACTGATAATTTCCACGAGTGTCCTTCTCTGTTCCTAAACTCAAGGATTTCAAATATGGAACAGCAAAATTGGTTTAGAACAGAATAGCACACTGACACTTTCCTTCACTGTCCTACTCTGTCCCTCCCTACAAACAAGATTTAGCACAGAATAGCACACTGACACTTTCCCTCACTGTCCTACTCTGTCCCTCCCTACAAACAAGATTTAGCACAGAATAGCACACTGCTAATTTCCACGAGTGTCCTTCTCTGTCCCTAAACTCAAGGATTTCAAATATGGAACAGCAAAATTGGTTTAGAACAGAATAGCACACTGTCAGTTTCACTCACTGTACCTCTCTGTCCCTAAACTCAAGGATTGAAAATATGGTTCAGCAAGATTGGTTTAGAACAGAATAGCACACTGACACTTTCCCTCACTGTACCTCTCTGTCCCTACAAACAAGGTTTAGCACAGAATAACACACTGACACTCTCCCTACCTATCCTTATTTGTCCCTAAACACAAGGAATCCAGGATTAGTAAAGGAAAAAAAATGACACTGTCCCTGCCTATGCTTCTCTTTCCCTGCTCCGGAACACACTACACAAGGCCGCCGCGCTGGCGGCCTTTTATAGTGTGGGGCGTGTACTAAACACCCTCAGCAATAATTGGCCACAGGCATCCTGCCTGTGGCCAATCATTGCTCTCCTCGCTGCCGGCGCTGTGATTGGCCAAGCATGCGGGGTCACAGTGCATGCTTGGCCAATCACAGCGCCTGGATGACACTGCGATGGCGTAGTGCATTGTGGGCCGTTCGCGTCACTCGAATTTGGCGCGAACGGCCCAAATCGTTCGATCTTCGTCGAACGATCGAACAGCCGATGTTCGAGTCGAACATATGTTCGACTCGAACACGAAGCTCATCCCTACACAGCACCTTGGGTGTCCTCTCTCGGGAGACATGCAGTAGGCATGGTCAACTGGCTGTGCATGCTGGGAGAGGGTACAAAAGGGGCAGACGCCATTTGGCGTGAGGCGATTCCAGGGGGACCCCAAGGCGTTCAGGGGGACCTCTGGTCCAGTGAGCGTGCCTCGTGGTCCACATGGCACGAGGTGCTCGGGTGTGTTTAGGCCTCGGGCACCTTTAGCCCGAGGCTCTGCTGCTGCATCATAGGCCCAGCTCTCCTAACAAGGGCCTACGCTTCGGAGAAGGACCCCAGGCTGCCCGTTTGTACGGGGGCCCATCTTTAGGAAAGGAGTTTCAGGGGAAGATCAGTCCCGGCAGAGATAGCGACGGTACTGCTGTCTCGGGAAGAGGCCTGGAGGCCTGCCTAAAGGGGGATCCATTATCTCCGACATCCGTGCTCCATCCTGGCTGCTAGGACTGCTCTTATAGGGACTATCCGGGTGAGCAATACCCACTCAGGCTTCAGTGGCGACGAGTGTATATATATATTTGGGATTTAAGTGTTGCGTGCCTGAACCTTCCCCTACATCTTCAACTTTTCTGCCTTCGCTTTCTTCAAGTTGATTCAAAAGTAAGAAAAAGAATAAAGCTTTGATGATTAGGTTTTACTCGTGTGTGGACATTGGCCTTATTCCTGAATACACTGGTGTACCTAGACAACGGAGCTGAAGGATCCACTCGTGAGAGGTATTTTGCTGCAGACCCAAAGGTAATTAAACAGTGGATTTTCACAGTTGACACAGTGTGGATCCGGCGTAGCCGCAGGGGAGGAGGAGGAGGAGAGAGAGGGTAGTACCCCCCGGAAGGGAAGACCACCATCACCACCCCCACAATTATGACAAATCACGGCTTGAACTATCTTGCTTTGCATGTAATGAGTCCATCTCATATATTAGTTTCACCTTTTAAGTTGCATTAATGAAATAAATGAACTTTTGCACGATATTCTGATTTTTCGAGTTTCACCTGTTTATGCTCCACAAAAAGTCAATGGCTACCTATTTTTTTTTTTGCTATACAGTGGAACCTCGGATTGCGAGTAACGCGTTTAACGAACGTTTCGCAATACGAGCACTGTATTTTTTAAAATCGTAACTCGGTTTGCGAGTGTTGTCTCGCAAAACTAGCTCGATTCAGGCCAAAGCCGCGTGCAGTACCGCGTTTGGCCTGAGGTGGGGGGGGCGCCAGAGCCAAGAAGAGCCAAATGTCGGCGTTCGGAAATGCACGGAAAGGCCCGAGGACAGCACGGCTGATCTCGGGAACAAAGTCTTTCTGAGGTTTACCGAGGTCAGCCGAGGTGTCCTTGGGCCTTTTCGGCCGTTTCTGAGCCTCTCGGGCGCCCCCCGCCTCTGGCCGCATGCAGTATTGCCTGCCATTGAAGTCAACGTGGAACTAATTATTTTCGTTTCCATTGACTTCAATGGGGAAAACTCGCTTTGATATGCGAGTACTTTGGATTACGAACATTCTCCTGGAATGGATTATGCTCGTAATGTGAGGTTCCACTGTATATATTTATTGTAGGGATGTGGACATGAAGCACACAAAGTTTTTTAGTTATAAACAATTGTTTTAAAAATCCAAAACACACAGGTAACATAAGGTGGGAATCCAGAGGACAACCTCCTGTAAGTGGGGAACCCATCCTCACTGATCTAAAGGAACTGATCTCACTGTCCTATGGAGACTCCTAGCCTACAACCGATGGCTTGTGATAAAAACGATACACTTTATGGCAAGGAACCGTTACTATCTTGCTCTTATGCCGCGTACACACAATCGGATTTTCCATCGGAAAAAACATTCAAGGTTTTTGAATTCCGCTCAAGCTAGGCTTGCATATACATGGTCACACAAAAATTCTCTGAACATTCGACCATCAAGAACGCAGTGATGTACAACACTACGACGAGCCGAGAAAATTAAGTTCAATGCTTCCGAGCATGCGTCGAATTGTTTCCGAGCATGCGTCGGAATTTTGCGCGTCGGAATTGCTACAGACGATCGGAATTTCCGATTGGAATTTTTTCCGTCTGAAAATTTGAGAACCAGCTCTCAAATTTTTGCTGCCAGAAATTCCGACAGGAAAAGTCAGATGGAGCCTACACACGGTCGGAATTTCCGACCAAAAGCTCACATCAGACTTTTCTTGTCGGAATTTCCGATCGTGTGTACGGGGCATTATTGTTTTCTGTTGTTCTGTAACTGTGAATGTAGGCCTTGTAGGCCGATGACAAGAATTTTATTGTATGTTATCCTATTCCTGTGAAAACTCAAAAAAAAATGTTGAAAGTAAAAGATCCAAAACACAAATGTCAGTGGGATGACTGCTTGTCCTCTTATGCAGGGCTGTCTTTAAGGCAGGGCAAAAGGGACAGCTGCCCTGGGCCCTGTCATTGTTGTGGGGCCCAAAGCAGCTGCCTCATACTTGCCAACTATCCCAGTTTAAATTCCCTTGTCCCTTGAAGTTTTAGTCCTTTGCTGTGTCCTGATATCTCAGTGTGAAGCAGGGGCGGTGCGTCCATAGAGGGCGCCGGAGCGCCGCCCCCTCTCGCTCCTGCACCGCCACTGAAAGACAATACACAGATTCATGCATTTCATGAATCTGTGTATTTTCGCCGCTGCCGCGCTGCCCACTATTTAGACGCCTCCTGGTGAGCGCCGGCCATATGAATTAGAGGAGTGGCCGGTGGTGGGTGTAACTTGGAAGTGTCTATCAGAGCCAGCGGCTCTGATAGGCTTTCCGAATACAGCTCTCACCCTGTAATCGGCTTCCAAAAACTCCTCCAAGGTACGCACGGGGGTGCGTTCCTTGGAGAAGACTGTGGGGGTTTCAGCTAATCAGGTTCACCGGATCTGGTTACCGGTAACCTGATTGGCTGAAGCGACATCGAGGGCGGGAGAAGACATCGAGGATGGCGTGGACCCGAGGAAGGTAAGTGCAGAGCTAGGGGGGGGGGTGGGGGACAGGCTGCATTTGGGAACAAACTGGCTGTATATGGGAACAAACTAGCTGCATTTGGGGACACACTGGCTGTATATGGGAACAAACTGGCTGTATATGGGGGACACACTGGCTGTATTTGGGGACAAACTGGCTGTATATGGGAACAAACTGGCTGCATTTGGGAACAAACTGGCTGTATATGGGGACAAACTGGCTGTATATGGGGACAAACTGGCTGTATATGGGGACAAACTGGCTGTATATGGGAACAAACTGGCTGCATTTGGGAACAAACTGGCTGTATATAGGAACAAACTGGCTGTATATGGGGACAAACTGGCTGTATATGGGAACAAACTGGCTGTATATGGGGGACACACTGGCTGTATTTGGGGACAAACTGGCTGTATATGGGAACAAACTGGCTGCATTTGGGGACAAACTGGCTGTATATGGGGACACACTGGCTGTATATTGGGACGCACTGGCTGTATATGGGAACAAACTGGCTGTATATGGGGACAAACTGGCTGTATATAGGAACAAACTGGCTGTATATGGGGACAAACTGGCTGTATATGGGGACAAACTGGCTGTATATGGGAACAAACTGGCTGCATTTGGGAACAAACTGGCTGTATATAGGAACAAACTGGCTGTATATGGGGACAAACTGGCTGTATATGGGAACAAACTGGCTGTATATGGGGGACACACTGGCTGTATTTGGGGACAAACTGGCTGTATATGGGAACAAACTGGCTGCATTTGGGGACAAACTGGCTGTATATGGGGACACACTGGCTGTATATTGGGACGCACTGGCTGTATATGGGAACAAACTGGCTGTATATGGGGACAAACTGGCTCAATATGGGAACAAACTGGCTGCATTTGGGGACAAACTGGCTGTATATGGGGACACACTGGCTGTATATGGGAACAAACTGGCTGTATATGGGGACAAACTGGCTGTATATGGGAACAAACTGGCTGCATTTGGGGACACACTGGCTGTATATGGGGACACACTGGCTGTATATGGGAACAAACTGGCTGTATATGGGGACAAACTGGCTGTACATGGGGGACAAACTGGCTGTATATGGGAACAAACTGGCTGTATATGGGGACAAACTGACTGTATATGGGGACAAACTGGCTGTATATGGGGACAAACTGGCTGTATATGGGGGACACACTGGCTGTATTTGGGGACAAACTGGCTGTATATGGGAACAAACTGGCTGCATTTGGGGACAAACTGGCTGTATATGGGGACACACTGGCTGTATATGGGGACGCACTGGCTGTATATGGGAACAAACTGGCTGTATATGGGGACAAACTGGCTGTATATGGGAACAAACTGGCTGCATTTGGGAACAAACTGGCTGTATATAGGAACAAACTGGCTGTATATGGGGACAAACTGGCTGTATATGGGAACAAACTGGCTGTATATGGGGGACACACTGGCTGTATTTGGGGACAAACTGGCTGTATATGGGAACAAACTGGCTGCATTTGGGGACAAACTGGCTGTATATGGGGACACACTGGCTGTATATGGGGACGCACTGGCTGTATATGGGAACAAACTGGCTGTATATGGGGACAAACTGGCTGTATATGGGAGCAAACTGGCTGCATTTGGGGACAAACTGGCTGTATATGGGGACACACTGGCTGTATATGGGGACACAATGGCTGTATATGGGAACAAACTGGCTGTATATGGGGACAAACTGGCTGTATATGGGAACAAACTGGCTGCATTTGGGGACACACTGGCTGTATATGGGGACACACTGGCTGTTTATGGGGACAAACTGGCTGTATATGGGGACAAACTGGCTGTACATGGGGGACAAACTGGCTGTATATGGGAACAAACTGGCTGTATATGGGGACAAACTGGCTGTATATGGGGACAAACTGGCTGTATATGAGGACAAACTGGCTGTATATGGGAACAAACTGGCTGTATATGGGGACACACTGGCTGTATATGGGGACACACTGGCTGTATATGGGGACACACTGGCGGTATATGGGAACAAACTGGCTGTATATAGGGACAAACTGGCTGTATATGGGAACAAACTGGCTGTATATGGGGGACACACTGGCTGTATTTGGGGACAAACTGGCTGTATATGGGAACAAACTGGCTGCATTTGGGGACAAACTGGCTGTATATGGGGACACACTGGCTGTATATGGGGACACACTGGCTGTATATGGGAACAAACTGGCTGTATATGGGGACAAACTGGCTGTATATGGGGACAAACTGGCTGTATATGGGGACAAACTGGCTGTATATGGGGACACACTGGCTGTATATGGGGACACACTGGCTGTATATGGGGACAAACTGGCTGCATTTGGGAACAAACTGGCTGTATATGGGGACAAACTGGCTGTATATGGGAACAAACTGGCTGTATATGGGGACACACTGGCTGTATATGGGAACAAACTGGCTGCATTTGGGGACAAACTGGCTGTATATGGGGACACACTGGCTGTATATGGGGGACACACTGGCTGTATATGGGAACAAACTGGCTGTATATGGGGACAAACTGGCTGTATATGGGAACAAACTGGCTGCATTTGGGGACAAACTGGCTGTATATGGGGACACACTGGCTGTATATGGGGACACAATGGCTGTATATGTGAACAAATTGGCTGTATATGGGGACAAACTGGCTGTATATGGGAACAAACTGGCTGCATTTGGGGACACACTGGCTGTATATGGGGACACACTGGCTGTATATGGGAACACACTGGCTGTATATGGGGACACACTGGCTGTATATGGGGACACACTGGCTGTATATGGGAACAAACCGGCTGTATATAGGGACAAACTGGCTGTATATGGGGGACAAACTGGCTGTATATGGGAACAAACTGGCTGTATATGGGGACAAACTGACTGTATATGGGAACAAACTGGCTGTATATGGAAACAAACTGGCTGTATATGGGGACACACTGGCTGTATATGGGGACACACTGGCTGTATATGGGGACACACTGGCTGTATATGGGAACACACTGGCTGTATATGGGGACACACTGGCTGTATATGGGGACACACTGGCTGTATATGGGAACAAACCGGCTGTATATGGGGACAAACTGGCTGTATATGGGGAACAAACTGGCTGTATATGGGGGACACACTGGCTGTATTTGGGGACAAACTGGCTGTATATGGGAACAAACTGGCTGCATTTGGGGACAAACTGGCTGTATATGGGGACACACTGGCTGTATATGGGGACGCACTGGCTGTATATGGGAACAAACTGGCTGTATATGGGGACAAACTGGCTGTATATGGGAACAAACTGGCTGCATTTGGGAACAAACTGGCTGTATATAGGAACAAACTGGCTGTATATGGGGACAAACTGGCTGTATATGGGAACAAACTGGCTGTATATGGGGGACACACTGGCTGTATTTGGGGACAAACTGGCTGTATATGGGAACAAACTGGCTGCATTTGGGGACAAACTGGCTGTATATGGGGACACACTGGCTGTATATGGGGACGCACTGGCTGTATATGGGAACAAACTGGCTGTATATGGGGACAAACTGGCTGTATATGGGAGCAAACTGGCTGCATTTGGGGACAAACTGGCTGTATATGGGGACACACTGGCTGTATATGGGGACACAATGGCTGTATATGGGAACAAACTGGCTGTATATGGGGACAAACTGGCTGTATATGGGAACAAACTGGCTGCATTTGGGGACACACTGGCTGTATATGGGGACACACTGGCTGTTTATGGGGACAAACTGGCTGTATATGGGGACAAACTGGCTGTACATGGGGGACAAACTGGCTGTATATGGGAACAAACTGGCTGTATATGGGGACAAACTGGCTGTATATGGGGACAAACTGGCTGTATATGAGGACAAACTGGCTGTATATGGGAACAAACTGGCTGTATATGGGGACACACTGGCTGTATATGGGGACACACTGGCTGTATATGGGGACACACTGGCGGTATATGGGAACAAACTGGCTGTATATAGGGACAAACTGGCTGTATATGGGAACAAACTGGCTGTATATGGGGGACACACTGGCTGTATTTGGGGACAAACTGGCTGTATATGGGAACAAACTGGCTGCATTTGGGGACAAACTGGCTGTATATGGGGACACACTGGCTGTATATGGGGACACACTGGCTGTATATGGGAACAAACTGGCTGTATATGGGGACAAACTGGCTGTATATGGGGACAAACTGGCTGTATATGGGGACAAACTGGCTGTATATGGGGACACACTGGCTGTATATGGGGACACACTGGCTGTATATGGGGACAAACTGGCTGCATTTGGGAACAAACTGGCTGTATATGGGGACAAACTGGCTGTATATGGGAACAAACTGGCTGTATATGGGGACACACTGGCTGTATATGGGAACAAACTGGCTGCATTTGGGGACAAACTGGCTGTATATGGGGACACACTGGCTGTATATGGGGGACACACTGGCTGTATATGGGAACAAACTGGCTGTATATGGGGACAAACTGGCTGTATATGGGAACAAACTGGCTGCATTTGGGGACAAACTGGCTGTATATGGGGACACACTGGCTGTATATGGGGACACAATGGCTGTATATGTGAACAAATTGGCTGTATATGGGGACAAACTGGCTGTATATGGGAACAAACTGGCTGCATTTGGGGACACACTGGCTGTATATGGGGACACACTGGCTGTATATGGGAACACACTGGCTGTATATGGGGACACACTGGCTGTATATGGGGACACACTGGCTGTATATGGGAACAAACCGGCTGTATATAGGGACAAACTGGCTGTATATGGGGGACAAACTGGCTGTATATGGGAACAAACTGGCTGTATATGGGGACAAACTGACTGTATATGGGAACAAACTGGCTGTATATGGAAACAAACTGGCTGTATATGGGGACACACTGGCTGTATATGGGGACACACTGGCTGTATATGGGGACACACTGGCTGTATATGGGAACACACTGGCTGTATATGGGGACACACTGGCTGTATATGGGGACACACTGGCTGTATATGGGAACAAACCGGCTGTATATGGGGACAAACTGGCTGTATATGGGGAACAAACTGGCTGTATATGGGGACAAACTGGCTGTATATGGGGACAAACTGGCTGTATATGAGGACAAACTGGCTGTATATGGGAACAAACTGGCTGTATATGGGGACACACTGGCTGTATATGGGGACACACTGGCTGTATATGGGGACACACTGGCGGTATATGGGAACAAACTGGCTGTATATAGGGACAAACTGGCTGTATATGGGAACAAACTGGCTGTATATGGGGGACACACTGGCTGTATTTGGGGACAAACTGGCTGTATATGGGAACAAACTGGCTGCATTTGGGGACAAACTGGCTGTATATGGGGACACACTGGCTGTATATGGGGACACACTGGCTGTATATGGGAACAAACTGGCTGTATATGGGGACAAACTGGCTGTATATGGGGGACAAACTGGCTGTATATGGGGACAAACTGGCTGTATATGGGGACACACTGGCTGTATATGGGGACACACTGGCTGTATATGGGGACAAACTGGCTGCATTTGGGAACAAACTGGCTGTATATGGGGACAAACTGGCTGTATATGGGAACAAACTGGCTGTATATGGGGACACACTGGCTGTATATGGGAACAAACTGGCTGCATTTGGGGACAAACTGGCTGTATATGGGGACACACTGGCTGTATATGGGGGACACACTGGCTGTATATGGGAACAAACTGGCTGTATATGGGGACAAACTGGCTGTATATGGGAACAAACTGGCTGCATTTGGGGACAAACTGGCTGTATATGGGGACACACTGGCTGTATATGGGGACACAATGGCTGTATATGTGAACAAATTGGCTGTATATGGGGACAAACTGGCTGTATATGGGAACAAACTGGCTGCATTTGGGGACACACTGGCTGTATATGGGGACACACTGGCTGTATATGGGAACACACTGGCTGTATATGGGGACACACTGGCTGTATATGGGGACACACTGGCTGTATATGGGAACAAACCGGCTGTATATGGGGACAAACTGGCTGTATATGGGGGACAAACTGGCTGTATATGGGAACAAACTGGCTGTATATGGGGACAAACTGGCTGTATATGGGAACAAACTGGCTGTATATGGAAACAAACTGGCTGTATTTGGGAACAAACTGGCTGTATATGGAAACAAACTGGCTGTATATGGAAACAAACTGGCTGTATTTGGGAACAAACTGGCTGTATATGGAAACAAACTGGCTGTATATGGAAACAAACTGGCTGTATATGGAAACAAACTGGCTGTTTTTGGGGACAAACTGGCTGCATTTGGGGACAAACTGGCTGTATATGGGGACACACTGGCTGTATATGGGGACACACTGGCTGTATATGGGAACAAACTGGCTGTATATGGCGAGAAACTGGCTGTATATGGGGGACAAACTGGCTGTATATGGGAACAAACTGGCTGTATTTGGGGACAAACTGACTGTATATGGGGGACACACTGGCTGTATATGGGGAACACACTGGCTGTATATGGGGGACACACTGGCTGTATATGGGGAACACACTGGCTGTATATGGGGACACACTGGCTGTATATGGGGACACACTGGCTGTATATGGAGACACACTGGCTGTATATGGGGACACACTGGCTGTATATGGGAACAAACTGGCTGTATGTGGGGACAAACTGGCTGTATATGGGGGACAAACTGGCTGTATATGGGAACAAACTGGCTGTATATGGGGACAAACTGGCTGTATATGGGAACACACTGGCTGTATATGGGGACAAACTGGCTGTATATGGGAACAAACTGGCTGTATATGGGAACAAACTGGCTGTATATGGAAACAAACTGGCTGTATTTGGGGACAAACTGGCTGTATATGGAAACAAACTGGCTGTATATGGAAACAAACTGGCTGTATATGGAAACAAACTGGCTGTATATGGAAACAAACTGGCTGTATTTGGGGACAAACTGGCTGCATTTGGGGACAAACTGGCTGCATTTGAGGGGACAAACTGGTGGTGTTTGCTCACAGTGGCTGCGTTTAATGGGCACAGTGGCGGCAATTGATGTTTTTTTTTTTTCAGTTTGTTTGTGCCCCCCCCCATAAATTTTGAGCACCAGCCGCCACTGGTGTGAAGTGCTGCTACTAATGCTGCCCAGCTCTGCCCTATTGTTGTTAACAGATGACTCACCAGCAGACCCTGTGTTTACATGTAAATAACCGTCAATCAGGCCCGTCGGAACAAGACAGGCAAAACAAGCAACTGCTTGGGGCTCCGAGCTGGCCTGGGGCCCCAGCAGGGTGGGCCCTTGCCGCGCCGCTGCTTCGTATAAATGCTGCAGCCTGTAGCGTGGCCGAGCACCTCTTCCTAGTTCCTCCTGCAGTCAAATTGATAAAACAAAATGCCTCCAAAAATATAATTATAATTATAATAAATAGAACCCCCGCAGCTGCATCTCCCCCCCCCCCCCGGTTTTCAACTTGATCACCCTGTCCCCCGCTTCTTGGCTTGGGGCCCCCAAATTCCAAACAGCCCTGCCGTCAATCATTTGTAAATAACTGGATCATTCATATGTAAATAGCGGCGGCATTCATATGTATTAATGCCCCTCTGCAGTGAAGAGATGATGTGCTGTAACCTCTAGCAACCAATCAGTGAGTAGTATTACTGTACAGTAATCTCTAGCAACCAATCAACAAGAAGAAATCATGTGCTGTAACCTCTAGCAACGAATTAGTGAGCCGTAATGTGTGCTGTAACCTCTAGCAACTAATTTGTGAGCCGTAATGTGTGCTGTAACCTCTAGCAACTAATTAGTGAGCCGTAATGTGTGCTGTAACCTCTAGCATCCAGTCAGTAAGTGGTAATGATATGCTGTAACCTCTGGCAACCAATCACAATCACTGCCTGATCTGATACAGTAAACTGATTTTAAGTCTAGCTGATAATTGTTGTATGTCTCATAGCAGGTGGAGAGCAAAATTGCATGGGGGGGGGGCAAGAAAATTTTTGCCCAGGGTCCAATCAACATTAAAGACGGCCCTGCTCTTATGTCAGATTTGTCTAGACCAGTGATGGTGAATCTTTTTGAGCCCGAGTGCCCAAACTGCAACCCAATTTTTTTTTTCTCAAAGTGCCCTCAGAAACGTCTCGGAGTGCCGGGAGCGGCACGCGTGCCACGCGTTCGCCATCACTGGTCTAGACTATCATATCAGCTAGAGCGCTCGTAACAGAACTAGTTACACTAAACTTGAGTTCTAATTGGCTATCACGGTTTTAACTCTTGTGAAATGTCTGCGAATAACACTCAGGAAATAAGAAAGATGATCAAAACTTCTGCTTTTCAGAGAGACCGTCACAACTTGCAGGTCCCGGCTACCATGTCTGTCTTCCTCGCTGTCGTGTTCCTATGTAAGAAAAACGGTTTTAATTCTTCATGTTATCTGAGTATCAGCTGAATGTCTTTCCTTTCAGATCGTTTGACACACACACATCTCTTCTTCATCTACTTACATCATATTCACCATCCGATGGGCACTCTATGAGATGTCTTGTTCCATAAGAAATACATTATTTTACATTTTTTTGGGTAATTCCTTTGATGAACAGCAAATTGCATCATGCAAAACGCAATAAAAAATAAAATGACCTGAGATAAAGAGTAGTCTTGGATGGTAAATGGTGATGAAAATGGTAGATCAAGCAGCTTGAGCACTTCATCATGTGATAGTTCAGTCAGATAATATAGCATTTCCAAAGGTGTGCTTAATTAACATAGAAAATTACACCTTTAGAAATGTGTAATGAAATACAAATAAACAAGGCATATAAATGTAGTTCTAAATGGGAGATCCCTCAAGGGTTTTTTTTTTTAGCAGCAAAATTTATGTTTGAAAAGAGAAGCAATAAATTTACATAAAAATAATATTTATTTATTTGTGTCATGGTATCAAGGGGTAATTCCATAAATACTCAGGGGTCATAAAAAGCAGTCCTGGCCCTAACATAAGCAACATAACTCATCAAAAATGGGGAAAATACACATAACTCATGTTATATAAACTCTTTGTGCTTGTATAGAGATTCACATGATAACCCTACGCGTTTCGACCTTTTAATTATTGGTCTTCTTCAGGGGAATTTTTTTCTATGCGAAAAAGGAAAGAGGCAAGATTCATAGATTATTTTATTTGTAAATACATCATCATTCTTTGTAGTCAATATATTATATTACAACAGAGCAGTATATATCTACCACTTTTTGATGAGAGAGCTGTGTTCTATGGCCAAATTAATTGCTGTTTCTCTAAAAGCACACCAAGCCTCGGTGATCCCAAGATGTCCACATGCAGTTCTCCTGCCCTCCACTTGCAAGAAGTCACCCTTCTATTGGACTGGGGGGCAGATGGGGGGATAGGGGGATAGATACATATCCAGCAAATGGTCACACTGGGTAACGCAGGGGGGGAAAGGGGGGGGGGAACTCAGGGAGGCAGGAAGAAGAAAATAAGAAAGTGAGGGTAGGGGGAAAAAAGAGGGAAGAGAGAAAGTTGTAAGCCAGAGGAGAAAGGTAGGACTCTCCCGGGGAGAAACACAGGTAGACCAAAACGTTTCACACAGGTTGTGGAAACTCATTGAGATAGGCATCGGAATATGCAAAATGCTGCCATGGTCTCCAGGTTTCACATTATGTTACAATTGTTTAGTATAACTCGCTCTCATTGATAGTGGATTACACGTCACAGAAAGGAGCTGCAGAAGGTATCTGGGAGGAACATTTTTTTGTCTAGTGCAGCTTTATAAGTATTGATTTAAGCTCTGTTTGTGGTCTTGTCACACAGATTAGAAGATTCCCATTTATCTAAATATATCACAAAGGAAAATGTATTTTTCAGAAGAGTTTTGTTTTAATTGCCAACACTGAGTGCCATCTGTAGTGTGAAAATGTAGTTAAAGGTCAGGGCAATGCTATGGTTGGGTACCGGGGTACATGTACTGAGTCTGCTTTGTGCCTCTTGTCTCGTGTCATTGTTTTAAGCTATAATCTTTTTCCAAATACATCCTAGAATTATACTTCTACCCCTTGGCTTATACAGGGGTGGGGGGTCTGATCACTCCATAAGGGAGCTAAAAGAGTGCGTCTGGTTTAGTGTCAGGGAATAGGCAGTGGAAGTACTGGCAATCTTGCCAGTAGAAGAAATGGGCGCCATAGGTGCATCATGTGACAGATGGTTCCCCCTGCTGGCCTATATAAAGCTGTCTCTGTCTGACCCAAGTTGCTGGATTGTCTTCAGCTGTTCCTGAAACCTGATCTGCTTCCTGTTGTTCCTGTTGTGACCCGAATTACCCTGTGACCTTCTCTGATCTACTCCTACTTCGGCTTGTCTTAAGGATCTCGCTTCTGCTTTACCTGCCAGACCACCTGTGAATGACCTTGGCTTGTCTTAAGGATCTCGCTTCTGCTTTTCCTGCCAGACCACCTGTGAATGACCTTGGCTTGTCTTAAGGATCTCGCTTCTGCTTTACCTGCCAGACCACCTGTGAATGACCTTGGCTTGTCTTAAGAATCTCACTTCTGCTTTACCTGCCAGACCACCTGTGAATTACCTTGGCTTGTCTTAAGGATCTCGCTTCTGCTTTACCTGACAGACCACCTGTGAATGACCTTGGCTTGTCTTAAGGATCTCGCTTCTGCTTTACCTGACAGACCACCTGTGAATGACCTTGGCTTGTCTTAAGGATCTCGCTTCTGCTTTACTTGCCAGACCACCTGTGAATGACCTTGGCTTGTCTTAAGGATCTCGCTTCTGCTTTACCTGACAGACCACCTGTGAATGACCTTGGCTTGTCTTAAGGATCTTGCTTCTGCTTTTCCTGCCTGACCACCTGTGAATGACCTTGGCTTGTCTTAAGGATCTCGCTTCTGCTTTACTTGCCAGACCACCTGTGAATGACCTTGGCTTGTCTTAAGGATCTCGCTTCTGCTTTACCTGCCAGACCACCTGTGAATGACCTTGGCTTGTCTTAAGGATCTCACTTCTGCTTTACCTGCCAGACCACCTGTAAATGACCTTGGCTTGTCTTAAGGATCTCGCTTCTGCTTTACCTGACAGACCACCTGTGAATGACCTTGGCTTGTCTTAAGGATCTCACTTCTGCTTTACCTGCCAGACCACCTGTGAATGACCTTGGCTTGTCTTAAGGATCTTGCTTCTGCTTTACCTGCCAGACCACCTGTGAATGACCTTGGCTTGTCTTAAGGATCTCACTTCTGCTTTACCTGCCAGACCACCTGTAAATGACCTTGGCTTGTCTTAAGGATCTCGCTTCTGCTTTACCTGACAGACCACCTGTGAATGACCTTGGCTTGTCTTAAGGATCTCACTTCTGCTTTACCTGCCAGACCACCTGTGAATGACCTTGGCTTGTCTTAAGGATCTTGCTTCTGCTTTACCTGCCAGACCACCTGTGAATGACCTTGGCTTGTCTTAAGGATCTCACTTCTGCTTTACCTGCCAGACCACCTGTGAATGACCTTGGCTTGTCTTAAGGATCTCGCTTCTGCTTTATCTGACAGACCACCTGTGAATGACCTTGGCTTGTCTTAAGGATCTCACTTCTGCTTTACCTGCCAGACCACCTGTGAATGACCTTGGCTTGTCTTAAGGATCTTGCTTCTGCTTTACCTGCCAGACCACCTGTGAATGACCTTGGCTTGTCTTAAGGATCTTGCTTCTGCTTTACCTGCCAGACCACCTGTGAATGACCTTGGCTTGTCTTAAGGATCTTGCTTCTGCTTTACTTGCCAGACCACCTGTTAATGACCTTGGCTTGTCTTAAAGCGGTTGTAAAGGCATTTTTTTTAAATAACAAGCATACCATACTTACCTCCACTGTGCAGTTCGTTTTGCACAGAGTGGCCCCAATCCTCGTCTTCTGGGGTCCCTCGGCGGCTGTCTCGGCTTCTCCCTGCAAGAGCTAACCCCCGTTCTGGGAAGCTCTCTCCCAAGGGGGTTAGCTTGCGGGCGCGCTTCCGTGTGATACAGTGGCGATTATAGCCGCCAAGTGTATCACTCGGCCCCGCCCCCCAGAGCGTTGCGTCATTAATTTGATTGACAGCAGCGGGAGCCAATGGCTGCGCTGCTATCAATCTCCAATGAAGAGCCGCCTCAAGCTGGGGGAAACCATTGCGGGATCGCGCCCACAGAGTTTCGTGCCTCAGGTAAGTAAAACAGGGGGGCCCGAGAGTGCAAGGTGTTTTTTCACCTTAATGCATAGGATGCATTAAGGTGAAAAAACACGAGGCTTTACAACCCCTTTAAGGATCTCATTTCTGCTTTACCTGCCAAACCACCTGTGAATGATCCTAGCTTGTCTTAAGGACCTTGCTTCTGCTTTAAACCTGTTTAATCATCTGTGTATGACCCTGGCCTGCCTGAAGGACTTTGCTATCTCTCATGTACCATACTTAACCCCCGCTTGCCATAGGGATCCCATTTGCAGCAGCTGCAGCCTGATCCACCGTGCTAGATCCTCTGCCTGGCCTTTACCAAGCTTCTTGGATTCTTCAAAGACTTACTCCTGCACCAGTCTCAAATGGCTTTCAGGAATCACCTGTTCCAGTCTTCTTCACCCTGCTGGCAACCCGTGCATCTTACCTTCTGTTCCACCTCCAGGGGTATACTGCGCTCAGCCGCAAGGGGAGCCTCTCTCAGCATCTTGGCCTCGGATAAGGTACGTGACACTTAAGATATAGAGATCGGACTTATTTGGTCCCCAACCAAAGTACCGAAAGGTAGGGGCTACTGGACTATCTCGGTACAGGTTACCTCTTTAACCTGTACCGAGATAGTCCAGTAGCCCCTACCTTTCGGAACTTTGGTTGGGGACCAAATAAGTCCGATCTCTATATCTCAAATTTTTGGATGAAGATACTATAGATCTACAACACACTACTTATGTTATTTAGAGGCTATATCGTAGTTTCGTACGTGACACTTAGTAAACTTGAAATTGTGGTTTCATACTTCAAGCCTGATGACTGATTTACTGGAATTTCATAAGGAGGAATGGGAAGGGTCTGGCTGCTGAATGAAATAAGATTCATAAAGGTGATGATGGTGGTGGGTTGGCTGGTGGCTACATAAGCAAAATAGAAGAGGCTTAGTAAGAGGGTTATTATGATGAATGCATGGAAGGATCTGATGGGTAAATGAACATGTCCAGTCACTGTGTAAGGGGGATTATGGTGTGAATATGAAGACAGTTGATGCCGAATGGCAATATCAGGTCTGGTCGCTTAACCCAACCTTTCTAAACCACAGACTTCATTTTTCGATGTCCACTTGTCACTTAGGAGAGAGTGGCAGTCTTTTTCTGGTGACCTAAGAAAATTGGGATCCTAGCAACATCCTTGATATAAAGAAAATTTATAATTTCCAACTGACAATGAAAGAATGAAAAATGATTGAAATACATTAGATACTGTATGTTTTAATGACATGTACTGTACATAATATTTTCTAAAAAGTGCATTTTGGCTTTTCAGCTTTTAACCTGGGAAGATCTGGTGAGTACAGATACTGGACACATCTATCATTATAATATGCCATAAATACAATATTACTATAAAAAAAAAATGTGATCTTAACATTTCTGAGAAAGAAGGAGTTTGGGGCATTGATTATCATTTTGTTAATAGCTTTACAGTAATGCAGTGATAGAAGACTAATCAAAAACAGTGCGGGTTAGCCACAATTTGCACACAATTGAAAATAAACATTTATTTGAATGTATTACCGACATGTTTGATGGAAATGCCCATAGTGCTGAAATTCAGACCCTAATGTCGCGTACACACGATTGGAATTTCCGTCGGAAAAACCTTGGATGGTTTTTCCGATGGAATCCTGCTCAAGCGCGGCTTGCATACACACGGTCACACAAAAGTTCTCTGAACTTTCGACCGTCAAGAACGCGGTGACGTATAACACTACGACGAGTCGAGAAAATGAAGTTCAATGCTTCCGAGCATGCGTCAAATTGTTCCTGTGCATGCGTAGGAATTTTGCGCGTCGGAATTGATACAGACGATCGGAATTTCCCATTGGAATTTTTTTGGTTGGAAAATTTGAGAACCAGCTCTCAAATTCTTCTTCTCGGAAATTCCGACAGGAAAAGTCAGATGGAGCATACACACAGTCGGAATTTCCGACCAAAAGCTCACATCGGACTTTTCTTGTCAGAATTTCATGTGTACGTGGCATTACTCAAGCTACACTAACTACACTACACCACTACTGCAATTGCAGCTTCAAGTATTTTTGGGTATAACACGACAAGCTTTGCACACCTGGATTGTGTTTTTTTTTGCCATTCTTTTTGCCATTCTTCTTTGCAAATCCTCTCTAGCTCAGTCAGGTTGGAGTGGTACCGTCGGCGGACAGCCGTTTTCAGGTCTCTCCACTCTCCAGAGATGTTTAATCTAAACTTAAGCTTCAAGAGAAGTTGTATAATCTCTGTGCCCAGGACTACAAACATTCGCATTTCCATAGTGAAAAGGGAATGGAACGTCAACAGTACGCAGACTTTATTAGTGCATTGACTGAGTTGGGGAGAATATAAAAGATCTTAACATTGCTATGACTCCACCATCTTTGGATTTCAAGAAGATAGGATCTGCTGGCCTTCAGCCAACCTTTATAAATATGGTTGTAGACAATTTGTCTACTTAGCCGTACATAACTTTGCCTAATTTACCTAAGTAAGGGTTATTGCTCGGTGCTGTAGGGGTGTAACATTCTGTGTAGGGATGTGTCTTCCCCTGCATGACTCACCTCCTGCTTCTGAAGAAATGTATGCAGGAGGAGACCAGACCTCAAGGCTTTCCATGCATAGGTGGGGAATGTGAGGTCAACCTGTGTTCCTATGTGAATCCATTTAACAGAGTATTTTCCCCATTAACGGGACCCTGGGATGGGTTCTGCGCATTGGACTGTTACCATTATTTCATGCAAAGGATTTTATACTATCTTAAAGTTATGGACAGTACCACTAAAAATAATGAAGCCTAAGCCCTGAATAGTGTGTTCGATGAGAGCAGTGAAGTTCATTCAGGATATGACACTGGATGTATAGTCATAGAATTGCCAAAGAACTGTGACCTAACTTTTATTCGGTAAAGAAGTTACTGTTTAGAAATCGTCTAATCTGAGTTACTTGACAACGAGGAAATCAGTGTATGCTCACAGTGTAATAAAGACCTGGGGAATAAAGAGCACCATCTTAAGTTAACCCTTGAGGTTGTGGGATGAAGTGTACATTATGGTTAACCCCCAATGTTATGTAGTGAGGAATGTCAAGAAGGAAAAGCAGTCAGCTCAGAAATGGCGGTGGTTAGTAAAGGGGTTTCGGAAGGTAGGGGTGGCCTGGCACTGGGAACCCTACTGGGAGGCAGGGTCCCTGATTTAGGGCCTGCTGCAGAATCTTTCTAGGGACTGGGCCGACAAAGACATGTATGCAAGGCTTTGAAAATGAAGTGCAGTGACTTCCCTCTTGCCTTTAAAGGAGAAGTGTGGACTGAAAAAAACATACATACATACTCACCTCCATGAAGCTATGTTGGTCTATTGTTGCCACTGTCCCTTGTTGGCTCACCCAAGAACTGAGTGATCAAACGACTGCTGATTGCTCAGTTTTTGGTCTTCCTGGAGCAGAGAGTAGTGAGTGTCAGCTATCGATCTCCGCTCTGCCCCTCCAACATGCACCGGCCGGAGAAGGGTGGTCACAGGTGGCTTTGGTTCTCAGCTGCACAGGAGAGAGCAGGAGATAACTGTCAATCCGGCAGCTGGGTGGATTCCAACAATATGGTCAGGATCCTTCCAGAGCCTGAAGTTGCTCAGTGACTGCTCAAGTGTCAGCTGATTCTGGGTCACGGGAGTGCAAAACCAAGTCCACTCTTATGACCTAGAAGAGAGGTAGGACCAAAAAAGCTTTGTGCCATACTTCTTTTTTAAAGCTGGACATGAGTAAAGTGTGTTTTAAAAAGCTGGTGGAAAGTACTTTATTTATTGGTGTATAACACTCACTTTTTTACCCTGAAAATAGAGGGTAAACTGTGCCTGCGTGTTATACGCAGGAGGCCGTGGAAAGTTTTTTCCTGAAACTTCCCTCCTAAAGTTAGGGTGCGTGTTATATGCCGATAAATACGGTAATCAGTTTTCTGCACTATTCCCCCAAAATGACCCTGTAGTTAGTGCCTAGACAGGCGTCACTGGAAAGCTTGTAAGACATTATTTTTTGTGTACAGTATGGGGCCCTTTTAAGCATTTCAGCCTCTGGCCATGAGGTGGTGCAAACCCCCACGAGAATCAATATGCAATCTTCCGCATGCAGTTCCCCCACACGGCCTACATCTAAAATGTCTACTTTTATTTATTCCCAAATACGCACTTTGCTTTATGAAACTGACAGTTTTTTTTTTTAAATCATCAATCAGGAATAAATGTTAAACATCCGACTTGAGGACTTTCTTTTTTTTTTTTACAAAAAATGTGTCCACCTCTCTGTGTTTTGCTGCACACTGTGCTCTCTATGTGTTCTGTGTGATCTCTTTTCTTCTATAGGAGGGGCCATCAAACCTGTGGTGACCTTTACACCCAACTGGGGGAATATATTATACTATGACAATGTGACTCTAACATGTCATGTGCCGTCTTCTGTACCAGAGGAGCCCCGGACCTATCACTGGTACAGAAACCAGACACTGATAGAAGGAAATCAACAGAGACTTCATATCATTATATCTTTAGTAGAGGACAGTGGAGATTACCAGTGCCGGACCACCAGTGGTGATATCAGTGATCCCGTCTTCCTAAATGTTACACAAAGTGAGTCATCATCTCATCTCCATCATTACAGATTGTTGGGTGTGAATAGAACAACATAAAGTATCATTTTATTACATTTCAGATTATGTCATCCTACAGAGACCTCCATCTGCCATCTATGAAGGAGACCCCCTGACTCTGAGATGTCATCATGCAAAAGATTTTAATGCAATAAACACAAAATTCTACAAGGATGATCAGGAGATAAAATCATCCGAATCTGACTCCACATTCCATATTCCTAATATAACGAGGAGTCAGTCTGGACTCTACAAATGTACTAAACAAATACAACGTTCTGATAGTTCAAATGTATACAAGCTCCTTGATGTATCCTTTATCTCTGTGAAAGGTAAATTAAAACCCAAATTATGACAACTTTATTTTCTTAATGCTACTCCAGCCATAGTTAAAATAAAAACTAGTCTGGAATACAGACCTCCTCGCTGACTCTGTCCCCATAGTAATTATATTCTGCAACTATATAATTGTAATATGGAGGGGCGCTAAGTAAAACAATAATGACAAAATATAGCAGCAGAAGAAACTATATCATAAAATAGAGTAAAAAAATATCAAACATAAAATAATATATCATGGAAAATATCCACAATCAATGGTGTTGCAAAAGTCCCATGCAAACAAGTGAATAAACACAATAATTAAAGTTCCTTGGTGAATTGTATAATAGTGCTTCCCAAAAAAATGATCCAGGTGAAATAAGAGCAATCATATATTCCCGTGCTCAATCCAAGACAAACTCCACCGTCATGTGCAATGGCCGCTCACCTTCAATCAAAAAGTAACACATATCAACTGCAAACTCGATCTCCATATAGTAGACGTTATTTAATACTTGGTAGCAATCGATCGGCTCACACATGTAATAAGAATGATAATCCTCATGGTGTAGTATATGCAAAAACAAAACAAAGACTTTGAACGAAGAGCATGATGGCAAAAGAATAACTTTATGAATTAAAATTAAAATCATATAAAATAGTATACACACATGATCTCATTGTCAAGTTTGAAAATCAATTAAAATCAATTAATCATGATACTAACACGGGTAGATATAGAAATCACAAGGTTACAATTTCATGATTCATCACAGTTAATATATAAATACACACATAATTATTATAAGTAATGCCTATCTGGCCATGGCCTCATGGATCCATATCATAGTGGGTAAAGATATAAAAATGTATAAACTCAAGGAGTTTGGTATGGAGAACGCAGTGTATGTTAGCTCTACGCATTTCATGGCTATTGGCCAATCCTCAGGAGCAAGCGCATTCATGTATCTGGAAAAATTAAAAAAACGGGGTTATAAGGATATGGATATGTATGTCTATATGGAGACCCATATCGACAAATAAGGAGGTACAATGCCAACACTCCCACCAGGGTAGTGACTTACATTGTACCTCCTTTTTTGTCAATATGGGAGAGTGGAGTCTCTGGCCTGCATGCTGGGTGAGTTTATACAGATGTCGTCACCCCTATTGCTGGACACTCAGGGAAAGTCTTGTCTTCCTGCTTTGAGCGCTGCTCCAGGTTTCTTTCATTGTCATTTCATGATTTACATAAGCAAAAGTACATCACTGTCTGTTGGTACTGCATTTATTTATAGGTACACACAGAGTGCACATAGAAAGCAATATAAAAAAAAAAATTAAAAATTAAGTTAAATTTTTTTTTTAAATGTCAAAATTGAAAACTAAAAAAAATTATGTTTTTATAAGTTGAAAAATGCTTCCCCAGGAGCCATTTAAACCCCCCCCCCAAAAAAAAATAAATAAATAAATAAAACAGACTGGCAAACATCCCCAAAAAGTCCAAGCATCATAAAAAATTTGGAGAAACCATTAATTTTTGCTCATTCTTTATGTTCGTTTTAGAAACGGCATATTGCCATAGCCTGCTGCTATTAAGCCATTGGCCTACAGATGCTTGTGAATCCTTCTCTATCATTGATGAAAAAAAACAGCATTTGGTTGGGTCTTCTGGTATCACCAGAAGACACTGGAAATCTCAGATATGCCAATACCCAATGTGTGATGAGCCGTGTTGTGAAAGTTGGTATTTGTCTAACCTGTCCAGGTACAGATCTGATAGATTTGGACAATTTTTTTATTTTGGCCTAAAAACCTGATAAATTCACATGAATTCTAGAAATTCTTGCTTAGAGGAACTTAGAGGAAATGGGCACCATATCTTGTGAAGTGATGTGTAGTGTATATGTGTGCCAAGACTTCCATTCATCTCTGGAGGCCTCCATTGTGTGACCTTACTAGGTTCCCTATTACTGTGTAAGACACCAGTGGATACAAAAGGGCCAAAGACATAAATATATGATATAAATGTTTTATGTCCCTGCAAAACATTGTGTATTTGTCAACAGAATATTTAATATATTCCCATCATTTGTCATTTCTAACACTTTCCTCTTCCAGAGCTCTTCTCTCCTCCAGAAATAAAAGTGACCCCGTCCAGGGTAATAGAAGGAGATAACATGACGGTGAGATGTGACACCAGACTGGATCCCCTCAGAGGCGGCACAGAGCTGCACTTTGCCTTCTACAGAGATGGACGGACTGTGCGGGGATACGATGTATCTGATACATACAGAGTGCGGTCATTTCAGCTGGAGGATTCTGGGAAATATACCTGTGAAGTGAAGACGACGTCTGACACTGTGAGGAAGATGAGCGATGGGCTCTATATCCAAATAAATGGTGAGGATGTAACCCTAAATGAATTCCTTTGATCCAATCATACATTATTCATATATACACGTTTCCATTTCTTTTATTTCATTCTAGTATCAGCTCTGGGAATGAGGTTCAAGTTCACCATCACCATTGATTTGTAGAAAACCTCTGGAATTTGCAAAGTTTGTGAATCACAAACGTTTGGTCAAAAAGTTTGCAGGTTTACTCCCAAAAATAAGGAACAGCGAAAGCCAATTATTTGAAGGAATAGATTATCCAGTCCCATTTCTATAAAAGGGGGGGCTCACAACAGCAGCCATATTGTCCATGTTGGTTGGAGCTTTAAGGTAGAGCTGACAAATCTGTGCAGACTTTTTAAATTAGTTAATATTATTAAATATCTTTTTGGTATTGGCACATGTCCACATGTCCCCCATGGTGGTGCCCAGCTTCCCACGTCTTTTGTTTGACAATAGCTTGCTAATTAGCCCTACAAATGTCCAGAACAACAAGATTTGCCCCCTCCCTAGGCTTCAAAAACATTTACTGGAAAGTATGTGAACTTTGAGCATGATTTATAAACTAGAAGAAAAAATGTCTGTTTCTATTGTACCACATCTATTATTCGTATCGACCCTAAAAAGACCCTTTATATGTCAGACATTGCTGGTACCAAGAATTATATAAAAAATTACAAAGCGTAAAAAACATATATTAACAACACAGGATTACAATCCCTAGAAAGCAGTGTAGACCATATCTAATATCAATTACAAATATCTTTGCTGGATCATCCCAAGAGGTCCACACGTTTCACATCAGTAAGCTTCTTCTGGACCTTTAAATGTTGGTGGCTAGGGATGAGCTCGGTGTTCGAGTCGAACATACGTTCGACTCGAACATCGGCTGTTCGATCGTTCGACGAAGATCGAACGATTTGGGCCGTTCGCGCCTAATTCGAGTGACGCGAACGGCCCACAATGCACTACGCCATCGCAGTGTCATCCAGGCGCTGTGATTGGCCAAGCATGCACTGTGACCCCGCATGCTTGGCCAATCACAGCGCCGGCAGCGAGGAGAGCAATGATTGGCCACAGGCAGGATGCCTGTGGCCAATTATTGCTGAGGGTGTTTAGTACACGCCCCACACTATAAAAGGCCGCCAGCACGGCGGCCTAGTGTAGTGTGTTCCGGAGTAGGGAAAGAGAAGCATAGGCAGGGACAGTGACATTTTTTTTTCTTGCTTAACCTGGATTCCTTTAGTTTAGGGAAAGAGAAGGATAGGTAGGGAGAGTGTCAGTGTGTTTTACTGTGCTAATCCTTGTTTCTAGGGACAGGGAAGGACAGTGAGGGAAATTCTCCTTGTGCTATACTGTGCTAAAGCATTGATCATCAACCATCTTTAAAAAATCATTTTTTCTAGGGACAGAAAACTATAGGTAGGGAGAGTGTCAGTGTGTTTTACTGTGCTAATCCTTGTTTCTAGGGACAGGGAAGGTGTCATGGATATGCATTAATGTCTGTCTGCCATCTTACCTTCCTCCTCATGTGTTCATCTAGAGACCAGACCTCCTTCACCTGGCTTCCTTTATAATCTCCTCCCAGCCTGACTCCACCCCAGGCCCTATCACTGAACACTATATTAACCTGTGCACTGCAAGCCTGCTTTGCTGATCAACGTGTTTGTTAGGCATTGTGTGTTTGGGTTCCTGCCTGCCGTGTGCTACGTCTGTCTCTCTGTTACGTTATTGGCTTGTCCCCGACCATCCCTGTCTGCTCGTGACCCTTGACCTTCGGCTCGTTCTTCGTTATCCTTGTCTGCTTGTGGCCCCTGACCTTCGGCTTGTTATTCGGTTCTCTCTATCGTGTGCCGCTGCTTCCCCTTATCCTACGGGGCGTGAGCTAGGAAACTCCAGGGGCCGCGACCTGGTCCCAGCCTGCAGCGTAACATCCTCACCACTAGAGGCCCTGGAGAAGACCAGCTGGGTCTTAGACTCCGCGCCCTGGGGAATCTTGGCTCTCGCTTCCGTTGGGATCCCGGTTGTGCTCCTCTGGTCCCGCTTTCCACAACCACCCAGTTTCCTACCCACAGAAGCCAGCCATAGGGTTCACTACCTCGCGGTGCACTCCTGTCCCCCTACGGTGTGCATCTGTCACCTGGCCACAGGTGACCCTGACAGTTTGATCAGCCATGAACCCAGCTGACATCCCGCTTCCCGCGGATGATCCATTGCAGGGCATAGTTCGCAGACTTGAGACCCAGGAATCAAATCAGACCCAGGTGATGCGATTCCTCCAGGATCTGGCTTCTCGATTCGAGCAGCTTCAGGTCTCCTTGGGAACCCCGAATCCGCAACCCCAAGTACAACCAGCGGCTGTACCTATCGCACCAGTCGCAGCCTCACACTCACTAAGATTGCCAGCTCCGTTCCGTTTCTCTGGGGACTCCAAGGCCTGCAGGGGGTTTCTCAGCCAATGCACTATTCATTTTGAGCTTCAGCCTCAAAGCTTCCTATCTGACCGGGCTAAGGTAGCCTATATCATTTCCCTCCTCTCCGGTGAAGCTTTGGCCTGGGCTGCCCCCCTGTGGGAGAGGAACGATCCGGTGGTTTCCAGTCTGTCCGAATTCTTGAAGCTCTTTCGTAATATCTTCGAAGAGCCGGCTCGGGCTTCTTCAGCGGCTAGTGCTGTCTTACGTCTTCGCCAAGAATCTAGTTCAGTGGGGCAATATGCTCTTCAGTTCCGTATCCACACAGCTGAATTGAGCTGGAATAATGAGGCCCTGGTCGCTACCTTTTTACATGGCCTCTCTGACCGAGTGAAAGACGAATTAGCGGGAAGAGCCATTCCCGTCGGTCTGGACGATGTAATTTCATTATGCAACCAGATCGACATTCGTTTTCAAGAGAGGTCCTTAGAAAAAAGACGCCAGCACTCTCTGGGTCCTAGCCAGTCTGAGCTCCCCTCCCTTCATTCCGTGGAGCATCCTCTACCTGCTGAAGAACCTATGCAGCTGGGCCGGACCAGACTAACCCCCGAAGAACGTGCTAGGCGCAGAACTCTGGGCTTGTGCCTCTATTGTGGGGGCAAGGGTCATTTTCGTGACTCCTGCTCGCTTCGTCCGGGAAACGCTCGGGTCTAATACATTTGGAAGGTGGAGTATTGGACCCAGAAACATCACCTTCTCGCCTGCTCTTGCCGGTGTCCCTTCATGTAGGCACTTCTCCTCAGTCAACCCTTGCATACCTGGATTCCGGGGCTGCCGGCAATTTCATGGATTGGAGAACTGCTTCTTCTATGAAGCTTACCCTTTCACCTCTCACTACCCCATTGGTAGTCTCGGCAATTGATGGCACTGTTCTCCCAGGGGGCCCTATTCGCTTCCAGACGCTACCCATTAGGATGTCGGTAGGGATTCTCCACCAGGAGTGGATATCCTTTCTTATTCTACCCAAGGCCTCTACCCCAGTTGTATTGGGCCTCCCTTGGCTACAGCTCCACTCTCCACATGTGGACTGGGTCTCTGGGCAGATCCTGGCCTGGGGTTCCTCATGTTTCTCGTCGTGTCTTCTCAAGGTGACCCCCAAGGAGAGTCTTCCGGTTGCTGCCACTTCTGTTTCTTCTGATCTTCCCGCCGCATACAGCGATTACCGGGATGTGTTCTGTAAAAAATCAGCTGAGGTGCTTCCTCCCCACAGGTCTTTTGACTGTGCTATTGATCTTGTCCCCGGAGCAACTCTACCCAGGGGTCGTACCTACCCTCTGTCCATCCCAGAGACCCAGGCCATGTCGGAGTATGTAGCAGAGAATCTGGAGAGAGGGTTCATCCGGAAATCCTCATCGCCTGCAGGGGCAGGGTTCTTTTTTGTTGCCAAAAAGGATGGTACCTTAAGACCCTGCATCGATTATCGGGGTTTAAATGCGGTTACTATTAAAAATCGATACCCCTTACCCTTAATATCTGAGCTATTCGATAGGTTGAAGGGTGCCTCCATTTTCACCAAGTTGGATCTCAGAGGCGCGTACAATCTCATTCGAATACGGGAGGGTGACGAATGGAAGACTGCATTTAACACTAGAGACGGGCATTACGAATATCTGGTGATGCCTTTTGGTCTGTGTAATGCTCCAGCCGTGTTTCAAAACTTTGTCAATGAAATCTTCAGAGATCTGCTGTACCAGTTTGTTGTCATCTATCTGGATGACATTCTGATCTTTTCTGAAAATCTGCTCGTCCACAGAAACCATGTCCGCACTGTACTTCAACGTCTTAGAGAGAACAATCTCTATGCCAAGCTGGAGAAATGTTCCTTTGAATGTTCTGAGGTCCTGTTTTTGGGGTGCTTTGTCTCATGTTCGGGGCTTCGTATGGACCCTGGGAAGGTCTTGGCTATCACCAACTGGCCTCTTCCTGCTAGCCTCAAGGCCACACAGCGCTTTCTTGGCTTCACTAATTATTATAGGCAGTTCATAAGGAATTACTCTTCCATTGCCGCGCCTATTATCGCTTTGACCAAGAAGGGTGTGAATGCCAGAGACTGGCCTCCCGAAGCTGTCTCTGCATTTCACAACCTGAAACAGGCCTTTGTTTCTGGCCCCCTCTTGAGGAGACCAAATCCTGGGAATGCATTTTTTATTGAAGTGGACGCTTCCTCAATGGGGGTGGGAGCTGTGCTTCTTCAAATCTTTGAGAAGAGACGCCAACCATGTGCGTTCTTCTCCAAAAAATTTTCTCAGGCAGAGAGGAATTATGCCATCGGTGATCGGGAACTTCTCGCTATTAAATTGGCGTTAGAGGAGTGGTGTCATCTCTTGGAGGGTTCCCCTCACTCCATAACGATCTTTACCGATCACAAGAATTTACAGTATCTACAGAATGCTAAACGTCTGAATCCTAGACAGGCCAGGTGGAGTCTCTTCTTTGCCCGTTTTAATTTCACGATTACCTACAAACCTGGTTCCTGCAACGGTCGGGCTGATGCGCTCTCTAGGTCATTTGACACTTTGGACGAGGAGTCCGCCCCTGAACCTGAGCCGATCATTCCCACCTCATGCATTGTTGCCCACTCTACCACCCTGAAGTCTAAAATTCCGCCTGGTAAGACCTTTGTCCCCACTGAGCTAAGAGCTAAGATCCTTCGTTGGGGACATGATTCCAAGGTGGCAGGGCATTCTGGATTCCTCCGATCCTTCCTACTCATCAGTCGTCACTACTGGTGGCCTAATCTCCGCTCAGACGTCAAAGACTACGTTAAAGCTTGTCATGTCTGTGCTCAGTCCAAATCCTCCACACAAGCTCCTGCTGGTCTCCTCATGCCCTTGCCTATTCCTAAGGAACCCTGGGCCCATATTGCCATGGATTTTATCACCGATCTCCCACTGTCTGAGAATAATACAGTCATTTGGGTGGTAATCGATCGATTCTCCAAGATGGCTCATTTTGTTCCTCTTCCTGATCTTCCTTCTGCCCCTGCCTTGGTTCCCATTTTCATTCGAGAAATTCTCCGCCTACATGGGGTCCCTTCTCATATTGTTTCCGACAGGGGAGTCCAATTCACGTCTCGTTTTTGGAGAGCCTTTTGCAAATCCCTCAATATTGTCTTGGATTTTTCTTCTTCTTACCATCCCCAATCCAATGGACAGACTGAGAGGGTTAATCAGGAGTTAGAGGTCTTTCTTCGCACCTTTGTGTCTTCTCACCATGACGATTGGTCCTCTCTACTCCCGTGGGCAGAATTCTCCCATAACAATCATGTGAATACCAGTTCGCAGAAGACACCCTTTTTCACAGTTTATGGAAAACACCCTCAACTTCCTCTTCCTATGATCTGTTCTCCAGACATTCCAGCTTTGGCTTCGGTTCAGGAGTCTCTCAATTCCGTTTGGGGTCACGTTCATGATTCCCTCCGGGCAGCTGCTGAAAAATTCAAAGGCTTTGCAGACCGCCGCAGGCGTAAACCGCCTTCTCTTCAGCCAGGGGACAAAGTCTGGCTCTCTACCAGGAACATCAAGCTCCGAGTTCCTTCTCTGAAGTTTGCTCCACGATTCATCGGTCCATACACGGTAACTGCTAAACTGAATCCGGTTTGTTTCAAACTCCAGATTCCTAAGAGCCTTAAAATCACTAACTCCTTTCATGTTGCTCTTCTAAAGCCTTTAGTCCTCAATAAATTCTCTCGTCCTCTTCCTACCGTGGCGCCTGTCTCGGAGGATAATCAGGAGTACGAGATCAGTCAAATTCTGGACTCCCGACTCTGTAAAGGCGTTCTTCAGTACCTCGTTCATTGGAAAGGGTTTGGTCCTGAGGAGAGGTCTTGGATCACTGCATCTGAGGTCTTTGCACCTCGTCTGTTAAAGGAGTTTCATCTGAAGTTTCCCTCTAAACCTGGGCCCAGGCGGGGAAGGGGGAGGCCTCGTAAGAGGGAGGGTACTGTCATGGATATGCATTAATGTCTGTCTGCCATCTTACCTTCCTCCTCATGTGTTCATCTAGAGACCAGACCTCCTTCACCTGGCTTCCTTTATAATCTCCTCCCAGCCTGACTCCACCCCAGGCCCTATCACTGAACACTATATTAACCTGTGCACTGCAAGCCTGCTTTGCTGATCAACGTGTTTGTTAGGCATTGTGTGTTTGGGTTCCTGCCTGCCGTGTGCTACGTCTGTCTCTCTGTTACGTTATTGGCTTGTCCCCGACCATCCCTGTCTGCTCGTGACCCTTGACCTTCGGCTCGTTCTTCGTTATCCTTGTCTGCTTGTGGCCCCTGACCTTCGGCTTGTTATTCGGTTCTCTCTATCGTGTGCCGCTGCTTCCCCTTATCCTACGGGGCGTGAGCTAGGAAACTCCAGGGGCCGCGACCTGGTCCCAGCCTGCAGCGTAACATCCTCACCACTAGAGGCCCTGGAGAAGACCAGCTGGGTCTTAGACTCCGCGCCCTGGGGAATCTTGGCTCTCGCTTCCGTTGGGATCCCGGTTGTGCTCCTCTGGTCCCGCTTTCCACAACCACCCAGTTTCCTACCCACAGAAGCCAGCCATAGGGTTCACTACCTCGCGGTGCACTCCTGTCCCCCTACGGTGTGCATCTGTCACCTGGCCACAGGTGACCCTGACACCTTGTTTCTAGGGACAGGGAAGGACAGTGAGGGAAATTCTCCTTGTGCTATACTGTGCTAAAGCATTGATCATCAACCATCTTTAAAAAAACATTTTTTCTAGGGACAGAAAACTATAGGTAGGGAGAGTGTCAGTTTCTTTCACTGTGCTAATCCTTGTTTCTAGGGACAGGGAAGGACAGTGAGGGAAATTCTCCTTGTGCTATACTGTGCTAAAGCATTGATCATCAACCATCTTTAAAAAAACATTTTTTCTAGGGACAGAAAACTATAGGTAGGGAGAGTGTCAGTGTGTTTCACTGTGCTAATCCTTGTTTCTAGGTACAGGGAAGGACAGTGAGGGACATTCTCCTTGTGCTATACTGTGCTAAAGCATTGATCATCAACCATCTTTAAAAAAACATTTTTTCTAGGGACAGAAAACTATAGGTAGGGAGAGTGTCAGTTTCTTTCACTGTGCTAATCCTTGTTTCTAGGGACAGGGAAGGACAGTGAGGGAAATTCTCCTTGTGCTATAGTGTGCTAAAGCATTGATCATCAACCATCTTTAAAAAAACATTTTTTCTAGGGACAGAAAACTATAGGTAGGGAGAGTGTCAGTTTCTTTCACTGTGCTAATCCTTGTTTCTAGGGACAGGGAAGGACAGTGAGGGAAATTCTCCTTGTGCTATAGTGTGCTAAAGCATTGATCATCAACCATCTTTAAAAAAACATTTTTTCTAGGGACAGAAAACTATAGGTAGGGAGAGTGTCAGTTTCTTTCACTGTGCTAATCCTTGTTTCTAGGGACAGGGAAGGACAGTGAGGGAAATTCTCCTTGTGCTATACTGTGCTAAAGCATTGATCATCAACCATCTTTAAAAAAACATTTTTTCTACGGACAGAAAACTATAGGTAGGGAGAGTGTCAGTGTGTTTCACTGTGCTAATCCTTGTTTCTAGGGACAGGGAAGGACAGTGAGGGAAATTCTCCTTGTGCTATACTGTGCTAAAGCATTGATCATCAACCATCTTTAAAAAAACATTTTTTCTAGGGACAGAAAACTATAGGTAGGGAGAGTGTCAGTTTCTTTCACTGTGCTAATCCTTGTTTCTAGGGACAGGGAAGGACAGTGAGGGAAATTCTCCTTGTGCTATAGTGTGCTAAAGCATTGATCATCAACCATCTTTAAAAAAACATTTTTTCTAGGGACAGAAAACTATAGGTAGGGAGAGTGTCAGTTTCTTTCACTGTGCTAATCCTTGTTTCTAGGGACAGGGAAGGACAGTGAGGGAAATTCTCCTTGTGCTATACTGTGCTAAAGCATTGATCATCAACCATCTTTAAAAAAAAAAAATTCTAGGGACAGAAAACTATAGGTAGGGAGAGTGTCAGTTTCTTTCACTGTGCTAATCCTTGTTTCTAGGGACAGGGAAGGACAGTGAGGGAAATTCTCCTTGTGCTATACTGTGCTAAAGCATTGATCATCAACCATCTTTAAAAAAACATTTTTTCTAGGGACAGAAAACTATAGGTAGGGAGAGTGTCAGTTTCTTTCTCTGTGCTAATCCTTGTTTCTAGGGACAGGGAAGGACAGTGAGGGAAATTCTCCTTGTGCTATACTGTGCTAAAGCATTGATCATCAACCATCTTTAAAAAAACATTTTTTCTAGGGACAGAAAACTATAGGTAGGGAGAGTCAGTTTCTTTCACTGTGCTAATCCTTGTTTCTAGGGACAGGGAAGGACAGTGAGGGAAATTCTCCTTGTGCTATACTGTGCTGAAGCATTGATCATCAACCATCTTTAAAAAAACATTTTTTCTAGGGACAGAAAACTATAGGTAGGGAGAGTGTCAGTTTCTTTCACTGTGCTAATCCTTGTTTCTAGGGACAGGGAAGGACAGTGAGGGAAATTCTCCTTGTGCTATACTGTGCTAAAGCATTGATCATCAACCATCTTTAAAAAAACATTTTTTCTAGGGACAGAAAACTATAGGTAGGGAGAGTGTCAGTGTGTTTTACTGTGCTAATCCTTGTTTCTAGGGACAGGGAAGGACAGTGAGGGAAATTCTCCTTGTGCTATACTGTGCTAAAGCATTGATCATCAACCATCTTTAAAAAAACATTTTTTCTAGGGACAGAAAACTATAGGTAGGGAGAGTGTCAGTTTCTTTCACTGTGCTAATCCTTGTTTCTAGGGACAGGGAAGGACAGTGAGGGAAATTCTCCTTGTGCTATAGTGTGCTAAAGCATTGATCATCAACCATCTTTAAAAAAACATTTTTTCTAGGGACAGAAAACTATAGGTAGGGAGAGTCAGTTTCTTTCACTGTGCTAATCCTTGTTTCTAGGGACAGGGAAGGACAGTGAGGGAAATTCTCCTTGTGCTATACTGTGCTAAAGCATTGATCATCAACCATCTTTAAAAAAACATTTTTTCTAGGGACAGAAAACTATAGGTAGGGAGAGTGTCAGTTTCTTTCACTGTGCTAATCCTTGTTTCTAGGGACAGGGAAGGACAGTGAGGGAAATTCTCCTTGTGCTATACTGTGCTAAAGCATTGATCATCAACCATCTTTAAAAAAACATTTTTTCTAGGGACAGAAAACTATAGGTAGGGAGAGTGTCAGTGTGTTTTACTGTGCTAATCCTTGTTTGTAGGGACAGGGAAGGACAGTGAGGGAAATTCTCCTTGTGCTATACTGTGCTAAAGCATTCCTCATCAACCATCTTTGAAATCCTTGTTTTTTGGACAGTCAGGGAAATTGTCGTTGTGCTATTCTGTGCGAAAGCAATCATCCTCAACCATATTTAGAAATCCTTAAGTAAAGGGACAGAGAAGGACACCTGAAGGTAGCCCTTATTGCTTTTTTCCCATCTCCCTGCAGGCCATCTATTAGAATGTCTGGAAGGCAAACAAGGAGAGGCAGACAGTCAGGAGGCAATAAAAGAGGGCAAGCAAGCTCTGTGTCTGGGGGCAACAGTGCTGGTCGTGGACGCGGTGCATTGTCATCAGCACATGGCCATGGGACACGCTTGTCCTTCTTTTCGGCAGCTGGACATGTTGAGCCACATCATGCCGAAGACTTGGTAGAGTGGATGACCAAGCCCACCTCATCCTCCTCCTCATCCTCTCTCACCCAGGCTTAGGGTACTGGCAAACCAGCTGCCAAATCGTCCTCTTCCCTGGTATCAATGTCAGACTCATCATCAGTCACTCCTTCCCTAGACCCACCATGTCCTCCTCCTGAGGAGTCCCCCGAACTGTTTGAGCACAGTGTTGGGTACATGCTCCAGGAGGATGCCCAGCGTTTCGAAGGGTCTGATGATGAAACCCAGCTACAGGAAGGCAGTAGCGTGAGAGCAGACAGAGGGGATGCTCAAGAAGGACACCAATCTGGCAGTCATGTTCCAGCAGCTGCAGCATACTGCCAGATTGGCTCCAGTGATGAGGAGGGAGGGGATGATGAGGTCACTGACTCCACGTGGGTGCCTAATAGGAGAGAGGAGGAGGAGGAGGATGAGGAGGAGGCACATCTCCAACGAGGCAGGATGCCCTTTGGTGGCCAGCGTAAGGGCAGTACACCGACGGAATCACACCGCAGAGCTCCGCCTGTGCAGGGCGCTGCCTCTGCCCGTCATTCAAAAAGTTCTTTGGTGTGGGCCTTTTTTGAGGCTAGTGCATCAGATCGCACAGCTGCTGTTTGCAACATATGTCTCAAGCGTATATCGCGTGGCCAAAACATCAGCCGCTTGGGTACCACATGCCTGACCAGACATATGTTGACCTGCCATGCAGCTCGTTGGCAAGCCTACCTCAAAGACCCACACCAAAGAACAAAGCGGACCTCTCCTTGCACCGCATCAGCTGGGATCTCCAACCCCACTATAACTTCAGTCCTCTCTGAAACATGCACTGAGAGGAATGAAGGTGTAGAATTAGGTGTGTCACAGCCAAGTACTTGCGGCCACTCTGCTAGCAGTACACCGACGTCCGATTCTAGCAGGCAAATTTCCCTGCCCCAGCTGCTGGACCGTCGAAAGAAGTTCACTCCCAGCCATCCACATGCCCAGCGGTTGAATGCTAGCTTGGCTAAATTGCTAGCGCTTCAACTGCTGCCTTTTCAGTTGGTAGACTCGGCCCCCTTCCGTGAGTTTGTGCAATGTGCGGTTCCTCAGTGGCAGGTTCCCAAACGCCACTTTTTCTCACGGAAGGCTATTCCGGCTCTCTACCGGCATGTGGAAGGCAATGTCTTGGCCTCGCTGGACAGGGCGGTCAGCGGTAAGGTGCATATTACCGCTGACTCATGGTCCAGCAGGCATGGACAGGGACGTTACCTTTCTTTCACGGCCCATTGGGTCACTCTTTTGGCAGCTGGGAAGGATGCAGGACAAGGTGCAGTAGTGTTGGAGGTTGTTCCACCGCCACGCCTCCAAAATGCTACTACTGGTTGTGACACACCTCTCTCCTCCACCCCCTCCTCTTCTTCTTCCTCCATGGCCTCTTCCTGTGCTTTGTCCTCTGAACCAGCGGTGCTCCGTAGCCGTTCAAGGGGCTACGCAAGTACGCAGGCAAAAAGATGCCATGCCGTGCTTGCGCTGGTGTGTTTGGGGGACAGAAGCCACACTGGGGCAGAGGTCCTGTCTGCTCTGCAGGGCCAGGCCGAGAGGTGGTTGACGCCACGCCAGCTTAAGCCAGGAATGGTGGTTTGCGACAATGGCACCAACCTCCTCTCCGCCCTCCGACAGGGACAACTGACCCATGTGCCCTGTGTGGCTCACGTCCTTAACCTGGTGGTGCAGCGGTTCTTGGGCAGGTACCCGGGCTTACAGGATGTCCTGAGGCAGGCCAGGAAAGTCTGTGTGCATTTCCGCAGATCTTATAATGCCAGTGCTCGCCTTGCTGAGCTGCAAAAGGAGTTGAACCTGCCCAAGAACCGCCTTATATGTGACATGCCCACCAGGTGGAACTCAACGTTGGCCATGCTGCAGCGGCTGCACACGCAGCAGAGGGCCATCAATGAGTACCTGTGCGACTACGGCACCAGAACAGGGTCAGGGGAGCTTGTTTTTTTTTCTCCACGCCAATGGGGCATGATCAGGGATGCATGCACTGTCCTGGCACCATTTGAGGAGGCCACGAGGATGGTGAGCAGTGACAGTGCATGCATCAGTGACACTGTACCTCTTGTCCACCTGTTGGAGCACACGCTGCGTGGAATAATGGACAGGGCACTTGAGGCAGAACAGAGGCAGGAAGAGGAGGACTTCCTTGCCTCTCAAGGCCCCCTTTACCCAGACAGTGTTCCTTCTGTCCCACCCATCGCACAGGAAGAGGAGGAGGAGGAGGAGGAGGAGGAGGAGGAGGATTGTGTCAGCATGGAGGTGGAGGCTGGCACTCAGCATCATCAGCAGCAGTCTTTTAGGGATGATTTACAGTCCCAAGAAACCAGTGGACTTGTACGTGGCTGGGAGGAGGTGGCTGCGGATCATGTCGTCCTTAGTGACCCAGAGGACTCCGGACCGAATGCCTCAGCAAACCTACGCTGCATGGCCTCCCTGATCCTGCAAAGTCTGCGGAAGGATCCTCGTATTCTTCGGATCAAGGAGAGGGACCATTACTGGCTGGCCACTCTCCTTGATCCACGGTACAAGGGTAAGGTTGCGGACCTTATGTTACCGTCGCAGAGGGAGCAGAGGATGAGACAACTCCGGGAGGCCTTGCAGAAAGGTCTGTGCAACGCGTTCCCAGAGACTGGGAGGTTACAAACTCCTGGTCCTGGACAACGAGTTGCTGAGGCTTCGGCCAGTCAAAGAAGGAGCGGTGGGGAAGGTGGCCGTCTGACCGATGCGTTCAGACAATTCTTTAGTCCGCAGCCCCAAAGTATGATCGGTTCCAGCAACCATCGCCAGCGTCTGATAAACATGGTGCAGGAATATCTAGGGGCAAGGTCAGACTTGGACACCTTCCCCACCGAAAATCCTCTGGCTTACTGGGTCTTGAGGATGGATCACTGGCCAGAGCTTGCACAGTATGCAATTGAGCTACTGGCCTGTCCTGCATCCAGCGTTCTTTCGGAACGCACATTCAGTGCTGCTGGAGGATTTGTCACGGATCACAGGGTGCGCCTGTCCACCGACTCGGTTGATCGACTGACTTTCATCAAGATGAACCAGTCTTGGATCACCACCAGCTACCACACACCTGATGCTGATATAACAGACTAATTGATTTTAACATGTCACATCCCTTCAAGACTGATGCTGATGCTGAGTGCCTGTGCTGTTATGTTGACTGGCTATCCTCCTCCTCCGAGTCCTCAATGATACGATTGATGATGATAGCTTGGAAGATCATTTTTGTTTATGGGTGCCGCCACCAGTGGCTAAGGCCCAATTTTTCAGCCCCTGTTTAACAGGGGCGTGTAATTACAATTTTTGAAGCAATACTTTGCAACAGGGCTCATTGCTGTGCTCCAAGTACAGTATCTGTGAGGGGTTGGAGTGTTGTGCCACCAGTGCCTAAGGCCCAATTTTTCAGCCCCTGTTTAACAGGGGCGTGTCATTACAATTTTTGAAGCAATACTTTGCAACAGGGCTCATTGCTTTGCTCCAAGTACAGTATCTGTGAGGGGTTGTAGTGTTGTGCCACCAGTGCCTAAGGCCCAATTTTTCAGCCCCTGTTCAACAGGGGCATGTAATTACAATTCTTGATCTAATAATTCACAGCAGGGCCCATTGCTGCACCCACCAAGAGTAACTCTGAGGGCTTACAGTGTTGTGGCAACGCCACCACCACCACCACCACGAAAGGCCCAATTTTTCAGCCCCTGTTCAACAGGGGCATGCAATTACAATTCTTGATCTAATAATTCACAGCAGGGCCCATTGCTGCACCCACCAAGAGTAACTGTCAGGGCTTACAGTGTTGTGGCACCAGCACCACCATCAAAGGCCCAATTTTTACTACCACTGTTCAACAATTATATGTAATTACAATTCCTGATATAATAGTTGACAGCAGGGCGTTCCAGCACCAACCAAGAGTAACTGTGAGTGCTTACAGTGTTGTGCCAACACCAACAACTAAGGGGCCTATTTCTGCAGAGTATATACGGCAGGTCCCTACTTTCAAACATCCAACTTACAAACGACTCCTACTTGCAAACGCAAGAAGACAACAGGAAGTGAGAGGAAATCTACCCCTAGGAAGGAAAATTCTCTCCTGTAAGAATTAATATGGGAGAAAGGTGTCTCCTCTGTACTGATGCTTTATCACCAATCCTTGTTTCAAGAAAAACACCACATTTCAAAAACAGTTGTCATTGGGACGGAAAGTGAGGTGAAATGTTCTGAACAGGGGCACAGACAGCAAAACAAATGTTACAGGGGTGATAACCCTTACCTATGTTTTCCAAAAAGTTTAAAAATAGATTTTTGGGCTGGAGCTACACTTAAACAATGTACCTGTTCAAAATTACAAACACATTCTACATAAGAACAAACCTATAGTCCCTGTCTTGTATGCACCGCCTGTATACGGCTGTTCAGAGTATATAGGGCCTTTTTTATTTTGTGTGCGGTGTTCCCCTTAATATCCATACAAGACCCAAAGGGGCTGGTAATGGGCTGGGGTAGGGGGGGGGGGTCATGGGGTAGCTATGCCATTTTTCTTAAAGATTTTCATCCATATTACCGGGAGCAGACATTACATTAAAGCCGCAAGCAGTTTTAAATGGCTTTTTTTTCCTTTAGAAGTGTCATTTTGTGCAGGGACAGTTCTAAACATGGGAAACACGTGGCACTTCACAGGCATACTTTAGACACCCCCCAGGTACGATATTTAAAGGAATATTTGACTTTTTTTTTTTCACTTTATGCATCATTAAAATGACTGCTCCCGAAAAACGACCGTTTTTAAAACTTCTTTTTGCATTGATACATGTCCCCTGGTGCAGAACCCGGGTTCCCAAACCCTTTTTAGGACAATAACATGCATAATAGTCGTTATAATTAGCACTTTAGAATTTGAACGTTCGCATCCATTGTATTTAATAGGGTTCTAATGTTCGTACGAACTTTCGGTCCGTTTCTTGGGTTCTGGTGCGAACCGAACCCGGGGGTGTTCGGCTCATCACTATTGGTGGCAAAGTAATGTTGCCTAACTGAAAAAAAAAACATATGAAATGAAAATATTTCTACTAACATAACAATCTTCTCAACACCATAAATCATTGTCTGTGCCACTTACACATCACTTTCAGAAAACACGGCAATGTAGACGGTGCTAGCTTGGTGGACATCACCATTTATATGGTCAACAGGGCGGCCATGATTATATTGGTCATACAAGAACTTAACAATAGTGGATATCTAAGTATGCTGTAAAGGAAGATATAGAGGATGTATAAGAACTAAAATATATATAGGTGGGCCAGGAAGAAACCAAAACCCAACCTAACTTCACTGGAGTAAGAGAAGGTTCTGTTTTGGTTTCTTCCTGGCCCACATGACATTAAAGACCTTCTTCTTCTTCTCCTTCTCCGCCATAATTTAGATGAACCACAGCAGCACGGTGTCCAAATAAGGTCCTGATGTTTGGGGACTCTTCTCTAACCAACAAATATATTTAACCTCTGATCCAATCTAAGTAACTGTCAGGGATCAGTAGCAGGGATGGCCAAATCTGAGTAGCTGCACTAGAAAACTGAGACCAGACTATATATGTATTAAGCAAATTTAATACCAGTGAAACAAAAGACATCCAAACACCAACAAACAGGAAACACAACAAAAACATGAAAAGATACAAGTGAACCATCAAGTAGACTAACTAAGTTACAAAAATTCTAACTGGAAAACTAACTACATACAACATGTACAAAATGAGGAACACGGATAAATAAGGTAAGACCAGAGATGAAAGAAAGGGGGGAACCAAGACTGGGATCAGGAAATAGGGGAGCAGGTACAAGGAAGCACAGTTGACGATCCAGGGCAAGAGCAAGATCAAGAGCAGAGTCAGGATAAATAGCAAGCAGTATCTGGCTAGTACAGAAAAACACTGAAGTGAGAGGTACTGGTAGAGGACTGACTAGATACCTTTCCAGCAGCCAGCATCAGGTGAAGACTGATTACTGGGATCTGCTGGCTGCTGGGAGACACCTGCTGGTGAACTCTGGAACTAGAACCTTTCGCCCTTGGAGTCACAATGCCGGCAGCGATGATCCAGGTTCTGACAGTAACATTTCAAGCGCTAAAAAAAATAATATGTATACAATATGTATAAAAAGAATTTGTCTTATACGTATAAGACACTGGGGAGAAAAATTATAGTAAAAAGGTCTTCTAATGCCCTGTACACACGATCAGATTTCCGATGGAATAAAATCAGATGGAATTTTCCGTCGGAATTCCGATGAAGCTGACTTCCATCAGTCTTGCCTACACACCATCAGACAAAATTCCGACCGTCCAAAACGCCGTGACGTACAACACGTACGATGGCACTATAAATGGGAAGTTCAAATCCAATGGCGATACCCTTTGGGCTGCTTTTGCTGATTTTGTGTTTCCGCGTGTTAGTAAAAGTTTGGTGTTAGCCGGTATGCGCTTTTCAGTCTCCGTGCTTTTCAGTCCGTTACAGAATGACGGATTTTCTATCTCCATTACGAACGCTAGTTTTACCAGAACGAGCGCTCCCGTCTTGTAATTTAGTCTGAGCATACGTGGATTTTTCTCCGATGGCGTTCCACACAGACGATCGGAATCTCCTATCGGAAAAATGTAAAACATGTTCTATTTTTTTACACCGATGGAAAAAAGTCCGATGGGGCCCACACATGATCGTTTTTTCCGATGAAAAAAGTCCATCGGACTTTTTTCATCGGAAAAAACGATCGTGTGTACAGGGCATTAGTAAAAAGTTACGTTAAATACACAGTTGAAATACATCTTTTTAATGGTTTGCCTGCCAACGGATTTGTAATTTTGGCCAGCCAATTTTGTGAATTACGCACCTCTGGAGCAGGTGACGCACTGTTCACCCAGTTCAGTGTTGTGTCTTTGTGACCTTTCCTCTTATCAATAGAATATTTTAGAACATACTGTACTATTAGAACATGAAACAAAATTTCTTGTGGCCAATGAGAAGGAAGCTTATCCAGGCCCTTCATATACAATTTTTGTAAAATTTAAAAATAAAATTGCAATGTAAAAATCAAATACAAATAACATTTATCACTGGTTCTCTCCGCAGATTACACGGCACAGAATATAATACAACTGGTGATCTCTGTATTTGTATTATCTGCTGCTGTATGTTTTATCTACTTCCACAATAAGTGGTAGAGAAGAATAACTTCTAGGAATCCGAGGACATCAATAAACATCTAAGTGAATAAGGAAATGGTCTTTGGTTGAATTTCAAGGAACCTCCGCATTTTTACAATTAAATTAATATTCACGAAAAAAAATGGTATTAACCACTTGACCTTCAGATGGTTTTACCCCCTTCATGACCAGAACATTTTTTGCTATTCAGCACCGCGCTACTTTACCTAGCTATTGTGCAGACATGCAACGCTGTACCCAAATGACATTTTTATCATTTTTGTTCATACAACTATAGCTTTCTTATGGTGTATTTGATACTTTTTTGCAATATAAATGAAAAAATATGGAACATTTTGAAATAAATAAATAAATATATATATATTTTCTGCTATAAAACATATCCAATAAAAAATGTAAAAAATCTAATTTCTTCATGAATTTAGGCAAAAATGTATTCTTCTACATGTCTTTGGTACAGAAAAACCCCAATAAGTGTATATTATTTGGTTTGTGTGAAAGTTAGTGTCTGGTATAGATACCAGAATTTATATTTATTTATTTTTTATACTAGTAATGGCAGTGATCAGCAACTTATAGTGGCACTGTTATAGTGTGGCGAAAAATCTGACACTATCTGACGCTGGCTGGGAGGTACACTAACTGACACTGATAATAGTGACACTAATACAGTGGTCAGTGCTAATACTATGAGATACTTAAAAATGAACAAGATCCAGAACAAAAGGCCTGACCGGAACTCCGGTGTAGCTGCAGTGGAGGATGGAATTCACTGGGTTGAAGTTGGACTTGAGAAAGCGCAGGCGCGTGAAATGTGTTGTCATAGCAACATGGAGTCATGGCTTCCGAGAGCAGGCTTGCATCAAGATCAGCAGATGGAGATACAGAAGGTGGTGTCCCCCAACAGTGAGGAGCTGGTGCAACAAAGTAAACTAAACTTAGAATTTAGAGTTCCTGAGGTTCAGCGGTGATGAGGGATTGGCCGGGTTAGAAGTGATATGGAGAGATTGGATAAAGTATAATGTATGCATGTGTATGTATGTATGTATGCATATATATATATATATATATATATATATATATATATACATATATGTTTATATGTGTATTTTTTTAAGTACAGGGTGATGCAAGGCCGTGATGTGTTTTCTGGCTTTTGTATTTTGTATATATACATGAAAAATTTTATAAAGACATTTTTAAAAAAAGGTGGTGTGCCTGTGCGTGAGCCAGGGCAGCGGCACCCAAGAATGACGTCATAACAGGCCGCACCGAATGATGACCAAACCCGAGGAGGAGTCGCACACTGTGGAGAGCAGGTGGAACACAAACAATGGTGTGGGGCGTTACTATGACAATGTGTTTCGCGTGCATGCGCTTTCTCAAGTCCAAATTCAACCCAGTGAATTCCATCCTCCACTGCAGCTACACCGGAGTCCTGGTCAGGTTGTTCCCATTTCCACCAGCTAAGGATTTCTTTCTACCATCTCCGCTCGGCAAGCAGCAGATGTAAGCACTACTTATATGTCTTATGACAACAATTCAGGGGCTTGCTGATATAATCAATGACCCTTCTGCCTACGGTTACTGATATTTTCTGTCTAAGGCAAATTAAGGTCAGTCTGTAGATTGTATCATTTTATCATTTTTTTTCTTGTTATGGAACGTAATAACTTTTTTGTGTTCCTTTTTATTACTATGAACTAGTTTCATATTTGTAGGGCTTCACAACTATGGATTTTTAAGAAGCCACAGAACCTGACACAAGTCCTAATCGCTTACATAAGAGATCCAAATTGTTAGTGCTAATACTATGCACTGTCACTGTACTAATTACACTGGCTGGGAAGGGGTTAACATCTAGGGGCAGTCAAAAAATTCAACTTCTGAGCTTATACACCGAATATAGTAAGTTGTGGAGAAAGTAGAAGTGGTCACTGAGATCACACACTGAGGAGGAAGGAAATAACGTGGTTTTCTTGAAAAAAAAAAACGAAGATGAGATCCAAAACACAAATATAGCAAAATATCAAGTGGCCATGGACTTTTTGAGGAGCACATAGATATAACCAAAACACTGTATATACAGTATCTCACAAAAGTGAGTACACCCCTCACATTTTTGTAAATATTTTATTCTATCTTTTCATGTAACACACTGAAAGAAATGACACTTTGCTACAATGTAAAGTAGTGAGTGTACAGCTTGTATAACAGTGTAAATTTGCTGTCCCCTCAAAATAACTCAACACACAGCCATTAATGTCTAAACTGCTGGCAACAAAAGTGAGTACACCCCCAAGTGAAAATGTCCAAATTGGGCCCAATTAGTCATACGCCGCACATTGCATCAAATTGGTCTGCATGGCTGTCGTCCCAGAAGGAAGCCTCTTCTAAAGATGATGCACAAGAAAGCCCACAAACAGTTTGCTGAAGACAAGCAGACTAAGGACATGGATTACTGGAATCATGTCCTGTGGTCTGATGAGACAAAAATAAATTTATTTGGTGTCAGATGGTGTCAGGCGTGTGTGGCGGCAACCAGGTGAGGAGTACAAAGACAAGTGTGTCTTGCCTACAGTCAAGCATGGTGGTGGGAGTGTCATGGTCTGGGGCTGCATGAGTGCTGCCGGCACTGGGGAGCTACAGATCATTGAGGGAACCATGAATGCCAACATGTACTGTGACATACTGAAGCAGAGCATGATCCCCTCCCTTCAGAGACTGGGCCGCAGGGTAGTATTCCAACAAGATAACGCCCCCAAACACACCTCCAAGACCACCACTGCCTTGCTAAAGAAGCTGAGGGTAAAGGTGATGGACTGGCCAAGCATGTCTCCAGACCTAAACCCTATTGATCATCTGTGGGGCGTCCTCAACTGGAAGGTGGAGGAGCGCAAGGTCTCCAACATCCACCAGCTCTGTGATGTCGTCATGGAGGAGTAAAAGAGGACTTCAGTAGCAACCTGTGAATCTCTGGTGACCTCCATGCCCAAGAGGGTTAGGGCAGTGATGGAAAATAATGGTGGCCACACAAAATATTTACACTTTGGGCCCAATTTGGACATTTTCACTTAGGGGTGTACTGACTTTTGTTGCCAGCAGTTTAGACCTTATTGGCTGTGTGTTGAGTTATTTTGAGGGGACAGCAAATTTACACTGTTATACAAGCTGTACACTCACTACTTTACATTGTAGCAAAGTGTCATTTCTTCAGTGTTGTCACATGAAAAGATACAAGAAAAGATTTACAGAAATGAGGGGTGTACTCACTTTTGTGAGATACCGTATAAAGAAATACATTTTATTTATACATCAATTAAAGAATAATACAAAATCCTCAATAAAGTATGTCTGTGTTGAAGGTTCACATAAATATATAGATTTATTGTAGTCCACATGGGAACTCCACATGCTCCTGGATTCACAGGAAAGGTATTTTCTCCCATTCGTTGAGAATGACCAAAGACTGAAAATTGTGGTTTTGCTTCACCCCATTTAAAATACTCTCCCCTGTGGAAAATGATATCTCACTTGATATACACTCACCAGCCATCATACAGGTGATCTCTGTATTTGTATTAGCTGCCTCTGTGTGTTTCATCTATTTCCACAACAAGCGGTAGAAAAGAGGAAGATCTTCTAAGAAACCGATGACCTCTTTGTAAAACTTTGTAAATCTGAAAAACTTATTTTTGAAGTAAAAATTTAAAAGGAACTATCAGCAAGAAGTCAATATTATTCTTAGCCAGACATCAGAAATAAAAGAATAAAAATTGAACCAATTAAACCAAACACAATGAGCCGTGGACAAAGCAGAAGTGGTCGCTGAGCTCACATTATTAGGAATGTTTAACAGGAAGGAAATAAAGTGATGTTCATAAGAAAATCTAAGATGAGATAAAGATGCGTTTTGCTAGTTGCCTAATATTTGTTGATGTAACAGAGTGAAGTGGGGTGTGGCGCTGCTCGTCGGTTATGCTAATAACCAATATAAGTGATAACGTGCAATAGCTGGAAACAAAGATTTAGTGTGATCATGTAATCCTAAGAAATAATGGTAAAGTGGATGATAACCCTTCTAGGTGAAGTATAACAGCCAATGATACCATAAAGCTACAATATTAAAAATATTATACCAGCGCACACTTAACCGCGGATCTATACGCGATTAGGGACTGGTTCTTTTTCTACTGCCATTATTTATTTATTTTTTTATTTTATTTTTTAGTTTATACTATTTTTTAAACTAAGTTTTATCAATAAAGCCACCGTTTACCGCACTATGGGAGTATTTCTTCTTTATCACTGAGGAAAATAGAGATCCTACACTTGACACCTGGCACCAATGGAGCAGCAGAAGTGAAGCACTGCTGACACCCACCACTCGTGTAAGCTCCTGGAAGCTGACCTGGGATATCCTTTTATGTCGATTACCCCTGTAGGGGTGAAGATATCTGGTGAGTGGGGACACACGTGGGGGCTGAACTGTCTGCATCTGCTGAACATCTGATATTACAGTCTGTCATTTGTCAGAAGAATATGTGACCTACTAACATCAAGTCCAATTATCTTCCTATGCTTATAGACTGGTCATAGGGGCCACCAGTATAGCTGGCCCAGTTTGAGGACATACATTTTTGTGATCTCTTCAGAGACACCTTACACCTTACATAACTTTTGGATATATATACATCAGTCTGTGTATAGGTATTAGCCTGTGCTCACATTTTATATATTCTTTTTGCTCACTTTTATTGGATGATATTTGTTGTTCTCTATATGAGTTGTATCATATGAGTCACTGCTTATCATTTTTAATATTGTAGCTTTATGGTATCATTGGCTGTTATACTTCACCTAGAAGGGTTATCATCCACTTTACCATTATTTCTTAGGATTACACGATCACACTAGATCTTTGTTTCCAGCTATTGCACGTTATCACTTATATTGGTTATTAGCATAACCGACGAGCAGCGCCACACCCCACTTCACCCTGTTACATTGCTTTAGGACTCTCTTAGAGGGTCCCACTAGGGGGGCTGCAGCTCCCACATTTTTACTTTGTGTATACACTTTTCACATTCATCTCCTAAGCGCAGGTACGCAGATTTATACATAATATTTGTTGATGCTCTAAAAATTACAGTAAAAAATGAGCGGTGTAAACCTCAATACTGGATGGACAGAAATTCAAATCCCTTGGCATGTATCTCATCTGTGTATTCAGATTTTGCTTGGAGTTCAGAATGTGCAGATCAGTACAATGCAGTGGCGGCCGGTGGTAATTTATTCTGGGGGGCGGCAAACAGTTGGTCGGCCGGTCCTGGAGCACCTACCACATCTATGGCGCTTTACCGGCGGCTTCCCCTGCTCAGCAGTGGCTTCGCCTTCCCCTGCTCTCCACGGGCATCACAGCGGCTTTCGTTTCCTCCCTCCTCCTCCTCAGGGGCCAATTTGGGACTCTTCTCTTTTCGGCCAGTCGGAAAATGGGTCTCATACACGCTTCTGATTGCCCATATTGAGAATATTCATTCGCTGTTGTAACATCTGGGTGGGCTCATGGGGCAGTGCTCTGCGCCACAAGCCCACCCTATTTTGAAGCCTATTAGAGCTTCTGGCTCTAATTAGGTGCTTAAAAAAAAAAAACCCCACCGCTGCAATTCATACATCCTGAAAGGGGCCGGATGCAAGAATAGGGGGTAGTGGCCGTAGATCATACAGCATTAATTAGGATGTGGCGGCTGTGGATAGAGGGGGCGGCGTCCTCTATTTAATGGACGGGCCGCCTCTGGTACAATGCAGTAAACAGAAAAGGTGGTGGAAATGATTTCCTCCCAGGACCCGTCTCCTGAATTTCACTCCTCCACTCTTGGAATTACACTTCCTGTTCAATGGAACATGTAAAATTAAGGCGGCCATGTTACCAACTCAAAAAATTGCAAGTAGATCACAAACAAGTCAAGTATTTTAAATGTGTACTTTCAATATATTTCCTTTCTATAAATTATGTTTTATTTACTTGGAATGTGCCTTTAAACTTGCTAGAAAATGTGACTATTCCAGGAGAATCAATTCACTAGTACAGCCCTCTCCATCATTGTACATCATAAACTCTCTCCTCCTCTGTGAAAGTCAGTTAATGACTGTCCTGGCCCAGCTCCTCTACCCCGCTTCTTTACTTAACTTTTATGTAGCAGCTGGGGGAGGAGAGAATGCTATAGAGTGTTTACTATTCTTAATTCTTCCCCAAAAAAGGTGCTTATTATAATATTATATAATATTAATTTTTTACTTTTATTTTTAGGTTTTCTTTGAATCAATATCTGCCTTGTTTAACGGCTTGGCATCAAGGCAGTTCACTCAGCGCCACCCCCCCCCCCCTTTGTATTTGTTTTACTTACATATATTGGGTATGTACAAGAGGCTATGTTAGCCCTAGTATGGTTGATTATCAGCTGTGGTATTTTTTGCCCTAGCAATTAACCCTATAGTTATTCTCTTTTATTTTCATTCTCAGTCTGATTCATTAGCCCCCTGCAGCCACCTGGTGGGTTGTTCTCTCTGTTTACCACCCCTGGATGTCTTGGCCTGCATGGTCCCTGGATCTTGGTAAGTATAGATACGTTTTGTATTTGGATTTTTCACCTTACATGCCCTGCTGGACACTTTGCGGTTTCTTGCTCAGAGATCTCCTGTTTTAATATCTGTGATGATTTATTTGTTGAATTTATATATATTTCATTAATTATGTGTCTTTTCTTGTAGACCAATATTTACTACACTGATTTAATTCAATACCCCTGAGTAAGCCAATGATTTGGTGAAACATGTTGGGATACCCTGTCAATTATTTGAATTCAGTGTATACTCTGTAAATTAATGTCTTGTCTATATCTTTTTCAATTGATTGGAATAAAACTTTATCTTCATTTATCATTATTGATTTTTTTTGTCTGGCACCGCTATAATCCCACCATCCCTCCCCCCCTATTTTAATTCACTGTACAGGGATGAGGTGCCACATCTACTAGAGGACACACCAACCACTTCCAACTCTTTCCAGTGTTTTATCAGTGTGTCCCCATCAGTGTCCAATCAGAGTGTCCAGTCAATGTCCGATCAGAGTGTCCACATTACTGTACATCTACTGTACTGTGCTGTGTTCCCTGCCTTGTTAGAGCTCACTTCCAATCTCTGTTTTATCTCCCGACTCCTCTAGAGCAGGGGTCTCCGTATCGCAGCGTGTGCAGCTAGCATCAGTCCCGCTGCGTCCCGCTGTGTACTTCTCCCGCTCACCGTGTCTTTCACTTCTGACAAAGCCACTGCCTTAACTCCCTCCCATGCCGTGACGCTGTGCACTAGGATTGGCTGCTGGGACTGCCATGTGATCATTGGCGTGGCTCCTCCAAGGTACCCGCCCGCATGTTTGTATTAAAGATCCTCCTGCAGCAGGAGGGTAGCCGGGAGGAGCCACGCCAATGATCACTCGCTGCTGGGACATGGCAGCCCCAGCAGCCAATCCTAGTGCACAGGGTCACAGCATGGACGGGAGTTAAAGCGGAGTGTCACCCAAAATAACATCTATATACGAGCACACTCCTTACACTACTAACATGTCCAGTAGCCACATCTTTTTTTTTTTCTTTTGTACATACCGTATTATGGCTATGTCAATTTCGGCTTCCGGGTACTCACTCCCGCGGGAGTAGGCGTTTCTATCCTCCCGCAATGTAATCTGGGAGTTCGCATGTCCTGCAGAAAAAGTTCCCCGGCGGATAAGGTTCCCCCCCCCCCTGTACTGCGCATGCGCGGCACGAACCTCAACGGAGTTTCCGAAAGTAGCCGAACATGTAGAGCTGTGAGTCGGCTCTACACGGCGCCTGCGCAGTCAGCTCTACACGGCTCTTAGGCATTGCGCAGGCGCCGTGTAGAGCTAACTCGCAGCTCTACATGTTCGGCTACTTTCGGAAACTCCGTTGAGGTTCGTGCCGCGCATGCGCAGTACAGGGGAGGGAACCTTATCCGCCGGGGAACTTTTTCTGCAGAACACCGTCCACCGCTTCCAGGAAGTCAGTGCTTGTGGGCTTCACAATGCCCACAAGCAAAATGGAAAATTTCTATAGCTGATTTTAAAAGTTCATCTTTTGCCCGAAAACAGACAGGAGAGGTTTGAAGTCACCAAACACGTGAGTACTAATTGGTGATATAAAAATACATTGAATGCAACCAAAAACAAAAAAATTATTTGCCGCGGAACCTCCGCTTTAAGGCAGTGGCTTTGTCAGAAGTGAAAGACATGGCGAGCGGGAGAAATACACAGCTGGACACAGCGGGATTGATGCTAGCTGCGCGCCGTGATACGGAAACCCCTGCTCTAGAGGAGTGACTGCCTGAACACACCGGAGACAAGTAAGTTCCAACATGACTCGAGTATAAGCCGAGGGGGGCATTTTCAGCCTAAAAAAAAGGGCTGAAAAACTCGGCTTATACTCGAGTTTGTACGGAATTTATGTATATATTTGCCAATATTTTTATATATGTTTGAATATATTGTTAAATGATTTGTTCTTCTGTCCAATGTAGTGAAACCTGTTTCTATACCCCCCCAATGTGTGTATTGAAGAAACGATCCAGCGAAACGCGTAGACACACAGGAGCTCACTCATTCTTTTGATGTGTCATTTGTCATTTGGGTATATGTGACTCCCTCTTTTCTGGACATTTCCTTGGCTGTAAGTGGACACATGCCTTTTTACATTTCAAATTTTGTATGTTTATATGTCATTTTTATGTATGAATAAAGTATTAGTTTTAACCAATATTGTTGATCCAATCTGCAAGTCCGACCTAGTGTTTTTTTCTTTGTTTTTGTTTAAATGATCTATACGGATATGGCATGTGAGTCATAAACCATTAACTAGTGCACATATGGTATCACCTGAGTGTACTATGCAGTGTGGTAGTGGAATGAAAGCCAAACCATTGCCAAAGTGACAACATTGGACTCCAAACATGATCCTGACTATTGTATGATCCAGCTAGACCAGCAATCCTGGGTGCAAACCAGCAATGTCCACCCTCAAATGTAATAAACGTTTTGTCTTAGATCTGATTGGTTCTCACAGATTATTAATCTTTCTACATTTTTTCACTGCATTGTTTTTAACTCTTATGAAATGTCTCTTGTATAAAGCTCAGGAAATGTGAAGACACTCGTAACTTCTGTTTCTCAGAAATACAGTCGCAACTTCTGAGTCCCGACTACCATGTCTCTCGTCCTCGCCATCGTGTTCCTGTGTAAGTAGAAAGGTTTTATTATTTCTATTATCTGAGTATCAGCTGAGTGTCTTTCCTTTGAGATCGCATGAAACACACAAAACATCTCATTACTATCAACCTGTTGAAGGATTCACGTAATTATATTTGCATCTGTTGTGGACAAAGTATGTTGACCCTTCTTCTTCTTCGTCTTCTTCTTCTTCTTCTTCTTCTTCTTCTTCGTCTTCTTCTTCTTCTTTGGAATTCACCATCTAATGGGCACTGTACCAACGGTCTTGTTTCATGAGAAATACATTATGTTACAACGGTTTCGTATAACCCGATGTCAGTGATGGTGGATTACACATCACAGGAAGGAGCTGTGAGCATTTCTTGGCTCGTACTGCTTTATAAGTATTGATTGTAAGCTCCGTTCGTAGCCTTGTCACACAGGCTGGAAGGTTCCCATTTATCTAGATAAATCAGCACTGCAAATTAGATTTTCAGAAGAGCTTTGTTGTAATTGCCAATGTCAATAATGAAGGTAGCTGAGTGTCATCTCTAAGGAGAAAACTGTAGTTAAAGGTCGGTGCAATGCTAGGGTTGGGTACCGGGGTGAGTGTCCTCGGTCTACTGCCAGATGCCCCTTATCTCATGTCATTAAAATATTGCTTTAGGTCATATCCTCTTTCCTAGTACATCCCAGAATCCCAATATCCCCCCCACTGACCTATACAGCTCATGGGGTGGCTGGGGGTTCTGGTTGTTTGTATTAGTAAAGGGGGAGCTGGTGGCTTCATAGTTCAGTCCTGATGGCTCTATGATTAACCTCCAGTGATGAAGGGAAAGGCATCAGGGTAGCCGCCACACCAGGTGGATTTTGATTGTTGCATCCTTTTGCTGTATAATACACTTTCTTTGGCCTTTTGGTGAAAGGTTATTTTCGGAAAACTTATATGCAGTATTGATGGCTCATTGACTGGAACTGCATAGCGAGCAATAAGGGGTTGATGATGGATGCATGAAAGGATCTTTTAGGTAAATTAACCACTTCAATACCGGGCATTTACGCACCTTCCTGCCCAAGCCAATTCTCAGCTTTCAGCGCTGTCGCAATTTGAATGACAATTACGCGGTCATGCTACATTGTACCCAAACAATTTTTTTATCATTTTGTTCCCACAAATAGAGCTTTCTTTTGGTGGTATTTGATCACCTCTGCGATTTTTATTTTTTGCGCAACGAAAAAAAAAAAGGCCGAAAATTTAGAAAAAAAAATGTTTTTATTTGTTTCTGTGAATTTTTTTTTGTAAATAAATACGTTTTCTTCTTCAATGATGGGCACTGATATGGCTGCACTGACGGACACTGATAAGACGGCACCGACGGGCACCGATGAGGTGGCACCAATGAGGTGGCACTGATAAGCACTGATGATGGGCACTGATAGGCAGCACTGATGGGCACTGATAGGTGGCACTGATGGGCACTGATAGGTGGCACTGGTATGTGGCACTGATAGGCGGAACTGATGGGCACTGATAGGCGGCACTGATGGGTACTTATGGGTGGCACTGATGGGTAAATATGGGTGGCACTGATAGGTGGCACAGATGGGCACTGATGGTCACTGATAGGTGGGCACTGATGGGCACTGATGGGTGGCACTGAGGGACACTGATGAGTGGCACTGGTTATTACTGGTGGTGGTATTGCTGGGCATCACTTTTTTTTAATGCTATTATGCTGCCAGTCAGTGCCCATTTGTGGGCACTGATTGGCACATGTTGGGCATGTTTTAAAACATGTGGATGGCCATGGGGGATGTACCTGGCCATCCACATGCTGCCCGCTTCCCTGGTGGTCCTGGGTGGCATCCTGGTGGTCCAGTGTGGGCATCCGAGGGGGGGGGGCTGCGCTGATGAACAATCAGCATGAACCCCCCCTGTCAGGAGAGACGCCGATCGGGTCTCCTCTTCTAGCGTCTGTCAGACACGAGTGAGGAAAAGCCGATCAACGGCTCTTCCTGTTTACATTGTGATCAGCCGTGATTGGACACGGCTGATCACGTGGTAAAGAGCCTCCACCGAGATCGGTGTTGCGGTGTGTCAGACTGACACACCGCTCCACTGATCGCCACGATGCGCGCCCCCCCCGGGCGCGCGGCGGCTGTTATCCTGCAGGACGTCAATAGACGTCCGGTCAGGATAACTGAACCACTTCCCGGACGTCAATTGTCTATTGACCGGGCGGGAAGTGGTTAACATGTCCAATCAATGTGTGGGGGGGGGGGCTTATGGGGTGAATATAAGGGCTACACAATGTTGGAGTGGCAACATAAGGTCTGGTTGCTTAACCCAGCCTCTCCAAACCATAGCTTTAAGCCTGGTACACACAATGAGAATATTGGATGAATGATCGTCCGTTTTTGTTTTTTGCATGCTAGTCTCTATAGAATAAAAACCAATAAGTTACTAAAGTTACGAAAATTCTCGTACGACTTCGGAAGTGATGTAATGTGTTGTAATGTATTCTGTTGTTTCCATGCATGCGTGGTCTTAGTCTTCAGATTTTTTTCAGATAAATACTGTACTGACTAATCATAAATCGTATGATGTGGTATTGTATGAGAATTTTTTTTGCGTTTGTCCTTTCGGATAATTTAGAAAGAACTGTCATGATCGGCTCTAGAGAGCTGTGCGCTAACGTTTAGATTATCGTACGATCGCTACGAAAGCGGTATTTTTTAATCTGATGTTCTCATCATGTGTACTAGACATTATCTTTTCCATGCCTACTTGTCACCTAAGAGAGAGTGGCAATTTGATCTACTGATGACCTGAGAAAATCGTGATCCTAACCATCTTTGTTATAAAAAAAATGCATAATTTCTAACTGATAATAAAGGAAAAAATAATTAAAATGCTCTAGATATTTTTTTAATGACAAGCACTGTCCATAATTTTTTCTAAAAAAGTGCATTTTGGCTTTTCAGCTTTAAACGTCGGAAGATCTGGTGAGTACAGAGCTGATACTGCATGATATGCCATAAATACAATATTATACAAAAAATGTTGATCTAAATAAAAAAAATAAAAAAAAAGGTGTTTGGGTCACTAATTATTATTTTGTTTATTGATTTTCATGAATGTATTGGTAGAAGACTATAAAACAATAGTCCTGGTTAGCAAAAAATTTGCACACAATTGAGAATAAATATTTATTTGAACGTATCGTAAAAATGCTTGTTGGAAAGGGCCTTTGTGCTGAGGTTTTAATTCAGATCAAACTTAAATTCATCTGAAATTTCCAAAGTTCAAAGTCAATTGGAGATGGTTTTTGATGATCACATTTGGCTCTATGGAGGGTTTCTAAATAAGTTACTGTCACCCAAACAACATGGCCAAATGGGCACAGTTGTGGGTAATCTTTCCAAAGTACAAGGCCTACTTATATAAGCAGAACTAGTTTTAAAAAGTTTTTTTTGGGACGGACAAGAATTTTTTTCACATTCTGTCATGTTACAGCCAAACACGTAAATGTATTTTTTGGGGGATTTTATGTGATAGACCAACACAAAGTGGCACATAATTGTGAAGTGGAAGGAAAATGATAAATGGTTTTCCCAAAAATATCTGAAAAGTGTGTCAAAGGGAGGTATGCAAATATGGGGCCCCACGGAAAAAAGCCCAGTCCAATGGGGCCGCATATTTGCGTACTGTCGGCATGAAGGGGTTAAAACACTTTAAAGTGGAAATTTACTCTCCCAATCAACATTATTTTTAGCTCTTTTGATGCCAGGTCCATACGTCGCATGGACCTGACAGTGGGGGGTATCACACAAAATCTGGTTGCTGCTGCCACCAGGATTGTTTGTAAAAGGTGGAAGCATTCGGGTGGTTGCGTTGCCACCCAATTACGTCTACACACCCCTGGCACCGGCGTGCACGTGCCCCCTGCCATGTATTCCGAGCTCCGCCTGCCCATCTGCGGGCCCGGGACTGGCATGACGAGTGCCGGTGGGTGGAGGGGAGGGAGAAGAATGGACACATGTCCACGCTCCCCCTCTTCTTTCTGTGACCCGGAAAGTGACGTCTATGACGTCACTTCCAGGTGACCCTGTGACTTTCCCCGGCCAGCAAGGAATGTATTGCAATGCGATGTGAGCCCAGAGCCCAGGGGAAACATGAGGGGTCTTTTAGACCCTGCATGTCTCCTTAAAGAAAACCAAAGATTATAGCGCACACAAACAAAAATGACATTTAAATCCTGCAAGGCTATTTAAAGCACCTGAACATATTAAGCAAATAGGCAAATATGGGGATGTAGTCACACCATGTGGCCATACAGTGCATAAGCCCACTTACTGCGTCCTTGGACGGGAAGTGGTTAAATGTGTGCAAAAAATGCCAAAATGGCTCATGGCAGCAAAAGGATTAGGGGGAGTAGTTTTTCATTGTAGCAAGCAGAGACTTAATAAGATTTTGGAAAATCCCTGTGCCTACTAGGACTATAAACATTCCCATTTCTATAGAGAATGTTTTCTCTATTTCTTATACAAGATGTGATCACCTATCTGTGTTTTGCTGCACACTGTGCTCTCTATGTGTTCTGTGTGATCTCTTTTCTTCTATAGGAGGGGCCATCAAACCTGTGGTGACCTTCACACCCAACTGGGGGAATATATTATACGGTGACAGTGTGACTCTAACATGTAATGTGCCGTCTACTGTACCAGAGGAGCCCCGGACCTATCAGTGGTACAGAAACAAGACACTGATAGAAGGAGAACAACAAAACCTTCATATCATTGGATCTTCAGTGATTCGGGACAGAGGATATTACCAGTGTCAGCCCATCGGTGGTGATATCAGTGATCCCGTCTTCCTAAATGTTACATATCGTGAGTCATCATCTCATCTCCATCATTACAGATTGTTGGGTGTGAATAGAACAACATAAAGTATCATTTTATTACATTTCAGATTATGTCATCCTGCAGAGACCTCCATCTGCCATCTATGAAGGAGACCCCCTGACTCTGAGATGTCATCATATAAAAGATTATAAGGCAATAAACACAACATTCTACAAGGATGATCAGGAGATAAAATCATCAGAATCTGACTCCACATTCCATATTCCTAATATAACGAGGAGTGATTCTGGACTCTACAAATGTACTAAACAAATACACCACAATGATAGGTCATATGTGTTCGCTCAATCAGATGTATTCTTTATCTCTGTGAAAGGTAAATTAATGTCTTGTTTAAAACGGTATCCTTAGAAATATTGGTTGATTCAGAGGAAGGAGAACTCCCACAAAAAAGTCTCTAAAGTGACCCTGTAGCAGTTATAAAAATATAAAAGTCCCCCCATGCAAGAAGAGACTTAATATTCACCCGTACCACCGCCCATTACTTGAATCCTTGCTCTTGGGCAGAGCGAATCAGTTGGCAAAATCTTCCCATCCAACATACTCCCGGGTGTGTTGGATGTCTGAGTCTTCTCCCCATGCATTGTGGTTCCTTCCACTGACCCCCTATGTCAAAACACAACACACACAACTAAAAACAATATTTTTACTCCTGACCATAATAACCAACTAAAGACCAATCAATGGGGTTGATTTACTACAATCGACTGTGCAAATTTACTGCAAATAGACTGTGCACTCTGCAACTGCGCTTGTACTTATTTTGCTTATGTAGCGGGTACTTACATTCCCGGGGTAATTTTTTAATTTTTCAGTGACACCAGTGGTGTGTCTCCGGCGGTCCACTGGGTGGCGCTGTCTTCATGGGCCGACGGACGGATACCGCTGTGTGCTGAGTCTACTTTTTGTCCTCTCTCGGCAGCGGTATGGTGGGGCAGGGAACCTGCCATGCTTGCTGGGAGAGGGTATAGGTGAATTTCCCTTGTGCGGAGACCATAACCCACTCTTTGGAGGAGAGTGGAGGATCGAACTTGTGTCTGGGCCTATTTGCACCCACACCTCCTTTTCTGTTCTATAGCCAAGGGAGTCCATGTTATGTGTTAAATAAAAGAGTGTTGGACTTTAACGGTGTGGGGCTCAATTCCTGGCAGACGAGGTTCTCGGAGACTCTTGGAGGGAGGATCCGATGTACAACACAGACCCGAAGGTAATGAAAGACATTGCTGATACCACTTATACACCTGTGGTGGAAGCCTGGCGTAGCGCACCCTCTCCCTCCCCTATCATACCCCTAGACCAGAGACATTGCAAGCAGAACTTTAATAGAGGGGACGGGGAGTGGGGGACCACTGCCCGCTACACTTAGTAAATGTTCGTTTGTGGGCGTGTCTCAACCAAGTTCATGGGCGTGTCTCAACCAAGCCAAAGTGGAAAAGCCTGCGAACTGGAGCAAAAGGGGAGGAGTCCAATACGTGTGACGGACTACAAGTGGGACATTGGCGCGGAAACTCTGCAGTGTGAGATGGAACAGCAACAGGTCGCCATGTTTGGACCCGCCTCGTGGATTCCGGTTCACCCGGCAACCACAACATTGACTGCTGCTGCTCCCATAACGGATACGGGGATCCGACTGAAGCCGAGGGGTCGATTTGCCCTATACTCATGTATGGACGTTGAGGCCCTGGGTATGATTTGTCCCGAGTGCTCGGGACTGGTGTGCCTGTTAAAACCGTTTGGACGGTGTGAGGCCTGTGGGAGTTTATGTTCGAGGTGGATCCGGCGGTTGAGAGGCCGAAAACCATCTACCCAGGCCGGGCTTCAGGTATCGCCACTCAGAAGGGAGGGATCACGGCTGTGAGAGTCGCCCCTGCGCACACTGCAATGACCACGGAGGAGGTCGTGAAACACCAACGGGAGAAATCCGAGGATGCTGACTCGGTCACCACTGTCTCACAGCGTCCGCCACCAAAGAAAAGAACCAGCGTGGTAGCCCCGACCAGCGGTGGTGGTGGACCGTCTCGCATGCTTACGCCAGGCCCGGATGGATCCGTTGACGAGAGTTCCGGACGTCCCAGGAAAGGCCAAGGTAAGCCGGCCGAGAAGACTTGGTGTGAGGGAGGAGGTGTCAGGAAGGCATGGCCTAGCAAGTCCCCGGAGTGTGGATGCTCTGTTTCCACACAGGGCTACATACCCGCGGAGGAGTGTGACACCTCTGACCTGGAATCTCTCTCGGATATGGGAGATGATACCCTGATAGATGACTTGTTTGCCGAGAAGGGCTGGGACAAGGTACCGCTTGCTGCATTCCGTGGGACTCAGAATTCACCTATGTCCATGGGGGAGAGCACACCCCGGGTGGAGGCGTCAGCGCCTGAAGGAGAATCTCTTCCTCAGCTTGTCCCTGCATCCCCGGCGCCATCTGCACCTGATGCTGGGGTTAAGAGACTGTTGCTGCGGCCCCCAATGCCCAGATTGGAGGTGGTCAAGGCACCTCGCCACCCAGACTCAGTTGTTTTGCCTGGTGAAGGGGACAGAGCTACCGTGCCTCCTTTGGCAAGATTGCAGCGCCTATCTGGGCAAAAGGTTGCCGCGGAGTACGGATGGGAGTATCCCTACTTGTCGAAGGACTTGCTATATGAGGTGGAAGTGTGCCGGGAGCGCTGGTACAATGACTTTGTGTGGACCCACCTCAAAGTTCCACACGCCCGCAGGTACCTAGCATGTTCTCCAAATGCTTCCCAGCGCTTCAAAGACTGCAAGGCAGAATGGATGTTGGGAAGACACATCCACGCAGACAAAGTGGTGATCAGACGCAAAGAAGGCGAAGATGTAGAGTACCATCTAGAGACTATGGATCAGCACTTAAAGCCACTGATTCTGCCGCACCCACGTTTTTACCTTTAGGAGAGAAAGACTCCAATATTATCATGCTGCTGAACTTTCTGGGGCAATTGTGGTTTTTTTGTGTGCCCAAAAGAAAAGGAAAAAAGGAACTGTTCCTGTTTGTTTCTATCTTCCTGCAAGGAGATCACAGACTCTGGGGTAGATAGGGTTAGAGAGAAAGGAGAAGAAGTTCCACGGGTGCAGTTACCGCGAGGCTGTCACCAGGTGGCAGTGTCGCGCAACGTTACAAACACTTTTCAGGCACTCACTCTTTGGAGAAAAAGGGATTTCTTTTAGGAGAAGTTTCTGTTCCTCACGCACACGGATACATGTGTCAGGGTTTTACATGTTAATTCTATTTCTTTTCCCTCTGCAGGAGAACATCCCAGCAAGATTACAGACTCTGGGGAGGTCTTTAGTCAGGATGGGGAGGGAAAAGTAAAATGTTGAAATGTAATTTCAAAGTTTGATGTTGTCTTTCACTCCTCTTTTGTTACAGGGGCTCAGACACAACTTCTTCGTTAGGATAGTGTTTCCAAAAGTTTTTGTTTTTCAATTGTAAGTGGTTTCTGGACTGGATCATGTCAGCTGTTGAGGATGTGGTTTACTCCAGACACTGGGGACCGGTGTCAAATGACAGGGGGGAGAGTGTAGCGGGTACCTACTTTCCTGGGGTAATTTTTTAATTTTTCAGTGACACCAGTGGTGTGTCTCCGGCGGTCCACTGGGTGGCGCTGTCACCATGGGCCGACGGACGGATACCGCTGTGTGCTGAGTCTACTTTTTGTCCTCTCTCGGCAGCGGTATGGTGGGGCAGGGAACCCGCCATGCTTGCTGGGAGAGGGTATAGGTGAATTTCCCTTGTGCGGAGACCATAACCCACTCTTTGGAGGAGAGTGGAGGATCGAACTTGTGTCTGGGCCTATTTGCACCCACACCTCCTTTTCTGTTCTATAGCCAAGGGAGTCCATGTTATGTGTTAAATAAAGGAGTGTTGGACTTTAACGGTGTGGGGCTCAATTCCTGGCAGACGAGGTTCTCGGAGACTCTTGGAGGGAGGATCCGATGTACAACACAGACCCGAAGGTAATGAAAGACATTGCTGATACCACTTATACACCTGTGGTGGAAGCCTGGCGTAGCGCACCCTCTCCCTCCCCTATCATACCCCTAGACCAGAGACATTGCAAGCAGAACTTTAATAGAGGGGACGGGGAGTGGGGGACCACTGCCCGCTACACTTAGTAAATGTTCGTTTGTGGGCGTGTCTCAACCAAGTTCATGGGCGTGTCTCAACCAAGCCAAAGTGGAAAAGCCCGCGAACTGGAGCAAAAGGGGAGGAGTCCAATACGTGTGACGGACTACAAGTGGGACATTGGCGCGGAAACTCTGCAGTGTGAGATGGAACAGCAACAGGTCGCCATGTTTGGACCCGCCTCGTGGATTCCGGTTCACCCGGCAACCACAACATTGACTGCTGCTGCTCCCATAACGGATACGGGGATCCGACTGAAGCCGAGGGGTCGATTCGCCCTATACTCATGTATGGACGTTGAGGCCCTGGGTATGATTTGTCCCGAGTGCTCGGGACTGGTGTGCCTGTTAAAACCGTTTGGACGGTGTGAGGCCTGTGGGAGTTTACGTTCGAGGTGGATCCGGCGGTTGAGAGGCCGAAAACCATCTACCCAGGCCGGGCTTCAGGTATCGCCACTCAGAAGGGAGGGATCACGGCTGTGAGAGTCGCCCCATGCGCACACTGCAACGACCACGGAGGAGGTCGTGAAACACCAACGGGAGAAATCCGAGGATGCTGACTCGGTCACCACTGTCTCACAGCGTCCGCCACCAAAGAAAAGAACCAGCGTGGTAGCCCCAACCAGCGGTGGTGGTGGACCGTCTCGCATGCTTACGCCAGGCCCGGATGGATCCGTTGACGAGAGTTCCGGACGTCCCAGGAAAGGCCAAGGTAAGCCGGCCGAGAAGACTTGGTGTGAGGGAGGAGGTGTCAGGAAGGCATGGCCTAGCAAGTCCCCGGAGTGTGGATGCTCTGTTTCCACACAGGGCTACATACCCGCGGAGGAGTGTGACACCTCTGACCTGGAATCTCTCTCGGATATGGGAGATGATACCCTGATAGATGACTTGTTTGCCGAGAAGGGCTGGGACAAGGTACCGCTTGCTGCATTCCGTGGGACTCAGAATTCACCTATGTCCATGGGGGAGAGCACACCCCGGGTGGAGGCGTCAGTGCCTGAAGGAGAATCTCTTCCTCAGCTTGTCCCTGCATCCCCGGCGCCATCTGCACCTGATGCTGGGGTTAAGAGACTGTTGCTGCGGCCCCCAATGCCCAGATTGGAGGTGGTCAAGGCACCTCGCCACCCAGACTCAGTTGTTTTGCCTGGTGAAGGGGACAGAGCTACCGTGCCTCCTTTGGCAAGATTGCAGCGCCTATCTGGGCAAAAGGTTGCCGCGGAGTACGGATGGGAGTATCCCTACTTGTCGAAGGACTTGCTATATGAGGTGGAAGTGTGCCGGGAGCGCTGGTACAATGACTTTGTGTGGACCCACCTCAAAGTTCCACACGCCCGCAGGTACCTAGCATGTTCTCCAAATGCTTCCCAGCGCTTCAAAGACTGCAAGGCAGAATGGATGTTGGGAAGACACATCCACGCAGACAAAGTGGTGATCAGACGCAAAGAAGGCGAAGATGTAGAGTACCATCTAGAGACTATGGATCAGCACTTAAAGCCACTGATTCTGCCGCACCCACGTTTTTACCTTTAGGAGAGAAAGACTCCAATATTATCATGCTGCTGAACTTTCTGGGGCAATTGTGGTTTTTTTGTGTGCCCAAAAGAAAAGGAAAAAAGGAACTGTTCCTGTTTGTTTCTATCTTCCTGCAAGGAGATCACAGACTCTGGGGTAGATAGGGTTAGAGAGAAAGGAGAAGAAGTTCCACGGGTGCAGTTACCGCGAGGCTGTCACCAGGTGGCAGTGTCGCGCAATGTTACAAACACTTTTCAGGCACTCACTCTTTGGAGAAAAAGGGATTTCTTTTAGGAGAAGTTTCTGTTCCTCACGCACACGGATACATGTGTCAGGGTTTTACATGTTAATTCTATTTCTTTTCCCTCTGCAGGAGAACATCCCAGCAAGATTACAGACTCTGGGGAGGTCTTTAGTCAGGATGGGGAGGGAAAAGTAAAATGTTGAAATGTAATTTCAAAGTTTGATGTTGTCTTTCACTCCTCTTTTGTTACAGGGGCTCAGACACAACTTCTTCGTTAGGATAGTGTTTCCAAAAGTTTTTGTTTTTCAATTGTAAGTGGTTTCTGGACTGGATCATGTCAGCTGTTGAGGATGTGGTTTACTCCAGACACTGGGGACCGGTGTCAAATGACAGGGGGGAGAGTGTAGCGGGTACCTACTTTCCTGGGGTAATTTTTTAATTTTTCAGTGACACCAGTGGTGTGTCTCCGGCGGTCCACTGGGTGGCGCTGTCACCATGGGCCGACGGACGGATACCGCTGTGTGCTGAGTCTACTTTTTGTCCTCTCTCGGCAGCGGTATGGTGGGGCAGGGAACCCGCCATGCTTGCTGGGAGAGGGTATAGGTGAATTTCCCTTGTGCGGAGACCATAACCCACTCTTTGGAGGAGAGTGGAGGATCGAACTTGTGTCTGGGCCTATTTGCACCCACACCTCCTTTTCTGTTCTATAGCCAAGGGAGTCCATGTTATGTGTTAAATAAAGGAGTGTTGGACTTTAACGGTGTGGGGCTCAATTCCTGGCAGACGAGGTTCTCGGAGACTCTTGGAGGGAGGATCCGATGTACAACACAGACCCGAAGGTAATGAAAGACATTGCTGATACCACTTATACACCTGTGGTGGAAGCCTGGCGTAGCGCACCCTCTCCCTCCCCTATCATACCCCTAGACCAGAGACATTGCAAGCAGAACTTTAATAGAGGGGACGGGGAGTGGGGGACCACTGCCCGCTACACTTAGTAAATGTTCGTTTGTGGGCGTGTCTCAACCAAGTTCATGGGCGTGTCTCAACCAAGCCAAAGTGGAAAAGCCCGTGAACTGGAGCAAAAGGGGAGGAGTCCAATACGTGTGACGGACTACAAGTGGGACATTGGCGCGGAAACTCTGCAGTGTGAGATGGAACAGCAACAGGTCGCCATGTTTGGACCCGCCTCGTGGATTCCGGTTCACCCGGCAACCACAACATTGACTGCTGCTGCTCCCATAACGGATACGGGGATCCGACTGAAGCCGAGGGGTCGATTCGCCCTATACTCATGTATGGACGTTGAGTCCCTGGGTATGATTTGTCCCAAGTGCTCGGGACTGGTGTGCCTGTTAAAACCGTTTGGACGGTGTGAGGCCTGTGGGAGTTTACGTTCGAGGTGGATCCGGCGGTTGAGAGGCCGAAAACCATCTACCCAGGCCGGGCTTCAGGTATCGCCACTCAGAAGGGAGGGATCACGGCTGTGAGAGTCGCCCCATGCGCACACTGCAACGACCACGGAGGAGGTCGTGAAACACCAACGGGAGAAATCCGAGGATGCTGACTCGGTCACCACTGTCTCACAGCGTCCGCCACCAAAGAAAAGAACCAGCGTGGTAGCCCCAACCAGCGGTGGTGGTGGACCGTCTCGCATGCTTACGCCAGGCCCGGATGGATCCGTTGACGAGAGTTCCGGACGTCCCAGGAAAGGCCAAGGTAAGCCGGCCGAGAAGACTTGGTGTGAGGGAGGAGGTGTCAGGAAGGCATGGCCTAGCAAGTCCCCGAAGTGTGGATGCTCTGTTTCCACACAGGGCTACATACCCGCGGAGGAGTGTGACACCTCTGACCTGGAATCTCTCTCGGATATGGGAGATGATACCCTGATAGATGACTTGTTTGCCGAGAAGGGCTGGGACAAGGTACCGCTTGCTGCATTCCGTGGGACTCAGAATTCACCTATGTCCATGGGGGAGAGCACACCCCGGGTGGAGGCGTCAGTGCCTGAAGGAGAATCTCTTCCTCAGCTTGTCCCTGCATCCCCGGCGCCATCTGCACCTGATGCTGGGGTTAAGAGACTGTTGCTGCGGCCCCCAATGCCCAGATTGGAGGTGGTCAAGGCACCTCGCCACCCAGACTCAGTTGTTTTGCCTGGTGAAGGGGACAGAGCTACCGTGCCTCCTTTGGCAAGATTGCAGCGCCTATCTGGGCAAAAGGTTGCCGCGGAGTACGGATGGGAGTATCCCTACTTGTCGAAGGACTTGCTATATGAGGTGGAAGTGTGCCGGGAGCGCTGGTACAATGACTTTGTGTGGACCCACCTCAAAGTTCTACACGCCCGCAGGTACCTAGCATGTTCTCCAAATGCTTCCCAGCGCTTCAAAGACTGCAAGGCAGAATGGATGTTGGGAAGACACATCCACGCAGACAAAGTGGTGATCAGACGCAAAGAAGGCGAAGATGTAGAGTACCATCTAGAGACTATGGATCAGCACTTAAAGCCACTGATTCTGCCGCACCCACGTTTTTACCTTTAGGAGAGAAAGACTCCAATATTATCATGCTGCTGAACTTTCTGGGGCAATTGTGGTTTTTTTGTGTGCCCAAAAGAAAAGGAAAAAAGGAACTGTTCCTGTTTGTTTCTATCTTCCTGCAAGGAGATCACAGACTCTGGGGTAGATAGGGTTAGAGAGAAAGGAGAAGAAGTTCCACGGGTGCAGTTACCGCGAGGCTGTCACCAGGTGGCAGTGTCGCGCAACGTTACAAACACTTTTCAGGCACTCACTCTTTGGAGAAAAAGGGATTTCTTTTAGGAGAAGTTTCTGTTCCTCACGCACACGGATACATGTGTCAGGGTTTTACATGTTAATTCTATTTCTTTTCCCTCTGCAGGAGAACATCCCAGCAAGATTACAGACTCTGGGGAGGTCTTTAGTCAGGATGGGGAGGGAAAAGTAAAATGTTGAAATGTAATTTCAAAGTTTGATGTTGTCTTTCACTCCTCTTTTGTTACAGGGGCTCAGACACAACTTCTTCGTTAGGATAGTGTTTCCAAAAGTTTTTGTTTTTCACATGTTAGTGGTTTCTGGACTGGATCATGTCAGCTGTTGAGGATGTGGTTTACTCCAGACACTGGGGACCGGTGTCAAATGACAGGGGGAGAGTGTAGCGGGTACCTACTTTCCTGGGGTAATTTTTTAATTTTTCAGTGACACCAGTGGTGTGTCTCCGGCGGTCCACTGGGTGGCGCTGTCACCATGGGCCGACGGACGGATACCGCTGTGTGCTGAGTCTACTTTTTGTCCTCTCTCGGCAGCGGTATGGTGGGGCAGGGAACCCGCCATGCTTGCTGGGAGAGGGTATAGGTGAATTTCCCTTGTGCGGAGACCATAACCCACTCTTTGGAGGAGAGTGGAGGATCGAACTTGTGTCTGGGCCTATTTGCACCCACACCTCCTTTTCTGTTCTATAGCCAAGGGAGTCCATGTTATGTGTTAAATAAAGGAGTGTTGGACTTTAACGGTGTGGGGCTCAATTCCTGGCAGACGAGGTTCTCGGAGACTCTTGGAGGGAGGATCCGATGTACAACACAGACCCGAAGGTAATGAAAGACATTGCTGATACCACTTATACACCTGTGGTGGAAGCCTGGCGTAGCGCACCCTCTCCCTCCCCTATCATACCCCTAGACCAGAGACATTGCAAGCAGAACTTTAATAGAGGGGACGGGGAGTGGGGGACCACTGCCCGCTACACTTAGTAAATGTTCGTTTGTGGGCGTGTCTCAACCAAGTTCATGGGCGTGTCTCAACCAAGCCAAAGTGGAAAAGCCCGCGAACTGGAGCAAAAGGGGAGGAGTCCAATACGTGTGACGGACTACAAGTGGGACATTGGCGCGGAAACTCTGCAGTGTGAGATGGAACAGCAACAGGTCGCCATGTTTGGACCCGCCTCGTGGATTCCGGTTCACCCGGCAACCACAACATTGACTGCTGCTGCTCCCATAACGGATACGGGGATCCGACTGAAGCCGAGGGGTCGATTCGCCCTATACTCATGTATGGACGTTGAGGCCCTGGGTATGATTTGTCCCGAGTGCTCGGGACTGGTGTGCCTGTTAAAACCGTTTGGACGGTGTGAGGCCTGTGGGAGTTTACGTTCGAGGTGGATCCGGCGGTTGAGAGGCCGAAAACCATCTACCCAGGCCGGGCTTCAGGTATCGCCACTCAGAAGAGAGGGATCACGGCTGTGAGAGTCGCCCCATGCGCACACTGCAACGACCACGGAGGAGGTCGTGAAACACCAACGGGAGAAATCCGAGGATGCTGACTCGGTCACCACTGTCTCACAGCGTCCGCCACCAAAGAAAAGAACCAGCGTGGTAGCCCCAACCAGCGGTGGTGGTGGACCGTCTCGCATGCTTACGCCAGGCCCGGATGGATCCGTTGACGAGAGTTCCGGACGTCCCAGGAAAGGCCAAGGTAAGCCGGCCGAGAAGACTTGGTGTGAGGGAGGAGGTGTCAGGAAGGCATGGCCTAGCAAGTCCCCGGAGTGTGGATGCTCTGTTTCCACACAGGGCTACATACCCGCGGAGGAGTGTGACACCTCTGACCTGGAATCTCTCTCGGATATGGGAGATGATACCCTGATAGATGACTTGTTTGCCGAGAAGGGCTGGGACAAGGTACCGCTTGCTGCATTCCGTGGGACTCAGAATTCACCTATGTCCATGGGGGAGAGCACACCCCGGGTGGAGGCGTCAGCGCCTGAAGGAGAATCTCTTCCTCAGCCTGTCCCTGCATCCCCGGCGCCATCTGCACCTGATGCTGGGGTTAAGAGACTGTTGCTGCGGCCCCCAATGCCCAGATTGGAGGTGGTCAAGGCACCTCGCCACCCAGACTCAGTTGTTTTGCCTGGTGAAGGGGACAGAGCTACCGTGCCTCCTTTGGCAAGATTGCAGCGCCTATCTGGGCAAAAGGTTGCCGCGGAGTACGGATGGGAGTATCCCTACTTGTCGAAGGACTTGCTATATGAGGTGGAAGTGTGCCGGGAGCGCTGGTACAATGACTTTGTGTGGACCCACCTTAAAGTTCCACACGCCCGCAGGTACCTAGCATGTTCTCCAAATGCTTCCCAGCGCTTCAAAGACTGCAAGGCAGAATGGATGTTGGGAAGACACATCCACGCAGACAAAGTGGTGATCAGACGCAAAGAAGGCGAAGATGTAGAGTACCATCTAGAGACTATGGATCAGCACTTAAAGCCACTGATTCTGCCGCACCCGCGTTTTTACCTTTAGGAGAGAAAGACTCCAATATTATCATGCTGCTGAACTTTCTGGGGCAATTGTGGTTTTTTTGTGTGCCCAAAAGAAAAGGAAAAAAGGAACTGTTCCTGTTTGTTTCTATCTTCCTGCAAGGAGATCACAGACTCTGGGGTAGATAGGGTTAGAGAGAAAGGAGAAGAAGTTCCACGGGTGCAGTTACCGCGAGGCTGTCACCAGGTGGCAGTGTCGCGCAACGTTACAAACACTTTTCAGGCACTCACTCTTTGGAGAAAAAGGGATTTCTTTTAGGAGATGTTTCTGTTCCTCACGCACACGGATACATGTGTCAGGGTTTTACATGTTAATTCTATTTCTTTTCCCTCTGCAGGAGAACATCCCAGCAAGATTACAGACTCTGGGGAGGTCTTTAGTCAGGATGGGGAGGGAAAAGTAAAATGTTGAAATGTAATTTCAAAGTTTGATGTTGTCTTTCACTCCTCTTTTGTTACAGGGGCTCAGACACAACTTCTTCGTTAGGATAGTGTTTCCAAAAGTTTTTGTTTTTCAATTGTTAGTGGTTTCTGGACTGGATCATGTCAGCTGTTGAGGATGTGGTTTACTCCAGACACTGGGGACCGGTGTCAAATGACAGGGGGGAGAGTGTAGCGGGTACCTACTTTCCTGGGGTAATTTTTTAATCTTTCAGTGACACCAGTGGTGTGTCTCCGGCGGTCCACTGGGTGGCGCTGTCACCATGGGCCGACGGACGGATACCGCTGTGTGCTGAGTCTACTTTTTGTCCTCTCTCGGCAGCGGTATGGTGGGGCCGGGAACCCGCCATGCTTGCTGGGAGAGGGTATAAAGGAGGCCGGCCATCTTAGTCAGGGGGTTCTTAGTCCCTGGCACCTTTAGCCTGCGGACGGAGTTCGTGCTCGTCCTCTAGGCGGACTAGGCCTAGAGGACCACCGGAGATCGTGTTCCATCTCAGGCACCTTTAGCCTGGGGTGAGGTACTCGGACGGCGGTCCGGAGCTCAGTGCCCAACACTGAGTTCCGCGAGGGAAGGATCCTAAGGTACTCCGGAGATGGATGCCTGAATCCAAGGTAGTCGTAATGGACCGGGAAGCAGTGGCGTATCTAGGGTATGGCACTCCATGGCAAGTGCCATGGGCGCCCTGGGGGGGGGCGGCAAAATAAAATAAACAAAAAAAAAAAATCCCTCCCGCACCTGTCCTCCTGCGGGCCGCCTTCCGCACTATAGCCCCCGTCTGCGGCATGGCACTTCACTTGTAAGTACTCTGGGCTGGATGGCAGTGTGTAGGAGACGGAGTGACAGGCGTGGACGCCCCCATGCTTGTAGATGAGTGGGACCGTCCACTGCATCTCCAGACCGTCATTCGGCTAACTGGCGGAGGCGGAGCTTTCCTCCTCTGCACTATCTTCTCCCCGAGCGGGTCGGTGATGTCACGTGAGGTCAGGTCGCCGTCGCTGAGGAGGAGAACAGAACCTGAACTGACAAGTTGGTTTTAGACAAATTGGACTCTGGAACCCGAACCCCCAAGCCAGGCAGCAACTGCAGCAGGTACTATAGTCACAAGTCAGTCACAGTGTAATTTGTGAATAAAGCATTTTTTTTATTAGAAAAAAGTTTTCACTGTGCATATAATGACCCCATGTATGAATCTCTGTCTCTGACATAAATAAGATGAGTAATGTCTCCTTCATATGGGTAATTTAACCCTTTACTAAAAGTAAACTGCAAGTCAGTCAGTGTTAATGATGTGTGCCAGGCCAGCCCAACTGCCAAGCAGCCAATCAAGTATACTGTAGTGCCTGCTTGCTCAATATGGATTAAATAAATTGTAATTATGCATAGCCATAATTATCATAAATAAAGTGATTTGTGCAAGTAGTACCTGCTGTTGCACAAATCACTTTATTTATGATATCTATGGCTATGCATAATTACAATTTATTTAATCCATATTGAGCAATCACTATATTTGATTGGCTGCTTGCTTCTGTTTGGGCCTGTGCCTGGCACATGATGACTTAGGCTATTTTCACACTGGGGCGTTGCGCCCTCGGCGGTAAAGCACTGTCGCTAGCGGGACGCCTCAAAGATGCGGATGCCAGGACTTTTTTGAACGTCCTGCCAGCGCACCGCTAGCGGCCCAAAATGGGTTAAAACCACCCGCAAAGCGCCACTGCAGTGTCGCTTTGCTGGCGGTTCGGCGGCGCTGCCCATTGATTTTAATGGGCAGGGGCGCTTTAGAAGCAGTGTGTACACCGTTCCTACAGTGCCTCAAAGATGCGGCTAGCAGGACTTTTTTGAGCGTCCTGCCAGTGCACTGCTCCAGTGTGAAACCCCTTGGGCTTTCACATTGGAGTGAGAAAAGAGGCTCTTTCAGGGCGCTTTGCAGGCGCAATTTTGTAGCGCTGTAGCACCTGCAAAGCACCTCAGTGTGAAAGCAGCCTAAGACCCCTTTCTCACTGAGGCGCTTTGCAGTCGCTATAACGCTAAAAATAGTGCCTGCAAAGCGCATTGAAAGAGTGGCTCCATTCACTCCAGTGTGAAATACCCGAGGGCTTTCACACTGGAGCGGTGCGCTAGCAGGACATTAAAAAATGTCCTGCAAGCAGCATCTTTGAGACGCTGTAGGAGTGGCTCCTAAAGCGCCCCTGCCCATTGAAATCAAAGCGGCGCTTTGCGGGCGTTTTTTTTTATCTTTTCTCGGCCGCTAGCAGGGGTTAAAAGAGCCCCGCTAGCAGCTGAATAGTGCCACGAAAACAACCGTAAACGACGCCCCCCCACCGCCCCAGTGTAAAAGAGGCCTTAAAGTCAATATCATGTGCGATTGTGAGTGTGTGCTAAGCAGACAGGGCCGCTGGTTATCCTACTCCCTCTGTACAGTGTCAGAGGCGCTGGCGCAGCAGTGGCGGAGGACTGTATCCATTATGAGGAAACATCCCCTGCAGCGCTGCGTGTCCCTGATCATCACAGTGCCACTGCCAGTGAGTGTGACCTGTCTGTGTACCACTGCACACAGTCACTGTCTCTGATGTTCCGTTCCACTCTGCCTTTCTGCCCAGTGCTGTGCCCGTACATCTCATGATCCGCCCCCATGGAGGCCGCTCTCTGTCTCTCTCCCTCCTGCTAAGTGCCCATACATCGCACGATTCCTCCGCATTTATGGGTGCGGATGTTACTGCATTTATGGGTGCTGATGTTATTGCATTTATGGGTGCTTATATTACTGCATTTATGGGTGCTGCTAAGGCCGCATTTAAGGGTGCTGGTAAGGCCGCATTTATGGGTGCTGATGTTACTACATTTATGGGTGCTGATATTACTGCAATTATGGGTGCTGGTAAGGCTGCATTTATGGGTGCTGGTAAGGCTGCATTTTTGGGTGCTGGTAAGGCTGCATTTATGGGTGCTGGTAAGGCCGCAATTATGGGTGCTGGTAAGGCCGCAATTATGGGTGCTGATATTACTGCATTTCTGGGTGCGGGTAAGGCCGCATTTATGGGTGCTGATGTTATTGCATTCATGGGTGCTGCTAAGGCCGCATTTATGGATGCTGCTAAGGCCGCATTTATGGGTGCTGATGTTATTGCATTTATGGGTGCTGGTAAGGCTGCATTTATGGGTGCTGGTAAGGCTGCATTTTTGGGTGCTGGTAAGGCTGCATTTATGGGTGCTGGTAAGGCCGCAATTATGGGTGCTGATATTACTGCATTTCTGGGTGCGGGTAAGGCCGCATTTATGGGTGCTGATGTTATTGCATTCATGGGTGCTGCTAAGGCCGCATTTATGGATGCTGCTAAGGCCGCATTTATGGGTGCTGATGGTATTGCATTTATAGGTGCTGGTAAGGCCGCATTTATGGGTGCTTATGTTATTGCATTTATGGGTGCTGATGTTACTGCATTTATGGGTGCTGCTAAGGCCGCATTTATGGGTGCTGATGTTACTGCATTTATGGGTGCTGATAATACTGCATTTATGGGTGCTGATATTACCGCTTTTATGGGTGCTGATATTACTGCAATTATGGGTGCTGATGTTACTGCATTTATGGGTGCTGATATTACTGCAATTATGGGTGCTGATATTACTGCAATTATGGGTGCTGGTAAGGACGCATTTATGATTTGACAAGGGCGCAGTTTCAGTGCTTGCCATAGGCGCCATTTTCACTAGATACGCCTCTGCCGGGAAGAGCTCCTCATCTGAAGACCCGGTGCAGCAGACTGCCGGTGACGGGTGAGTCTCTTGTCGGAGACCGTCCGGAAGGTGAATTTCCCTTGTGCGGAGACCATAACCCACTCTTTGGAGGAGAGTGGAGGATCGAACTTGTGTCTGGGCCTATTCGCACCCACACCTCCTTTTCTGTTCTATAGCCAAGGGAGTCCATGTTATGTGTTAAATAAAGGAGTGTTGGACTTTAACGGTGTGGGGCTCAATTCCTGGCAGACGAGGTTCTCGGAGACTCTTGGAGGGAGGATCCGATGTCCAACACAGACCCGAAGGTAACGAAAGACATTGCTGATACCACTTATACACCTGTGGTGGAAGCCTGGCGTAGCGCACCCTCTCCCTCCCCTATCATACCCCTAGACCAGAGACATTGCAAGCAGAACTTTAAAAGAGGGGACGGGGAGTGGGGGACCACTGCCCGCTACACTTAGTAAATGTAAAGTGGTGAAGATTCACTTTGTAAAGACTACCCAATCAGGTGCAAGGACTAAAAAAAAAAAAAAAAACATTTTTGTTTGTACACGATTGAATAATGGAAATCAGCAGAGCTTTACCACAATTACTAAGCTCTGGGGAAAAAAGTGCAACAGTCTATTTGCGCAAAGAAAATCCACCCCTTTATGTCTTCAAATTTCCTCAGTCTATTCTCATAACCGAGGTCCTCCATACTCATTTTTAGTTGATGTTCTCTGCACTCTTCCCAGTTCCAGGAAATCAATTTTATGGACTGGTACCCAAAATTCAACTGCATAATCCATATAAAATCTAACATATTTTTTGTTTGGACAAAATGGTGTGTTTTTCTTCAGTTTACATCTAGATTATGGGCCAGTTGGGTAGCACATCTGTATTTACAAGACACTTCCTCGATAAAATATAGTTGGACTTTAGAGTTACCTTACAGAACAACATATTTTTGTTTCATAAGACCAGTAGGTTTTATAATTATCCACGTATATTGTAGTAATTAGCAAGATAACATTTCAGTTTTAAAAGTTTCTCAAGGCAGTGGTTCTCAACCGTCTAGTGCCATGACCCCTTGATAAAATTTCCCAAGTTGTGGGGACCCCTAACAGTAAAATTATTTACGTATAGCGTGGGTTGTCGGCACCCAAGGCAAGACAAGTAATCTGCGCCTCTAACCCACGGACATTTTGCGCTCCCTAAGTGCCTTCCACTCATACAGTATTAAGACCCCTTATGGTACATTTTAGGATGTAGTACTCTTTCTCTTTGTTCTCCTTTCTTTCCTAATTTCTTGTTTGTTTGTTTTTTCCCCATCCCTCTCTCTAGCCGTCTTTTTTGTTCTTTCTCTCCCTTTTTCTTTGTTCCTCCCCCTCTTTTCCTCTCCCTTCCACGTATTCTCTATTTTTATTCCTTCTCTTACTCCTTGGTGGTGGTGGGGGGAAATTGGGATGAGTGGCAGTGCTGACGCGGAGTTCTGATCAGCCAACTTAGGTGCTCTTGATCAAGGTCCTCTGCTGATCTGAGAACTGCAGTGGGGACTTTTAATGGCAACTATAAAATCACATGTTACCTATGTTAATCACTGTGTCTCCGACTTTGTGGTGTCTTGTAGCAGTGACACCTACCCCAAAATCAGCCTCTCCCACTTCACATTCCTCACCAGTCAGCTGACCTCTAGTGTCTGCTCCCCAGCCATGCCGTGAACTGAATGGGCGGCTGCGAAGAGGCTGAGTGGGCGGCACGGGCTCCAGGAAGAGCCCAGCTGGGCAGCCACAGGCTCCAGGGACAGCCCTGCTGGGCAGCCGCAGAAAGGCTGGGAGAGCGGTGCAGGTTTCAGGAACAGCCCAGGATTCAGTGACCCCTGGCAAATCATCATTTGACCCCCGAGGGGGTCCCGACCCCCAGGTTGAGAACCACTGCTCTAAGGGTAGTGTAGCAAGAGCCCCCGACCCCTAGAGGCCCAATGGTGACCTCCAGAGTCAGGGAGAGCTGACATCCTTCTTTGTAGAGTGGGGTACTAGGCATAGTGGGTGTGATGCATGATAGAATGATTGGGCGCCAGTCACTTTTTGAATGCAAACAAAAGAGATTTATTGGGGCTGATTTAAGAAAAAGTTGGCGCATTTGCGCGGGCAGGAATAATTATTGCGACATGGCGCATGCTGTCGACTTGCGCCGGATTCGCGGAATCGTTGAGCGTACGGGCGCATACACATTCTTAAATATGAAACAGACATCGGGCACTTGCTCATTGTAATGCTGATCATGTTAATGAGCTTTTCCTTATCACATGGAGAATATTTCTTCCACTTTTATTCCTTTCATTCATTTATTTTTGAAACAACTCAATATTCATTCTAGAGATCTTCCTCCTATCAACAACTGTGCAGATGTTTCCTGGACTTGTAATTGTGCATTTTATGGTGATAGTCTATAATCATTGGTGGAGCCAAAACTTCCATGAAAACATCTTCTCAACACATGTCTGTGTATTGTGCATTCTGGACAATTCTTTCCCCATACACTGTGCAATCTGATTGGATGACATTTACATCCACTCATTTCTCTGAGCAATTTGTTTCCCTTATACACTGTGCAATCAGATTGGACAGTGTATGGGGAAAATTGTCCAGAATGCACAATACACAGACATGTGTTGAGAAGATGTTTTCATGGAAGTTTTGGCTCCACCAATGATTATAGACTATCACCATAAAATGCACAATTACAAGTCCAGTAAACATCTGCACAGTTGTTGATAGGAGGAAGATCTCTGGAATGAATATTGAGTTGTTTCAAAACAAAGTGAATGAAAGGAATAAAAGTGGAAGCAATATTCTCCCTGTGATAAGGAAAAGCTCATTAACATGATCAGCATTACAATGAGCACAAGCTCAATGTATAAGCAGTTGTGCGCTCTGGAGAACACAGATGCGCCCATGTGCAACACACATATTTAACAAACTAAAGCGTGTGCGGTGTGTCAGGTGGACATAAAATGGGGTGCTTTGTCATTGCACATGTGCAGTTGAGTAAGCTGAAAGGTGTAAAAAGGCTTGATTAGTTGTAAGACAGATCTACATGTTCTGGACAGAATTTGTGCATTTAATAATATTATACACATACTTTTTAGCCGGGTAACAGAAGATGGTAAACTAGTAAAGTTATCTACAGTATTCAGACAAAAATGTTGAAGATTACATTGGCTGCGCTTGGTAATGGTAGGTGCGAAAGATTGCGCAAGTGCGCAACAGCGCTTCCTATGTAAATATGGTTTGGTGCATATAAGTGCACCATCATTTTTGATAAATGTTTTGAGTCCCGTTTTTGTGCAATTGCTCCAATTTCTCCACTGCACCACAGGCGCAGGTCTTTAGTAAATCACCCCCATTGTTAAAAAGAACTGGGGGGGGGGGAGGGTTAGGGCCTGAACAGCCATAGGCAGATTCAATAGCAGCTGGCAGACTCTGAGACAAAATAGGCAGACAGCTTTACAGGTTGAGGGCCTTTAAGCTGGTTGCAGAACTGTATTTATAGAACTGCTGTCTCCTATGGCAACTAAACTTGTAGGTTGACTTCAACACAGATCTGTACACATATCAGACTTGGTATCCCCATTGTGTAGGACCTGGCCTCCATCTCACAGCCTTCCGCTGTAGCTTCTCTCACTGAGCTCCCAGTCTTCTCACCAGACCTTCAGATCCCAGCCGCCCTCTGGATCCCCTGAGCTTTTCAACAGCTAACCCGCTGTACACTCCAAGCGTCACCCACCTTACCTGCTGGGTCCCTGGCTTGGCTCTCAGCTAGCTCGCTGAATCCTCTTCACGTGTCACCCATGCTCACCTGCTGGGTCCCTGGCTTGGCTCTCAGCTAGCTCGCTGAATCCTCTTCACGTGTACCCATGCTCACCTGCTGGGTCCCTGGCTTGGCTCTCAGCTAGCTCGCTGAATCCTCTTCACGTGTCACCCATGCTCACCTGCTGGGTCCCTGGCTTGGCTCTCAGCTAGCTCGCTGAATCCTCTTCACGTGTCACCCATGCTCACCTGCTGGGTCCCTGGCTTGGCTCTCAGCTAGCTCGCTGAATCCTCTTCACGTGTCACCCATGCTCACCTGCTGGGTCCCTGGCTTGGCTCTCAGCTAGCTCGCTGAATCCTCTTCACGTGTCACCCACCTTACCTGCTGGGTCCCTGGCTTGGCTCTCAGCTAGCTCGCTGAATCCTCTTCACGTGTCACCCATGCTCACCTGCTGGGTCCCTGGCTTGGCTCTCAGCTAGCTCGCTGAATCCTCTTCACGTGTCACCCATGCTCACCCGCTGGGTCCCTGGCTTGGCTCTCAGCTAGCTCGCTGAATCCTCTTCACGTGTCACCCATGCTCACCTGCTGGGTCCCTGGCTTGGCTCTCAGCTAGCTCGCTGAATCCTCTTCACGTGTCACCCATGCTCACCTGCTGGGTCCCTGGCTTGGCTCTCAGCTAGCTCGCTGAATCCTCTTCACGTGTCACCCACCTTACCTGCTGGGTCCCTGGCTTGGCTCTCAGCTAGCTCGCTGAATCCTCTTCACGTGTCACCCATGCTCACCTGCTGGGTCCCTGGCTTGGCTCTCAGCTAGCTCGCTGAATCCTCTTCACGTGTCACCCATGCTCACCTGCTGGGTCCCTGGCTTGGCTCTCAGCTAGCTCGCTGAATCCTCTTCACGTGTCACCCATGCTCACCTGCTGGGTCCCTGGCTTGGCTCTCAGCTAGCTCGCTGAATCCTCTTCACGTGTCACCCATGCTCACCTGCTGGGTCCCTGGATTGGCTCTCAGCTAGCTCGCTGAATCCTCTTCACGTGTCACCCATGCTCACCTGCTGGGTCCCTGGCTTGGCTCTCAGCTAGCTCGCTGAATCCTCTTCACGTGTCACCCATGCTCACCCGCTGGGTCCCTGACTTGAACGCTGAAGCTTTTCCCAACTTGTTCACCATCCCCGTCTAGTGAAAAAGGCTGCTCTGGTACTTCTCCAGACTTTACAAACCTGGCCTCTTACTTACTGGCGACGGTGTCCCTTTATCTCTGACCTCCGGTTCTCACTTGCCTCTGGTAACAGGAGTGGTCGTCCCATGTGGCATCTGCTTCTCCTTCACCTCTGCAATACTCGGTTCACCGTCCGGCTGAACCTCTTCAACGATCAGGCTCCCCTCAATCTGAGCCTCTAAACACATGGCTAGGCCTCAGGCTTAGGCCTAACTTTCAGCTGCTGCTTGACATACAGTCCCCAGGCCTCAGCCTGGGGCTAAAAGAACACTGATCACCTGACTCATTACCCTTAACTAGACTCTCCCAGCATGCTTAGCCACAAATATGGTTGGCTGAGAAATTATGTCCATTCACAACCTGAACTCACTGTGGTCTTGTCATTCTAATGCAAAAGGCAGCAGCGCCACCTATTGATAGAAGCAGGGCTTTTTTTTCAGCAGGAACGCGGGGGAACGCAGTTCCGGCACCTCCTGTACTGAATGTATGTAATGGAAAGAGGTTCTGGGGTGTGCTGGAGAGTCTATTGAAATTGGCTGCTGGGGGATCTATTGTTGCTGGAGGGGATCTATTTTGCAAAGGAAGGGGGTCTATTGTTGCTGGGGAGTTTTTCTGTTTCTCGTGGGGAATCTATTGTTGTTGGGGGGGTCAGTCATTGCTAGGAGGGATGTACTGTTGAGGGAGGGGTCTTTGTTGCTTGCTGCTGGAGAGTCCATTGATGCTGGCTACTGGGGAATCTATTGTTGCTGGAGGGGATCTATTTGTGCAGGGGAGTCTATTGTTGCTGGCGGGGATCTATTGTTGCTGGGGGTGGGTATTATGTTGCAGGGGGTCAATCGTTGCTGGGAGGGATCTGCTGGCTGCTGAAGGGTCTATTAATGTTGGCTACTGGGGAAGCTATTGTTGCTGGAGGGGATCTATTTGTGCAGGGGGGGCTATTGTTGCTGGGGGTGGGCCTTATGTCACAGAGGGGGGGGCTATCGTTGCTGGGAGGGATATGCTGGCTGCTGGAGGGTCTATTGATGCTGGATGTTGGGAGTCCATTGTTGCTGGGGTGGATCTATTGTCGCTGGGGTGTCCATTGTTGCTAGATCTATTTTACTGCCTTTCTTGTTATCATTAACAAATTCTATACAACATACTTAGCACCACAAAATGATACTTGTTTCTACATTCTCTAAAAGGGGTGGTACTGGGAGGTGGGTAAGGGGTGGAACCAAGGAAAGGTGGTCAGAGGTGAGTAGGGTGTGGAGTCAAGGGTGACTTGAAGGGAGGAGTTCCTGCACCTATTCTCTGAGAAAAAAAGCCCTGTATAGAAGAGAGAAATGCACTAGTTTCAGGATTTAGGGCAAAAAAAATCAGTGGATGCAACTAGTAATTAGCCAGGTTAATGACCACCTAGCATAACAAAATTTGGTAGCAACCCTGCCTAATACCAGGGTGCTACATCAGTAAATTGTATTTTAATACTGCACCTAATGTTATACAGTGCCTTACATAGTGCCCCCGATAAGTGGGTACAGCTGAGCATCCTGTATGGGACCTGGGCCCCCCACTGGGCTGATGGAGTCTGAACTGAAAGCCGGTTTCTCCTCCTCTCCCTCCCTCCTTCTTTCAGCTGCTACAGGAGGAGCCAAACAGTAGCTCTGTTCCTGTAATTGCCCCCCTTGCCACGCCAATTACCCCCTCCTGTTCATGATCTGATTCCCTCTGCTGCCTGGGCCCCCCTATTTGCCCTACTGCAGTTCTTCCGGTTTTCTGCCTTAACCTTCCACCATCTAGCTTCTGCAGGGGGGAACTACAGGGGATCTGTTCTAGTTCTAGTAAATGCCTCACCTGCTACACTGACCACCCTCTCCTCTACAGGATCCCCTTTGTGCCCCTCCCACAGAACTTCTGGCTTCCCCTCCTCTTCCTCCTGCCGGATGCTTCCAGCACTCAGGGGGGTTGCTTCAGGATGGAGGGGGGGCGGAAAAAATAAGGGTAAGGGGCCGGAAAATGTGTCATATTTAGCGGCCCTTCCTTTTCTGAATGAACACGATGTGGTTGATTTACTAAAACTGCAGAGTGCAAAATCTGGTACAGCTGTGTATGGTAACCAATCAGCTTCTAACTTCGGCTGTTCAAATAAGTTTTGACAAAAAAACCTGGAAGCTGATTGGTTTCTATGAACAGCTGCACCAGATTTTACACTCTCCAGCCCCAGTGGGTTGTCAGTACTGATCACTCACTGTGTTAATTCATAACTGCATGGAAGCATAGTAAACTGGGTTTATTATTCTTCCATTTATGAATGAACAGGAGGCTCCTTACAGAGAGCCTCCTGTTCATTCATCTCCACTGCAGCTGAGGCTGCAGAGAAAGGATTGGGAATCTATGTCCTCAATTTCTTTCTGTATCTCAAAAGTAGAGCCACCAGAAATGCCCTCTCTGTTAAGGTTGCATACCTTCTACTTGTTTAAGTGGTCCTTTCCTGGTACTCCAGTTTCCTTCTATTAGCCATACACATAACTGGGTTGAGGTTCTCGCTAACTCTTTGGATGGGATGACTATACAGAAATTCCTTTCAGGGACTAATCAGAGCTTCAGTGATGATATAGGTGCAGGAAGTGAATCACTCAGCATAAAAAAACTTAGACTGTTATAGAGTGGATAGAAAACTGACTCCAGGAATGGGTCACTGTCACGATTTTCTCTTCCAGAGCTCTTCTCCGCTCCGGAAATAAATATAACTGCTTATTGGGTAATAGAAGGAGATGAGATGACGGTGAGATGTGACACCAGACTGGATCCACTCAGAGGCGGCACAGAGCTGCACTTTGCCTTCTACAGAGATGGATGGATTGTGCAGGAATACAATATATCTGATACATACAGAGAACGCTCAGTTCGGCTGGAGGATTCCGGGAATTATACCTGTGAAGTGAGGACGGTGTCCAACACTGTGAGGAAGATGAGTAACGGGCTCTATATCCATATATACAGTAAGTGTTTAAAAACTGCTTCTATCATCAGCGTGCTTTTAAAAAAGAATAATCCCCTCAAAAAGCCATCATATTTTAGTTTTGCCACATCTTCACACCTACCTGGCAAAAAAAATGCAAGTACCAAGCACAATGAGGTTCCAAGGGGATATGTAGATAACCACCGTGAGGGCAGCTCCAGCTACTCACCCAACCAGTAATGAGATGTAGCACCCTCTAGTGTGCTACTAGTGTCAGAGTAGGTAAAACTAATTCTCAAGTCTAAACCTTGTGAGTCCTAATCTGGGTCAGGGTTATTAGAGATCAGGGCTGGCTGACTCATGCAGACAAGTCTCTGGTGCCTCCGCCTGGGTCTGGAAGTTTGGAGGAACTTCTAGAGGCTAGTGGGCGGAGGCCAGGAGGATTAATCGACATACTTAAGAGAGCTTGACCAAACCCTGGACAGTGGGCCTGGCAAGGTGGTTGGGCTAGCCCTTAAAGCAGAGGTACGCCGATTTAAAAAAAAAAAAAGCCAGCAGCTAAAAATACTACAGCTGCTGATTTTTTAAATATGGACACTTACTTGTCCAGCACGCCAGCAATGTCGGCAGCCGAGGCAGACGCGTCTCTCGGTCCTCGGATGCTGCCGCCCCCATCTTCACTAAGGGAATCAGGAAATGAAGCCTTGCGGCTTCACTTCCCGGTTTCCTACGGCGCATGCACGAGTCGCGCTGCACAATGGAAATGTTCCCTCCTGTCTTCTATCTCCCAGAAGACAGCGGGGGGACAGGAAGTGGCGTAGATTCTGTGGATATCTATGCCCGGAAGTGGGTGCAAATACCTGTATTATACAGGTATCTGCACCCCCTCCCCCCTGAAAGGTGCCAAATGTGACAGCGGAGGGGGGGAGGGTTCCAAAAAGCAGAGGTTCACTTTTTGTGTGAACCTCCACTTTAAGTATTGAATTGGAGTCATGCTTGCAGGAGAGTCGGGTAGAAGATGGAGAAGCAGTGCTGAAGGGACTGTCGTTGGCCCTCGAGGGACCCCTGCCAAGGAGGGGCTTTACCTTGGGCTGGGGCTCAGGCGCTGGCCTGCAAGGATCCTACCACGAGAGAAGTTGGAAGGAGGCTTTCCTGATAGGCAAGGAGATGACAGTGTGAGTACTACAAAACGGTGCAGGGACTTACACTATCTTCTCTTTGGAAGATAGTGGTGTCATTAAAACTTCCCTACCTTGCCCTTGGAGATCTCCAGAGAGTCAGCCAGGTAGACTGGTGAAGAAGCAGCCAGGTGGGCTAGCATCTCCATAAGTGGTAGAGCTGGGACCAGTGTCTAAAGGGGAGTCCAGATATTTCAGGATGTGCTACTTTCCAAAGGGACTGAGAGTTCCTAGCCTGCAAGGGGCCATTGTTGATCTAACAGAGACTGTTAGCTACTAAAAGAAGGATCAATTGGAGTTATACTGGATAAAGGAGAAGAATCACTTGGAGCTGTAAAAAGGGAGGAAGTTGTCCCTAGTTGTGTTACTGTCAAGTTGGGCATCCCATAATTCCCATCCCCATCCAAGTTATTACCTCCTAATAAAAACACAAAAACAAAGCACAAGGACTGATCCCTGTGTCTGGATTAGAGTTGAAGATGTTATGTGCCTGGCTGTGCAGCAGTGGGGAACCCAATCACTTTCAGCCCCTCTGGGGGTATTGCTACAGAGACAAAAAAACAACAAATTGAATTATTTATTGGTTGAACTGGATGTTTTTTTTTCGGCCAGTCTAACTATGTAACTACTGTATGTAACACATACAGTAAAGGTGCAATCCCAGCCTTGTGGAAGTCAATAGAGCCATTAGCCCAGGAAAAGATGAAATCAATATTCAGTTTAATGTGAAGTTAATTTAGATTTTTATCTATTCCTGGTGTTGGAAGGCAACATGTTTTATGTCATAATACAAGATGTGTTTGAAATAATAACTCTGGAGTTTTCTTTCTGGTTGTTTCAACCAGGTGTCTGGAATTTTACTTTCTGGTTGGTACAGGCAGATGGCCCCAAATTGTAATGTAACCAGTTAACATCAAAGCTTTGTAGCATATCAGAATCTGCATCTGAATGTTAGCAAGTTTAACAAGGGCTTGACTGAAGCCCACCTGGTGTGATATGTGTGATTACAAGCTCCAAAGAGAGCAATGGCTGCCAGGATGATTGATGACCAAGATCAAAGGATCAATAAGCACCTGGAGATGATACATGGACAATGCTGCCCCTAGAGGCCAATATGGCAAGATGGACAGTAACATAATCTATTGAGAAGGACTACCTCTTGGCAATATCTTATTGGACAGGAGGCAAGTGGGGGTGGTTATGAGTGGGTGTGAATGAATGTATAAAAAATACACACAGGAGAGAAATCGTCCCTTTTTGGATCCTGGCTTTGGCCTGTGAGCCTCATGGCTCTTTTGCCATCCTGAGCCCAGCCGATGAGACTATGTCTAGAAGATTGTGATACGTATTCTTGATGTTCTGCTGTTATACTTTACGTTAGCATATTCCTATTTACTTGGGAAACAAATGAAAGATATTGTTTTACTAAGCAGCGTGTTTACTTTCATAGATAACCTTATATCATTGTGCTTATCAGAGTTTTAATAGACTAGCTAATTATAGGTATAGACAAGTTAATACATATATGCAATAGATAGAGGGAATCCGTAACCACCTTTCGGAATAATAGTTTATATGTTGCACCTTTTACTTTACCTGGGCTTGTAGCTCTCTTGACTTCCAAAGGTCCTTTATTTGTTGTTTTGTACACCTGCTTGGCAATTGCTCTTCATAAGTGGTCTGGGACTTTTTTTTTATATAATGGACTATAGAGGAGAACCATGGACCCACCAAGGAGGCATTGATTGATTTAGAGCTGTGATTTTGGTTGGAATAATTCTTTAAATGAGAACTCCAGCCCTTCACACTAAAACTGTACTGAGGCCTCGTACACACGGCCGAGAATCTCGTCAGGAAAAAACACGTCGTCTTTCTTGACGAGATTCTTGGACAAGAAACTTGTCCCGGCCGAGTGTACAGACGCTCGATTCAAAGAACCCGCGGTTCTTTGAATGGAGCGAACGTGGTGACGTCATCGACTACGACGAGCGTGCGCTCGTCACATTCGATGCCGTCGCCGCCATCTTGCTACACCCTACCTATGCCTAGGAAGCTACCGCGCATGCGTCAAAGTAATTTCGAGCATGCGCGGGCTTCCCGGAGGACAGGTAAGTGTACACACACACACTTTTCTCATCGAGAAACATGCTGACAAGAATCTCGACGAGAAAATAGAGAGCAGGTTCTCTATTTTTCTCGTCGAGATTCTTGTCGGTTTTCTTGACGAGGAACATGATAGCCGCGTACACACGACCGATTTACTCGGCAAGAAAGCTCTGCCAGCAAGTTTCTTGCTGGTTCTTGCCGAGAAACTTGGTCGTGTGTACGAGGCTTAAGACTGGAGGACAATGAAGAACTCCAACCCAAGCCTGTATCACAACACTGTAAAAATATGTGTAGCGGGTATTTGAATTTAGGGGGAGCATCTGGGTGGTAGTATGACCCAGATGCACCAATTGTTAGGGAATTTGAGACTGTTTGTTCGTGGAGGAACCCAGTGGTGTTCAGTTCCCTGCGGCCTGTGGGTGGCGTTGTTGCCCTGGGCCGGGGTTGAACCACCACTGCAGTGCTGTGCCTTTTTTCCCTCTTGCGGCAGTAGTGTGGCGGGGCAGGGAACCTGCTGTGCCTGCCGGGAGAGGGCATTAAAGGGACAGACGCCCTCACCACGAGGTCAGAGCCCGCGCCCAGGCACCTTCAGCCTGGGTGCCGGCATTCCGGAGTTCCGCACCCAGGTGCCCTTGGCCTGGCCGGAACGGGAGATGGAGTCCATCCCAGGCACCTTCAGCCTGGGGTGAAGTACTATGGATGAGGCCTGGGGCCCAGTACCTTCGACTGGGCTCCGCAAGGGTGGAAGAATCCTAGGGTGCCCTAGGTGTTGGGTACCTGAATCTAGGACGAGGAGGCCAGGGAGTGTTACCCTTCCGAACAGTCCGGTGCAGCATTGCCGGCGACGGCAGGGCCTCTGGCAACTCTCCAGATAGATGTTTTCCCCCTGACAGGGGCTGCAACTTAGCGAAGGTAAATTCATGTTCTCCCTGGTCGGTGGCAGCGGCCCATGGTGAATCAGGTCGGTGGCAGAGACCTAGCAGCAAGGTCTGTGGCAGGGACCTCAACGTTCACCTGGTCGGTGGCAGCGGCCATGCATCATAACCGTTGGTGACACCTCAACGGTTTAGTTTCATTTGAGGATTGTGCCTTGACCTACTCCCCACCTTTACTGAACTGTTCTTTGGGTCCCAACCTGTCTGCTCGTAAAGGACGATTTATTGCTGTCAGTGAATAAATAAGAGTCGGACCTTTCAGTGGTGTGGAACTTCAGTTACTGGGAGCAGAGGGGGTCATTTACAGGACGAACTTGGCTCTGGGTTATGCACACGACCTGAAGGTAAATAGGTGTTGGCTTTCACCTCTACACACTAGAGGACATAGGCCGTAGTGTACCGCACCCCTCCTCCCTGGTCCCCCTAGACGAGACAACAAGCCGAGAAGAAGGGGGTGAGGGGGTGAGGTTGCTACATATGGAAGAGTAGCGTTTAGTAACCCCCATCTCTCATGTCTTCGAGATGCCTTGGTGGCCAACTGGTAGATGAGTATGAAATGAAAAGTTCATGTATGCTGAGCCAGGGCTGTGACTATGCCTTATAGGACCCATAATGCCTAGTTAGTAAATATAACCCACAATTTCTCTAATTTGTATCTCAAAGCGCTTTAGTAGTAATTTATTTAAATGCCCAGTGCTACTACCCCCCTCATACATTGCCTATGCTCCTGGGCCCCATGGCAGTTGCATAGTCTGCTATGGCTTTGGTTACACTCTTGTAATGAGAAGACCATAGAACCTCAGGAAATTCCATTACTACTTTGTTAATCTGAACACTAAATTCTACTCTTAACTCAGAAAAGTCTCTTCTATTGCTCTCAGTCTCCTCCAAATCTCCAAATTCACTTTTATTTTGCTGCTGTACTCTGACTTCTGGTTAGAAGGAGGCTACATTCATTCTCTATTGTCCCACTGTGTGTAGGAATGGGGCCACCCACTCTTGCTTGCTCACAAGGTGAACTATGGACTATGGGATGTGTAGTGTGCATAGAGTCATGACTCCAACTAACCTGCACTGATCATTCCAAATGGATGTGTGGGGAAAAGAAGAGGTTCAGAGCCCATGAAGGACATTACTTTTTTTAATTTATTTTTTTATTTAAAGTTTATTTTATTAAGGATTATATTCACCATACAAAATACATATACATAAAATCTTTACAAAACATCCTATGTTTATTTAACCCTTCCCTCCCTCCATCTGCCCCCTCCCTCCTCCCCCCCCTAGATCTGATACGTTCGCCTTCTTAGCTTATTTCGGGCCCATCCGTTTCTATCATAGCCACTACATACTGCTTAAACGCACTCCATTTCTTCTAGGTTAGTCTATATCTTTCCTTCGTTCCCTGCTCCCTGCTGCAAAGGTACTCCATCTTACAGGTGTGATCCACTCTCTGTATCCATTCTTTTATAGTTGGCTTCTCTACTTGGAGCCATTTTTTTGGGATCAATGCCTTTGCAGCATTGAGCAGGGGAGGGACCAAAGTTTCTTTATATTGTTATTTTGTTTTATTAGTCCCATGAAACAGCACGCTCCAAGCGTTTTGTGGGATCCTTTCCCCTGTTATCTCCTCTGTGTGTAGGAATGGGGCCACCCACTCTTGCTTGCTCAAAAGATGAACTATAGACTATGGGGTGTGTAGTGTGCATAGAGTAATGTACATGACTCCAACTAACCTGCACTGCTCATTCCAAATGGATATGTGGGGAAAAGGAGAGGTTCAGAGCCCATGAAGGAAATTACAAGGAGGCAGAAAAACATAGTAAGAAATAATTTTATTAAAAAAATAAGTTACAACACCACAGCTCACTGTTTCATCAATACTGCTGTGGTGGAAACCAACTATAAATTGTTAACAAGATGGTATATGGTTCCCCATCGCTTAGCCAAAATTAAACCAACAGCTTCTGATAAATTCTTCCGAGGTTTCTTGAGTACCGGTACCCTTTTACATTTATGGTGGGAATATCCTAAAATCAAGCAGTGTTGGACTAAAAAATACCAAATAATTCCAAATAATCTTTACTTTGTTTGGAAAAAAGCTTTGCTAGAATCCACAGGAAGCCTTACTAAACCTCAAAAACTTAAAAACTTCACAAATAATCAGTTCCGCCTGTTAACATTCTTATGCACAGCGCAAAACAAACTTTAGCGAAAGCTTGTTGGTCCTCTCCACCAAATTCCTCATCAGTTAAAAATAAAATGATGTGATATATGTCGAAAAACTTGCTGCAATTCTCTGTGACATTTCCCACAAATCCAAGAAAGTATGGCCCCCCTGGATTACATCTTTCTTTTCTCCAAATTTTGATAGATCCCTCTTGCATCTGTATACATTCTACTCCTAAAAATTCTTATACGTATACATATCGAATCTTCTCATCCTGGTATTTCTCTCCTACTTCCCCCTCCCTTTTGTTGATTTTAACGTTTAATTCTAGTACAAATATTTAAATATACTAAACGAATTATTATTTATATGGAGTTTACTTTATTTTCTTGTACTTTACAATTTTGCCTTTGTTATGGCATGTGCACAATGTTGTATTTTTTCTTCTTCTATACTTAAACATTAATAAAAATAATACAAATTAAAAAAATTACCGGTACATGGCCAGTAAGTAAGTGGACCTGTATGGATTATTTTTGGGGAATAACAATATCCTTTAGTTTCTTTTTTTTTTTTCTTCTTAAACACAATTGTTTTTTTGACCATCCCATAAAAGTATAATACATTTTATAAAGGTAGGAAGATTTAATACAAAATAGAAAATATTTATTTTGCATAGGCAGAATATTCTTCTCTTACACGTGAACTAGATTTGTAATTTACACTTTTAAGAACATTTACAATAATTTATATAAATTATCCTTCCCGAGACCAGTTGTGTGTTAATATGGTTTACAACCACTTTAATATTACAGGTAATACAATACACATGCAGAATTAAAAAAAAAATTTTTCTAACAATGCATATGGTTTTAAATTGGTACATTTAATCCAAAAGTGAATGTTAAAGCATACAAAGTACTTTTAAACGACATTGGCTAAGTCATAAAATGTACTCATGAGAATTAATGTATGAAGGATCGTTCAAAAATCTCTTCTGCTAAATTGTACGGTAGCAAGTCCAGACTTATACTAAACAGAAAACCTATGTGCTTCTTAGCCATTGATTTCCTTATTTTGTGTGATTTCCTCTCATTCTCACAATGATATTTTTGGTCTTTTTATTTTCTTTCCTACAGGCAGAGAAGTCTATGTGACAGTCCTTGCTGTGGGCTCAGTTGGGGTTCTTCTGATCATTGTCCTTTCTGCTGTCCTTATCTGGAGATGTAAACATAGAAAAGGGTCTTCTGCTTCAAGTCAAGGATCACCCCAAGAGACAGGCACAATGGGTAACAGTGTTATCATGGGTGTGCTGGGAGGTCTTAAAGGACATCTAAAACCAAGAACAAAAATGTCATGTATTGCAGCTTACCAGTCCCTAGATGTTGTGGCTGCATGACTTTTATTGTTCAGGCTATGAATTTTTTCAGCTAGTACAAAAAATACTTGATCCTGCCAAAAAAAATGCAGTGTCCTTGTCACTTCCTGTGAGCAATGTTATCAGCCTTCCAAGCTATATTTTGCAACTACAATAACCCTTGTAATAGACAGTGGCATCACTAGGGTTGGTGTCAACTGGTGCGGTATAACATGATGTCGCCCCCTCCGTAATTTTTTTACCCCCCTCTCCACAAAGTACAGACCCCTCTCTCCACAAAGTACAAACCCCCCTCTCTCAGTACAGATCCCCTTCACTAAGTACAGACCCCCCTCTATCAGTACAGACCCCCTTCACTATGTATAGACCCCCCTCCCTCAGTACAGAAGAAAAAGGGGTGAGCAGAGTTGGGGGGGGGGTTGGAAAACAGGGGGAGTGAGCAGAGTTTGGGGGGTGGAGAAGAGGGGGAGTGAGTAGAGTTTGGGGGGTGGAGAAGAGGGGGAGTGAGCAGAGTTGGAAGGATGGAGAAGAGGGGGAGGGTGGTGAGCAGGGTTGGGTGGGTGGAAAAGAGGAGGTGAAGGTGAAGGGGGATTATGATCAGAGCTGGACATTGGGGGTCAGAGCAGAGACTGCTGGGAGGGAAGACACTTGGACAGGTGTGGGGGGTCCGGGGCAGGATTTATGGGGGGGACAGGCACATAGAAGTTGCTGAGTATGTGCAGTGTGCAGTGACACAGAGGAGTCAGGCTCGGCACAGGACAGTCAGCATATGGGCTTCTATAGGAGGACTTACCACGGCTGTGGCATTTCTGGTGGCGGGCACTATGGCAGGCAGGGATGCGGACATGGTGTTGCCACACATACACCGGATGTGTCCAAATTCATTCTCGTGCTACCGGGTGTCTCTCTCTGTCCACCACTGCACCACCCTTTTCTTTTAATAACCTGCATGGAAGGGGGCAGTCCAGAGGCATCATGAGGCACAGCAGACACCCAGCCCCTCCTCAGCCAATTCCACCAATCACCAGCTGAGCCGCAAACCAGGACTGGAAACTGAAAGGAGCCATATGGTGGACGTGAGTGTGACAGAGAATAATGTGACAGTGGGGCCGCATGGGCCCCCTGGAGCAGGGGCAGGGGTAGCAATTGTGACCCCCGCACCCCCGTAGAAATGCCACTGGTAATAGAGATGAAGTTCAAATTAGCAGATGACCTTAGGGTAACAATTCTGCTCCTCCACAGAGACAGTAAATGAGCGTTGTCCCCCCTGGGACAGGAATTGAAAGCATGTAAAAGAAAATGAATGCAGTCAGCACATCTAAAGACTGGTAAGCTGCCATATATTAGTTTTTTGGGTTTAGATACATTTTAAAAACCAAGTAAATGCACAGAAATAGATATGTGGAAAAGTATACATTGTAGTTGCATCCTCCATTCTCATCATCTCCACTTTTCTAGATACAACATTGGTGTAGATATCTAAACATGACTGTGGGGTCTCTTAGACACCAAAGGGTGACCACACAATGGTCAACAATCAGCACTGAGTGACAGACCTAGTCTTAAAAATACAAATCTGTTTGAGGACACTTGTACCAGGGGCATGGGTTAGTACTTTACCAGCACATACCAATTAATGGAAAGGGCAGGAAGAAGTATTTTCATTGTGAGGAAAGATACTTTTAGGGATTTCACTGGCTCAAACAGCTGTGGTCGGGGCATTTCCCATCTTGCAGCTGCATGTAAACAAAAGGGTGGGGATGCTTTTGTCGTCATTGACCCAATGGGGTTGATTTACTAAAACTGGAGAGTACAAAATCTGCTGCGTCTGTGCATGGGAGCCAATCAGCTTCTAACTTCACCTTGTTTAATTAAGCTTGGACAATAAAACCTGGAAGCTGATTTGTTTCTATACAGAGCTGCACCAGATTTTGCTTTCTCTAGTTTTAGTAAATCAACCCAAATATGTCCTCATGGTTATATTTAGTTAATGTCAATGACCTTATATGGACGTGTGGTCACATTAGACCAATGCTGTCACCAGCATTCTCCACCCCATTGTCTACCTGCTGCTTGGAGGTGGAGAATGCTCCAACCCCATCTGATTCGGCCAGCAGTGATGCCACCATGTGACAGCTTACTATGGGTTAAGCCAAACTGAGTTTGGATTGAGTTTGGACCCAACCCAGCTCTTTCCTACTTGGCACCATTAGAGAGACAGTAATAGTGACTGATAGCAATTGATTGACAGTAGTTGTTGCACTTTGTGGTTTGTTGAGTAGTTAACATAGGACCTCTTTATTACACATGGGATTTCCTTTTGTTACAACATAAATGTTGGTTTTCATGGGCTTTCTGTGGCTGGAAGTTTAAGTCACTCCTGCTGTGCATATTGTGAGGGGTTCCCACGATCCCTGAAGGATGTACCGTATATACTCGAGTATAAGCCGACCCGAATATAAGCCGAGGCACCTAATTTTACCACAAAAAATGGGAAAACGTATTGACTCGAGTATAAGCCAAGGGTGTCCATCTGCATGCCTCACTGTGCCCATGCCTCACTGTGTCCATGACTAGACTGACGTTTAACATGGGAGTCTATGGAAGGGGTGCCCGGCTTTGAAAAATCGGTGCTCCCCGGCCCTTAGGTCCCCCAGATAACAAACTTTGCACACTTGTAGAGGAAGAGTGGGGCTAAATGTGTGCCAAGTTTGGCCGGTACTGGGTCCCCAAATTCAGGGAGATCAGGCGCAAAAAGTTGACTCGAGTATAAGCCGAGGGGGGCATTTTCAGCACAAAACAATGTGCTGAAAAACTTGGCTTATACTCGAGTATATACGGTAATAAGTGGTGGAGCTGGGACACATAAAGAAGGATCGAGGCACCCAAAACTACCAGTTGGACAGGAACAGAGGAATTATGGCTGAGAGATCTCAGTTTTGAGGTATCAAAGCTATATAAAAAGTCCGGGGCTTCCTTAAAACTAAAATATCACTTTTGGGTGGACTGACACTTTCAGGAGGACTATAACGTAATGGACCTGTGGCCTTTCCTTACATTCATTGATTAGGACATTTTTTCAACCTTCTTCCCCAGTAACTGATGCAAACCCAGATCCACAAGATGTTTGCTACAGCTACCTAGAATTAAGTCACCTGCCTAAAGGTAAGTTCAATTATTTTGTGGAAGTAGTTTTTGCCAAGAATAGCCCAAAATTAATGTAATTTTTAATGTTCTGTCATATTTCACTCCTTCCTGTCCTAAATCTGTATACTACACTCCCCAGTACAATGCCCCATTCTGGCGGTATGTTAATAAATGTCCACGATTTGACATTCATCAGCTGACATTATGCAGCGGGTGACTCTCAATTCTGGCTGCCACTGACAGCTTCAGTCCCACTGAGGGTCAGGAACCAATCAGATTAGTTTCCAATTATGTAAGCTCCATATCAGATATATTGCTTATATGAAGATTGGAGGCTAGGCTGACAAAATTAGCTTTCAGCCTTCAGATGCTACTGCAGCCTGGTTGTGACTGTTGGCATCTGTTTAATACTGTAATTGTCATCACTATCACTGACGATAAATGCTTAAGGATCCACACTCATGCTGTCAAGGCCTGAAGAGTTGGATGCCACTGACTAGTGAGAGTGCAGGCTGAGGAAAAGTCTGTCCAAACCCAAAACATGCTGCAGAAATAAGAAGAGATAGCACGGGTGCTGCACGTCTCACCAGCCCTGAGTGGTTATCAAGTAAAAGAAGCCTCAGCTCCATTCATAGACTATGCTCCATGATTAAGCCCATTAGAAAACTGTTTGAAGTTGTGGTCTGGATGAAACAAGCTGAGGCTGCTTTTACCTGCTAACTGCTTGGGCCGGGTGAGGTGTGTGTGGCAGCTAGGCTATCTCTTCCTATTTCTACTGTAATTGTCATATACAATTAGAGCATTAAAGATATAATACAAAAACTATGTACAATTCATGTAAACAAATTAATAAATATACATAAAATATATATTTCGTCAAATATAATGTCACAATTGCTCACTAAAAGTTAAAATAATCTTCAATGTTGTGCAAAACAAAGTGCTTACCCAATTATAGGACCTTGACTGAACCCCCCAAAAAAAGGTTTTTGCTCTCCTCTACAAAGGTCAATCAATACAGCATGATATCACTATCAGGGCCTGGACATATGCAAGGCTTCTTCAGAACCCCCATAGTTCAGCCACATGGATCAAGCTCTAAAAGTGTTCTCTTCAACCATTTATTTAATAGATATGTGCACAACATAAAAATTTGTTTAGTTTGGTTTTGTTTCTGTTACTTTCCGTTGATTCGTAACGATTCGTAATTTCGTAAGACGTGGGTTATCATATTCGGACTCTTTCGTATTTCCGTAAGGGTTATTTTTCCGTTGATTCGTTTTTCCGTTAGTCTAATTTTCGTTGATTCGAAATTCGTATTTTTCGTTATATTTTATATTCGGCCCCGTTCGTATTTTCGTAAGATCTATATTTTCGTTGATTTGCAATGATTCGTATTTCCGTGTCTAATTTCCGTTGATTGGAAAATTGTACTTTTGTAGATTTAATTACATTCGTACTTTCGTTAGAATACATTTTCCGTTTATTCGAAACACTACTTGTCGTCATTTTGTAATTTGTACTTTTGTGAGATTGACCGGCTCATTTATTCGTACTTTCGTATCATTGTTTTTCATAGATTCGTAATCGGGGCATAATTCGTAATATAGAAACTAGAATCTAGACAGAGTATGCTTAAGAAACAAAGAATTTCTCTCACAAGTCACAACTTAACTCACAAATCCACCAAAACAGTGCCACCTACCCAACCACACCCTATCTGGACTCTGGATGGAATGCACTGCAGTCTAAAGCCCCGTACACACGGTTGGACTTCTATCGGACTTTTCCGTGGTTTTTTGTCTGAACGGAGTTGGTCGGGAACACCCATAGCATACACACCACAGGACTTTTCTGCAAACTTTCCCCAAAACTTTTTGCAACATCACGTGGTTTTTCTGCTCTTTACCGCCACCCTTTGGTCAACTTCTGCTATTGTTGGTTGATTTTAACATTAGTTGTTTTGTCCATCAGACAAAAGTCCTATGGTTTTCTGTACACACGGTCGGACTTTGCTCCATCGGACTTTTGCTGGGCAAAAGTTTGTCCGTTTGCCGACCCAACTTTTGTCCGATGAAAACAAGAAAAAAGCAAAAAAAGTTTGTCCGATGGAGCGTACACACGGTCGGATTGTTGGTCCTACTTGCTCAAAATGAAGTTTGTTGGCCAAAAGTCAGACCGTGTGTACGGGGCTTAACACAGAAAAACACACAAGGGAATAAGAAACAAGCTCATTGGAGGAAGGGACAACCTCTTCAGGGGAAGGGACAAGCTTATTGGCCAACGTCCAGAAATATTTCAGAACTAACGAATTTGTTGTTTTGATTTCCGTTTTCCGGATATTCGTAATTTATTTTATTATTTTTTTCGTTCATTTTGATATTTGTTATTTTGAATCTTTGTTCGGTATTTTCGTTGTTTTGATTTCCGTTTTCCGAATATTCGTAATTTCGAGTTTTCGTTCATTTTGATTTTAGTTATTTTGAATCTATGTTCGGTATTTTCGTTGTTTCTATGTTTTCGTTTTTTCACTCTTTCGTATTTTCGCTGTTTCTAATTTAAGAATTTCGTATTTTCGTTGTTTTCCATATTCGTTCTTTTCGATAATTCGTTTTTCGTTGGTAATTTTGGTAAACCGTTCGTTCATTCGTATGTTTACGAATTAACGAATATAACGAATTTTGACGAATAACGAATTCGTAACTAAACGAATTGCACATGTCTATTATTTAATAAAGCATTAAAATTGCACTCGCATGCATGTGAAAAAAGAATCGCTCAACATGAATCATAAGCGGCACTGCATTGTGTAGATATGCTGAATGCAGATGTTCCACTTCAAAGATCAGTCCAAACTTTTGTGTCAATTGATTAAAAATATTTAATTATTTTTCAATGATTAAACCTTTTGTACTCGTTAGATATTGGAATATTGGTAGACATGTTGGCCTTTATGTTGGTCTTCTTGCAATGTGATATAATTATTATTATTATTATTATTTATTTATTTTTGCATTTCATCCTCTGTAGGAAATAAAATCAGAAATGTAAGTATGAAAATTATTTTTACACTATATTTGAGATTGATAGTATCACAGTGAGGAAAAAAAGTGTTAAAAACAAACCAATAATTACTAGACATGTGCACTGCCAAAAAATTTGTTAGTTTTCGTTTTCGTTTCATTCGTTTTTTTTTTTTTTCGTTTTTCGGGTCATTCGTTATGATCGCAATTCGTAAATTTGTACATTCGTAAATTTATACATTCGTAAATTTGTACATTCGTAAATTTGTACATTCGTAAATTTGTACATTCGTAAATTTATACATTCGTAAATTCGTACATTCGTAAATTTATACATTCGTAAATTTATACATTCGTAATTTCGGAAATTTGGAAATTCGATATTTTCGAAAACCCGAAAATTTGAAAATCTGAAAAAATAACTATTAAATTATAGTTGTAATTTCCTTTCAAATTTGGCTGTTAGCGAACGTAACGAATACAAATTTATCTGAAGTTACGCATAACCTGAAATAACAAATGCTGCATCTAAACAAATGGAACGGAACAAATTAATAATAATAATAATAAAACGTTTTTATTATTATTATTGTTATTTATTATTATTATTAATTCATTACGTTCCATTCGTTTAGATACGGCATTCATTATGTCGGAAAACAATTCGTAACTTCGTTAAGTTCACTAACAGCCAAATTTGAAAGGAAATTACAATACCTATAATTGAATAGTTAGTAATAGTTAAGTTATTAGTTAATTATTATTTCAGATTTCCGAATTTACTAATTTACGATTGTACGAATGTACAAATTTACGAATGTACGAATATTCGGAAATTCGTAAATTCAAATTTACGAATTTCCGGATAGTTGTACATTCGTAAATTCGTGCATTGGTAAATTCGTATATTCGTAAATTCGTACATTCGTAAATTTGAATTTACGAATATTCGTTAAAATTCGTTAAATGAGTTTTCGTTAATTCGGATATTTCCGAATTAACGAATTTGTCGAAATTCGTTAAAAAACGAATTCGGAACGAAACGAATTGCACATGTCTAATAATTACTTACTTTTTGATGAGAACATCTTATGCCCTGTACACACGATTGGATTTTCCGTCTGGATAAGCTTGAATTCCGTTCAAGCTGTCTTGCATACACACTGTCAGACCAAATTCCGAACGTCCAAAACGCGGTGACGTACAACACTACGACGAGCCGAGAAAAATTAAGTTCAATGCTTCCGAGCATGCGTCGACTTGATTCTGAGCATGTGTGTTTTTTTCTCTGTCGGAGTTCCACACAGACGATCGGAATTTCTGATAGGATTTTTTTTCCATCTAAACTCAGACGGAAAAAAGTCAGGTGGGGCACACACACGGTCGGAATATCCGATTAAAAAAAATTCCGTCTGACTTTTTTCATCGGAAATTCCGATCGTGGGTACAAGGCATTAAAGTTTCTTCTTTCACCATCTTCATTTTGGGGAGAAAGTCTTCCACTCCACAACAAGGGACATACTGATAGGGGGAGAACGCAGAGTAACAGAGAGATGAGCTAAGAGGTCTTCTGCTGCTCCCTTCACTATCCGGTCACAGGCCAAGGGCGGGACTATAACTTATTAGGGATTACTGAACTTCAGCAGAGGAAAATGGACTGTGCTGTATGGCAGCCCCCCGCCCCCCCCGTGTTACATATGTTTGTGTGATGCTGTGTCATCAATTTTTAAATGGCACCCCACAGCCCTACATACCTTGCAATGAACATGCATCGCACTGCCAAAAAAAATTGCATGCACCATTCTTTGGGAACGCAACACACATCTGTTGCAAGGTGCATTGGGGTGTTATTCAGAATGCATCACACCAAGGCATATAACACGCATTTCCACAACACCATTGCATAAAGAGGCATTACATTCCATTGCAAACATCTGCTTAGAGGACAAGAGGTGACCCCAATACATGTTAAGCCCAGGTCAGCCCACCAGGGGGCGGCCAGGAGGTACATATGAGGGATGACATTGCAGCTCCCCCAATATGGCTTCACTGCTGAACAATATGAGAGATAATATCGCTAATATAAGGGATGATATCACAGGTCCCCAATTATAGGGATGTCATTACTGCTTTAATATGCAGAATGACATCACTGCTCCCCAGATATGAGGAATAACATCAGCGCAACACACATCCATTTGGGTATGCAATGCTGAGGCCAGGAGGTGTTCTCACTACATAACCTAAGCCCAAGCCTAGGATCCTGTCTTGATGGCAGGGCCACTGATATGGGGGTAAAACCTGCCCTCCTGTACAGGGCCCAGACACCATAAGTTCAACAGAGGGGCCCAGAGCAGCAGGAGGGGTGCAATTACTGGAACCAACCCCTCTGTGTTTACTATGCTTCAATTTGTGAATGAACAGGGAGTGTCTGTACAGAGCGCCTCCTGTTCATTCATTCTGCAGCTAAGGCTGCACAGAAAGGATTGAGGAATCTGTGTGTTCAGTCCCTTTCTCTGTCTCATATGCGATACATTGGTTGTCTGTTTAAACCCCTGATATTTCACCAACACCCACAGGGCTGTTAAAATCATGTAAAAAATAAAAAAACTAATTTGTAAAAAAACGAATAAAAAAAAATAAGTAAAGCAGTTGTAAATCCCGGATGGTAAAAAAAATAAAAAACACCTGTAAGGCAATTGTATAATGTGCTAGTCTTGTATCGCATACTAGGACATTATGGAATACTTACCTTAGAACAAAGCCCTCCCAGCGCTGTCACCGCTGAGAGGGCTGACATCTCCCCCCCCTCTGTCTTTCTTCCGGGTGTTTGATTGGCCAGAGCCGCAATTACGTCACTCCCGTGCGCGTGCGCGGGAGTGCCCTCGGTTCGGGCATGAAGCTCTGAAGTTCCAGCAAGGTATGCCGGGCCTTCAGAGCGCATGCGCCAGTGATGTCACTGGCTACAGGGCGAATATCTCCTAAACCATGCACGTTTAGGAAATATTGATTTTACCTATCGGTTAACCTTTTTATAGGCTTACCTGTAGATAAAATTCACAAATCTGGCTTTACTACCGCTTTAGGGCTCATTCTCACAGGTATTCTGGTTTGTTCATGTGGCTGAGGCCGCCTGATAGACTTGGTTCACTGTTAGGCTGTACGGGGCCCATGATTTCTAAAAGCAGCCCTGCTCGGCGGGTCTCACTCACATCTGGCCGGCTCCACTCTGCTAGTCCCAGGCAAGAGGCATGAGCGGGGGCCAGTGCAAGTCTGATTGACAGTGCTTCCAAGTCAAAAGTTGACCCACCAACAAAGTAGGTGCCCACTGGAGGGTTGCAAAGGAATGCAGCATGTCCACCTAATTCACTGGCTGTTCTTCTTGAGTAATAGCCAGTAAGTTATGTGGACATGCTGCATTCCCTCACAATTCTGTGACAGCTGTGGGGGAGATGCCTGAACTCTATACTGTGCAGGACTCATCCTACTTCCAAGCTAAACCTGACCCCCCTGCTGATCCAATGGGGGCTGTACCCAATACTGTTCCCCCTAATCAGTGGCCTTAAGAACATCCCTATAGCTTTATAAATAGTGGTGCAAAGTTCCCGGGGTATGGTTGCAGAACACCTGAGATTATATAAAGCCACCTAATAGCTCCCCTCACTAACCTGTCATATGTCACAATTTGTTCCCAGGATGGGTTGACCGTCACCTATGCTACTGTGAAGGATCCAGATATCTGAGCGTGTATATGAGACCCAAACCAGATGGAGCATCTTTACTGTCCAGGATGTTTAAAAATGTTCTTATGTGGTCAGAATATATCAAAGATCTAATACAAAGCTATTACAACCTCCAAAATAATTGGATTCAATGGAGTCAAGAGGGATTAGACATTTTTGGATGTTCTCCGTGTCCCAGTTGGGGAAATGTCACCTGCCTGATGAAGGGCTCCTTTGTGGACCTAAAATTTTGCTATTTTGCTGTGATTAGATCAATAAAGCTTTGGACCCTTTTGGGAGATCCTTTTGTACTGGTGACATATCCTTCAATCCCAGTTGGGGAAATTTCCCCTAACTTGCTCTTCTTGCTGACACTCATTAGGGGACACAGATAGCAGTAATACCTTGACAGGGGTTCTAATCGTTCAAGTTGACTGTTTTATTATTAAATGCAGAACTTACCTTACTCAAGCAATCTGTGAATTAAGAGAGTTATAACTATGGATATTTGGAGCGGTGACTCTTGTATGACTCACTGACATATCATTTTTTATTTGTAAGACCAGTAAAGTATACCAATAGTAAATGTACTGTATATATTGTTTGTGTATTGTCTGCATGTTTATTTGCTTGTTTGTGTATAAAAACATGTTTTGCCTGTACTTATGGTGTTGATTGTGTGTTCACTTATACTTGTAGCCTAATTTTTAATGGATATATGGAAGATCAGTGCCCTGATGAAGCTGTCCCCAGGAAACACGTTGACACAATATTACCCTCTTCTTAGAGGGCACAATATTGACAAAATATTTGTTGGTTTTATAATTATTAAGTGGTGTTCTTTACCCCATTTTTACTATTTTTGTAATATGATAAAAAAAAATTTTTTTTATATTTACCGTATATACTCGAGTATAAGCCGACACGAACAGAAGCCGAGGCACCTAATTTTACCACAGAAAACTTATTGACTCGAGTATAAGCCTAGGGTGTCCATCTGCATGCCTCACTGTGCCTCATTTTGCCTCACAGTGTCCATGTGCATGCCTCACTGTGTCCATGCCTCACTGTGCCTTACTGTGCCCATGCCTCACTGTGCCCATGCCTCACTGTCACTGTGCCCAATCTCCCTACCTGATCTCCGGCGCTGTGTGACTAGACTGATGTTTAACATAGGAGTCTATGGAAGTGGTGCCCGGGTTTGAAAAATAGGTTCTCCCCGGCTGTAGGTCCCCTGGACAACAAACATTGTACACTTGCACATGAAGAAAGGGGCTACATGTGTACCAAGTTTAGGGTCCGGGGAACCTAGGGCCGGCCAGTACCTGATCCCCAAAATCACCTGAGAAATTGCCGTTTAACATGGGAGCCTATGGAAGGGGTGCCCAGCTTTGAAAAATCGGTGCTCCCCGGCCGTAGGTTTCCCGGACAACAAACTTTGCACACTCGTAGAGGAAGAGGGGTGCTACTTGTGCTGAAAAACTCGGCTTATATTCCAGTATATACGGTACATGTTATCATGTATCATAACCATATCTAATCTTTTGGGTGACATCTTTTAGGCCTCATGTACACTGGGCATTAAAATAACGTTATAAAAACGTCAGTAGCTTAATTTTAAATTTTTTTCAATAGATCAAAAACTTAAAAAAAACGCTGGTGAGCCGCGATTTTGAGCGTTTATCGTCGTTTACAGCATTTTTTGATGTTAGAACGTTTTTACAGCTGAAGACAGTGGAAAAACTCCTCTCAAAACCCACTAGTTTTTTTTTTGTTTTTTTTTTACAGCCAAAAAAACGCCCAAGCCAAAAACAGTTTATAACAGCCTATGTGTGCATGGACACAAAGGGTAACATGATGGGGAGTTTATTGACTGTAGGAAAAAACGTCTGAAGCCAAAAACAGCAGCTGTAAAAATGTCCAGAGTGCATGAGGCCTTACAATCCCACATATTCCATATTGGTTTTCTACATTTCTCTAGAAGTGATAATGTCCCCACGGTTTCACATTTGGAGTACCATTTAAATCCTAAATTTTATATGTAGTATTAAGTACTTTAAATGTTGACTTGCAACGCTTTTCCTTTCTATAAATTATGTTTTATTCACTTACAATGGGCCTTTAAACTTGCTAGACAAATGTGACTATTCCAGGTAGTCCATTTCCTAGCATGGTATTGTTTCTGTGAAGAAGGAGCAATGGTGAAGAAGGTGACGTGTGGTTCTTATCAGTACATCCACACCAAAGGTGCCCATATGACTATAACACATACACACTAGACTTGTGTACAACGGAAAAATTTGTTTAGTTTCAGTTAGTTTCTTTTCGGTCCTGTTGATTCGTAATCGTTCGTAATTTTGCTAGACGGGATTTTTCGTGTTCGGACTAATTCGTACTTTTGGTAGAGTACATTGTTTTTCGTTGATTCTGGACACAACTCCTACTTTCGTAACTTTTTTTGGGTTCATTGATTCGTAATTTTCCGTGTCTCTCTCACAAAGACGCTGCCTATTATGCCTAATGTTCTTCGAATGGATTCGTACTTCTAAATACATAGTGGTTATTTGTAACGATTCGAAATCTCGTATTTTACTTTCGTTTTTTACATGCGGCTATAGCCTCCGCCCCTGTACACCATTTTGAGAGGGAGTTCAGCACGGTGAGGGAGGAGCAAAGAGCAGAGCAGAGTGTTATTGTGCTTCGAATGGATTCTTACATTCATAACTTTTTTCATAACGAATTATGCCGAGGCATTCGGGCATTCGCTATTTGCGATATAATTTATTTCGGATTCGGTTTTATTCGTAATTGCTTTGTTCGGAAATTTGAATGCTTCCGAATGTCCGAAAGTTGCTAAATTCGGACGAATTTCGATTTGTTACGAAACTAATTGCACAAGCCTAATACACACATGATAATACTCTTGATTATATTCTTAGCTAGCATACATAAACTTTCTGGTTCCCAATATGAACATCAATAAGCTTCTTATTGTATAAATATATCTTAGTGTGTGTGTGTCTATTATTCCCTGCAGACACATTTCTCAGAAGGGGGGCTATTTACTCTAAAATTCCTAAGGATGGGGCTGTAAACCATGTGAGCACATGAAACAAAAGACACTCAACTTGCACCAAATTTCTAAACCAATAAATAATGAAATAAAGAAATAATAAAGAATAAAAGAAAATATCAATATTTGAGTGGATAATAGAGAGATTAATCTTAGACATAAAATAATAATTTTATCAACTCCATCACAAAGATGATCATAACTTCTGCTTCTCAGAGAGACAGTCACAACTTCAAGGTCCCGGCTACCATGTCTGTCTTCCTTACCGTCGTACTCCTATGTAAGTAGAACGGCTTTAATTATTTTATATTATAGTATCAGCTGAGTGTATTTTCTTCCAGTTTGTGTGACACACAGAAAACATTACTCATTACTACAAGCCTGTTGGAGGCTCTATGAAAAACACACTCATTATATTTGCATCTGTTGTGGACAAAGTATGGTGACGTCTCTTCTTCATCTACTTACCTCATATTCACCATCCAATGGGCACTCTATGATCTGTCTTGTTCCATTAGAAATACATTATTTAACTTTTTTTTTTGTAATTCCTTTCTTGAGCAGAAAGTTGCATCATACAAAAGGCAATGAAAACAAAATTAACAGAGTAGTCCCCGACGGTAAACGGCAATGACAATGGTAGATCAAGCAGCTTGAGTACATCATCTTGTGATAGTACACTCAGATAATATAGCAGTTCCAAAGGTGGCTTAATTAAAGGGGTTGTAAAGGTTCGTTTTTTATTTTCTAAATAGGTTCCTTTAAGCTAGTGCATTGTTGGTTCACTTACCTTTTCCTTAGATTTTCCTTCTAAATATTTTTTTTCTTTGTTTTCTTTGTCTGAATTTCTCACTTCCTGTTCCTCCTCAGTAAGCTGTTCAGTAAGCTGTTCTGGCTGACTCCACACCACTCGGATGATGGTGTGAAGTTTAGTGAGGAGAAACAGGAAGTGAGAAATTCAGACCAAGAAAAAAAACATTTAGAAGGGAAATCAAAGGAAAAGGTAAGTGAACCAACAATGCACATGCTTAAAGGAACCTATTTAGAAAATAAAAAACAAACCTTTACAATCCCTTTAACATAGAAAATTACACCTTCAGTAATGTGTAATGAAATACAAATAAACAATTAAAGTACAACAAGGCATATCAACATAGGTCTGGATAGGGGAGCACACACAAAAACAAACCATGATGCTGCTGATAAAGGCAGATACACGGGAGAACCTACCGGTATACATATCCAGCAAATGGTCACATGACAAAGCTGGGTAACCAAAGGGGGAAAAAGGGGGGAGTCAGATAAAATGGGGAGGTAGGAGAACAAATAAAATAAGAAAGTGAGGGAAGGGGGGCAAGAGAGAAGAAGAAATAGAAAAGCCAAGTTGTAAATCAGAGGTAGGACTTTCCCGGGAGAAACACAAGTAGACCAAACCGTGTCACACAGGTTGTGGAAACTCATTGAGATAGGCTTCGGCTTATGCAAAATGCTGCCATGGTCTTCCGGTTTCACATTATGTTTTAATTGTTTAGTATAACTCGCTCTCATTGATAGTGGATTACACGTCACAGAAAGAAGCTACAGAAGGTATCTGGGAGGAACCTTTCTTGTCTAGTGCAGCTTTATAAGTATTGAATGTAAGCTCTGTTTGTGGTCTTGTCACACATATTAGAAGATTCCCAATTATCTAAATAAATAAAAACCACAAATGTAATTTTTAGAAGAGTTTTGTTTTATATGTCAAAGTCAATAATAAAGGCAGCTGAGTGTCATCTATAGGGTGAAAAATATAGATAAAGGTCAGGGCAATGCTAGGGTTGGGTACCAAGGTACGTGTGCTTAGTCTACTGCTGAGTGCCCTTTTTCTCATGTCATTGTTTTAAGTTATATTCTTTTTCCCAAGTACATCCCAGAATTATACTTCTACCCCTCGGCTTATACAGGGGTGGGGGGTCTGATTAGATTTCTTACCCCATAATGGAACTAAATGAGAGTGTCTGGTTTAGTAAAGTTGAAATTATGGTTTCATAGTTCGAAGTCTGATGATTGATTGACTGGAATTTGAAGAAATTTGAAGGGTCTGGCTGCTGATTGAAATAAGCTTCATAAATGTGATGGTGGTGATGGATTGGCTGGTGGCTACATAAGCATGATAGAAGAGGTTTGGTAAGAGGGTTATGATGGATGCATGGAAGTATCTGATGGGTAAATGAACATGTCCAGTCACTGTGTAAGAACGTTTATGGGACGAAAATAAAGGCAGTTGATGTCGACACAATGGTGGAGTGGTAACATAAGGTCTGGTTGCTTAACCACTTCCCCCCTCTTGCCACCCTCCGGAGTCTCTCCAGGCTGGAAATGGTTAACCCAGCCTCTCTAAACCAAATATTTAGTTTTTCAATGTCTACTTGTCACATAGAAGAAAAACGGCAGTTCAACTGGTGACCTGAGAAAATTGGGATCCTAACTTCATCCTTGTTATAAAGAAAATGTATAATTTCCGACTGAAAATTAAAAAATGAAAAATTATTGAAATGCATTAGATATGTTTTAATGACATGTAGTGTATATAACATTTTCTAAAAAGTGTGTTTTGGCTTTTCAGTTTTTAACCTGGGAAGATCTGGTGAGTACAGAGCTGATACTGGACACATCTATCATTATAATATGCCATAAATACATTAATACTATAAAAAAAATTTTTTGATCTTAATGTTTCTGAGAAAGAAAGAGTTTGGGGCATTGATTATCATTTTGTTAATAGCTTTACAGTAATGCAGTAATAGAAGACGAATCAAAAACAGTGCGGGTTCGTCACAATTTGCACACAATTTAAATAAAACGTTTAGTTGAATGTATTACAGGAAAGCTTGATGGAAATGCACATAGTGCTGACATTTAATTCAGGTCAATCTTAAATTCATTGTGAATTTATTAAAAAGAAAAAACTAAAATATATCATGTACTTACAGTAAGTATTCAGACCCTTTACTCAAGCTACACTACACTACACTACACTACTGCAGCAATTACAGCCTCCAGTCTTTTTGGTATGACGTGACAAGCTTTGCACACCTGTATTGTGGGACTTTATGCATTCTTCTTTGCAAATCCTTTGTAGCTCAGTCATGTTGGGGGGGGGGGGGGGTAAATCCTTTACCTGCTTTTGGCTCCTTGGCAGGAAAAGGCACACCATGCTATGTGCCCGTACCCTCTTGTGTGAAGAGGTTGAGCGGTGTCACAAACAGGGTCTCCACAGCTAGGTTCTCCAGAGAATGGTTCTCATCTTCACATGTAATAAAGACAAGTCTCTATTTCACCCATTAACTCCAAGGTCCACACCAGTTGCAACTCCAACATAGAGATTATTTACTCAAACACAGTCTCTAGATAGGAAAGGGTGGATGGAGAACAGGACAGCGGAAGGTGTGGAGGAGGTCCAGGCACAAACAAAGAATATGACTCACTACTTATCTCTCAAGTAGGCTTAGCTCATCCGTATAGTTTCCCACAGAGTAAATCCTAGCAGCCGGAATGATGCTCAAACTAAGTTACACACAGTCTCTGCACAAACTCTGCCACAGATCCGGTGCTTTGGGTCTCTGCCACAGACCTGGTGAACTTTGGGTCTCTGCCACAGACCTGGTGAACTTTGCTTGTGGTGTTAAGCCTCTTTCAGGGAGAAGACATCCCTCCAGAGAGTTACCGGGCCCCTTCCTTCACTGTGATTCGTGATAGGATGAAACTGAAACCACACGTGAAACAATATGGGTCATCACATAACTTCTGGAGGGGAAGAGAGGTAGAATACTCTTACCGGAACCGGTGGATCTGCGGGTTAGGCAGATCGTATGGGCATGGAAAATCTCAATGGCAGTTCCCTTCTGCTTGTCTGAAGGCTGGATCAAACGAATCCCAGATGACAACTCTCCAGCAGGTTCCCCAACTTGAAAGGAGACTCTGGATTCGACAACGATCCCCATAGTCCTCAGATAGAACAGAAACAGCCTCCAATCTGGAAGTTCTAACCCGCAGATCCACCGGTTCCGGTAAGAGTATTCTACCTCTCTTCCCCTCCAGAAGTTATGTGATGACCCATATTGTTTCACGTGTGGTTTCAGTTTCATCCTATCACGAATTTATGGACATTTTGTGGACTCACTTTATTGTTTTTGATTCACATTTATGTTCACTTTGAGGTCCAACTTCCCTTGGTCTTCCTTGATATTTAGCGCTACATCCCTACCCACGTGCATTTAAATTTAGTCACTTTTTTATGTAGCAGCTCTTTTATTCATTTTATATTCACATTTGTTTTTCACTTTGAGACTAGCGCAATATTTTTTTTCTTAATTTCCAACTCTTATGAAACGTCTCTTGTATAAAGCTCAGGAAATGTGAAGACACTCGTAACTTCTGCTTCCCAGAAATACAGTCGCAACATCTGAGTCCCGGCTACCATGTCTGTCGTCCTCGCCATAGTGTTCCTGTGTAAGTAGAAATGTTTTATTCTTTCTATTATCTGAGTATCAGCCTTTGAGATCGCATGAAACACACAAAACATCTCATTAATATCAACCTGTTGAAGGCTTCACGTAATTATATTTGCTTTTTTTGTGGGCAAAGTATGTTGACTCTTCTTCTTCTTCTTCTTTCACCATCTTATTGGGCACTGTACAAACTGTCTTGTTTCATGAGAAATACATTATGTTACAATGGTTTAGTATAACCCGATGTCAGTGATGGTGGATTCCACATCACAGGAAGGAGCTCTGAGCATTTCTTGGCTCGTACTGCTTTATATGTATTGATTGTAAGCTCTGTTCATGGCCTTGTCACACAGGCTAGAAGGTTCCCATTTATCTAGATAAATCAGCACTGCAAATTAGATTTTCAGAAGAGCTTTTTTGTAATTGCCAATGTCAATAATGAAGGTAGCTGAGTGTCATCTCTAAGGAGAAAACTGTAAAGTTAAAGGTTGGTGCAATGCTAGGGTTGGGTACCGGGTGAGTGTCCTGGGTCTACTGCCAGATGCCCCTTATCTCATGTAATTAAATATTGTTTTATGTTTTATCATCTTTCTTAGTACACCCCAAAATCCCAGTATCTCCCCCCCCCTGACCTATACAGCTCATGGGGGGGCTGGGGGTTCTGGTTGTTTGTTTTAGTAATGTGGGAGCTGGTGGCTTCATAGTTCAGTCCTGATGACTCTATGATTAAGCTTCAGTGATGGAGGGAAAGGCATCTGGGTACCCGTCACACGAGGTGGATTTTCAATGTTGCATCCTTTTGCTGTATGTTAACCACTTCAGCCCCAGAAGAATTTACCCCCTTCCTGACCAGAGCACTTGTTGCGATTCGGCACTGCGTCGCTTTAACTGACAATTGTGCGGTCGTGCGACATGGCTCCCAAACAAAATTGATGTCCTTTTTTCCCCACAAACAGAGCTTTCTTTTGGTGGTATTTGATCACCTCTGCGGTTTTAATTTTTTGCGCTATAAACAAAAAAAGAGCGTTGATTTTGAAAAAAAAGCAATATTTTTAACTTTTTGCTATAATAAATATCCCCAAAAGATATATTAAAAAAAAAAAATGTCTTTCTCAGTTTAGGCCGATACGTATTCTTCTACATATTTTTGGTTAAAAAAAATCGCAATAAGCGTTTATTGATTGGTTTTCAAAAAAGTTATAGCATTTACAAAATAGGGGATAGTTTTATGGCATTTTTATTATTATTTTTTTATTAGTAATGGCGGCGATCTGCGATTTTTATTGTGACTGTTACACTATGGCGGACACATCGGACACTTTTGACACTATTTTGGGACCATTGTCATTTATACAGCGATCAGTGCTATAAAAATGCACTGATTACTGTGTAAATGACACTGGCAGGGAAAGGGTTAACCACTAGGGGGGCGAGAAAGGAGTTAAGTGGGTCCTAGGGAGTGATTCTAACTGGGTGGGGGATGGGCTACCAGTGACACGACACAAATCACTGCTCCCGATCACAGGGAGCAATAGATCAGTGTTCTGTCACAAGGCAGAACAGGGAAATGCCTTGTTTACAAAGGCATCTCCCTGTTCTGCCGCTCCGTGACATGATCGCGGGCACCCGGCAGACATCGAGTCCACACATCCCGCGGGCACGGAGCTTGCGGCTTGTGCGCGCCCGCACGGCGGGATTTTCAAAGCAACGTTCAGGTACGTTGCTTAGCCCAGCCAAGCCATTCCGACAACGTATATGTGTGTTAGGCGGTCGGCAAGTGGTTAAATTTACATTGGCCTTTTGGTGAAAGGTTCTTTTCGGAAGACTTACAGTAGGTGCCACAGATTTTGTGTCAATCTCGCCTCTGCTAGCGGTGAGATTGACCACCCGCGATCCCTGTCGCGGGAGCCAGCGACGAGCTATGTCGCTCCTTCCGCTCGCCGCCCCCCAATGGATTCCTATGGATGCGCGGCATCACGTGGGGGAAGCGAGCGCGAGAAGCACAGCCTCCAGCGGCGATATCCAGCGCGATCCCATCGCGCTGGATATACAAAATCGGAGGCACCTACTGTATATGCAGTATTGATGGCTCATTGACTGGATATGCATAGCGAGCAATAATAAGGGTCGGGCTGCTGATTGAAATACGCTTCATAAAGGTTGGTGGTGATGGGCTGACTGGAGGCAACATAATGAATACTAGAAGTGTCTTGGTAAGGGGGGTTGATAATGGATGCATGAAAGGATCTTTTAGGTAAATTACCATGTCAAATCAATGTGTGGCAACCAGTGGCGGCTGGTGCTCAAATTTTTTGGGGGGGCGCAAACAAACTGAAAAAAAAAACTTCAATTGCCGCCACTGTGCCCATTAAACGCAGCCACTGTGTCCAAACACCACTAGTTTGTCCCCAAATGCAGCCAGTTTCCCCCCCATATGCAGCCAGTTTCTCCCCCATAATGCAGCCAGTTTCTCCCCCATAATACAGCCAGTTTCTCCCCCATAATGCAGCCAGTTTCTCCCCCATAATGCAGCCAGTTTCTCCCCCATAATGCAGCCAGTTAATCCCCCATAATGCAGCTAGTTAATCCCCCATAATGCAGCCAGTTAATCCCCCATAATGCAGCCAGTTTCTCCCCCATATGCAGCCAGTTTGTCCTCATAATACAGCCAGTTTCTCCCCCATATGCAGCCAGTTTGTCGTCATAATACAGCCAGTTTCTCCCCCAAATGCAGCCAGTTTCTCCCCTATATGCAGCCAGTTTGTCCCCTATATGCAGCCAGTTTCTCCCCCAAATGCAGCCAGTTTCTCCCCCATATGCAGCCAGTTTCTCCCCCATATGCAGCCAGTTTCTCCCCCAATATACAGCCAGTTTCTCCCCCAATATACAGCCAGTTTCTCCCCCATAATGCAGCCAGTTTCTCCCCCATAATGCAGCCAGTTTCTCCCCCATAATGCAGCCAGTTTCTCCCCCATAATGCAGCCAGTTTCTCCCCCAATATACAGACAGTTTCTCCCCCATAATGCAGCCAGTTTCTCCCCCAATATACAGCCAGTTTCTCCCCCATAATGCAGCCAGTTTCTCCCCCATATGCAGCCAGTTTCTCCCCCATAATGCAGCCAGTTTCTCCCCCAATATACAGCCAGTTTCTCCCCCATAATGCAGCCAGTTTCTCCCCCATATGCAGCCAGTTTCTCCCCCATAATGCAGCCAGTTTCTCCCCCAATATACAGCCAGTTTCTCCCCCATAATGCAGCCAGTTTCTCCCCCAAATGCAGCCAGTTTCTCCCCCAAATGCAGCCAGTTTGTCCCCCATATTACAGCCAGTTTCTCCCCCATAATGCAGCCAGGTTTGTCGCCTATATGCAGCCAGTTTGTCCCCCATAATGCAGCCAGTTTCTCCCTCAATATACAGCCAGTTTCTCCCCCATAATGCAGCCAGTTTCTCCCCCAAATGCAGCCAGTTTGTCCCCCATATTACAGCCAGTTTCTCCCCCATAATGCAGCCAGTTTGTCCCCTATATACAGCCAGTTTGTCCCCTATATGCAGCCAGTTTGTCCCCTATATGCAGCCAGTTTGTCCCCCATAATGCAGCCAGTTTCTCCCCCATAATGCAGCCAGTTTCTCCCCCATAATGCAGCCAGTTTCTCCCCCAATATACAGCCAGTTTCTCCCCCATAATACAGCAAGTTTGTCCCCCCCAGCCCTGCACTTACCTTCCTCGAGTCAGCGCCGTCCTTCTTCCATCCTCGATGTCTTCTCCCGCCCTCGATGTCACTTCAGCCAATCAGGTTACCGGTAACCAGACCCGGTGAACCTGATTGGCCAGGGAACGCACCCCTGTGCGTCCTCTCATTAGGTATGTAGAAGCCGATTACAGCCCTCAGGCTGTAGCCGGGAAGCCTATCAGAGCCTGCTGGCTCTGATAGGCACTTCTAAAGGCCAATCAGACGCTGTGACTCAGATGACCGGCGCTCAAGGGGCCGGCCATCTGAATAGTGGGCGGCAGCAATACATAGGTTCATGCAATGCATGAACCTATGTATTGTTGTGGTGAGTGACGGCCGGGCGCAGAAGCGAGCGGTAGCGGCGCTTCTGCGCCCACTATGGTCACGCCGCCATGTGTAAAAAAAAGACATAAAAAAAAAAAAAACTCTTAAAGGGCCAGTTTTTTTTTTTATTTCTTTTATTTTATTTTTTTGGTGACCACAGGAGGGGGGGGGGGGGGGCGGCGCCCGGGCGCCCCCTATGGGCGGGCCGCCACTGGTGGCAACATAAGGTCTGGTTGCTTAACCCAGCCTCTCCAAACCATAGCTTTAAGCCTGGTACACACGATGAGAATATTGGATGAATGATCGTCCGTTTTTGTTTTTGCATGTTAGTCTCTATATTAAAAACCAATACGTTTTTTTCGAATAAATACTGTACTGACTAATCGCAAATCGTGTGATCTGGTATTGTATGAGAAAATTTTTCGCTTTTGTCTCTTCGGATAATTTAGAAAGAACTGTCATGATCGGCTCTAGAGAGCTGGGTAATAACGATCAGCTTATCGTACGATTGCATCGAAAGTGGTACTTTTTTATCCGATTTTTTCTTTGTGTGAGACTTTAGATTTTCCCATGCTTACTTGTCATCTAAGAGAGAGTGGCAGCTTGATCTTCTACTGATGACCTGAGAAAATGGTGATCCTACCAACATCCTTGTTATAAAAAATGTATACCGGTAATTTCTAACTGATAATAAAATTGAATTGCATTAGATATGTTTTTATGATAAGCAATGTTCATGATTTTTTCTAAAAAGTGCATTTTGGCTTTTCAGCTTTAAGCGTTGGAAGATCTGGTGAGTACAGAGCTGACACGGCATGATATACCATAAATACAATAATATTACAAAAATGTTAATATAAATGTTTTCTAAAAAAAAAGAAGGGGTTTGGGTCACTAAGTATTATTTTGTTTATTGATTTTCATTAATGTATTGGTAGAAGACTACAAAAAAATAGTCCTGGTTGGCAAAAATTTGCACCCAATTGAGAATAAATATTTATTTGAACGTATCATAAAAATGCTTGTTGGAAAGGTCCTTTGTGCTGAGGTTTCAATTCAGATCAAACTTAAATTCATCTGAAATTTCCAAAGTTTAAAGTCAATAGGAGATGGTTTTTGGTGATCACATTTAGCTCTATGGAGGGTTTCTAAACAAGCTACTGTCCCCCTAATAACATGGCTAAATGGGCGCAGTCATGGGGGATTTTTGCAAAGTACAAGACCTGCTTAGGCCAGCAGAAGAACTAGCTTTAAAAAATATTTTTTGATGGACAAGAACTTTCTCTAATATATATATATATATATGTAGCATACCCCCGTAGGAGCTGCTGGTTTTAATTTGGGCCTTGCACGTTACCTCAGTATTTGTTGTCTAGGGGAAGAAAGTCTGTAAAAACTCCAATGTCCACACAAGATGTAAAACTTTAAGCTGTTAGGTTTTATTTTTCCTTTGCATAAAACATATGAAGAGTAGTAGAAGGGTGAAGGGAAGGGGTAGGTTCAGGTACGCAGTACAGATCACTGGGGGAAACTCCTCAACTATAAAGTCATTCACCACTCCTCCTTGAGTGGGTATTGCTCACCCGGATAGGCCCCTCTCACCTGGCCTAGCAGCCGGAATGATGCACGGACAATGATCAGGACCAGTCTCTGCCACAGACTGGTTGTGCACAAAATTGGATAATCCGGGATCCTCTGCCACAGGACTTAACACCCGGACTTCCAGCCAAGCAGTCAAAAAGCCTTTAAGCCAACCCGGCAGACTGCAAGGTGAACTTCAGCTACGGTGTATCCTCCAATAAAATTACCAGGCCCTCCTCAAGACACCAGCCTTCCGCTCGGTCTTTTCCAGGACAGGTCCTCCCCTGGTTTCCTCCATTGAGTGGCTTCCAGCACAGGATCACCTTCAAAGTGTAGGCCCAGTCAGCATAACTGGGCCTACCTGGTAGAGCTGCAGCCTCGGACCAACATGGTCCTGAGGCCACGATCACACACACACACTCCTCGCGCCAGGAGGGCCACGAGAGGACGAAGGACCCCACAAAATGGCGTCTGCCCCTTAAGTACCCTTCCCCAGCATGCTCAGTGGGTAGACCATGCCCACTGAACTGTTCCGGGGGGAAGGTACCCAATGCACTCTGGCCTGTCAGTCTTCCACATTGGCCTGGGGTGGTAACGCCACCTACAGGCAAACAGTGGGAAGTCTTCCAACACAGCCACAGCCGGAACAGAGGCTAATTAAGCCTTAATTATTTACAGAGTCTGAGCCAACTACCAGCTCAGACATCCACTAAATTTAACATAGCGCCTGGTCATCAGGAGCAGGGCGCTACATATATATATATATATATATATTTTAAGAAATATACCTCCCTGTGGCTTGTGTCTTTGTGTTTGGGCCTGTTGGTGCTGTCAGCAAACTATAGTACCACTACTCAATGTCAAGGTGGTTGACTTCAAAATAAGGGCTTTAGCTATAATTTTTTCCTGTGGCTCCTCTTCCAGTGGCTCATCTCTCTACATTTACGTCAGCAGGTGTTTATTGCAAATGCGTCTGTCTCCAATCAAAAACAAAGGAAAAAAAACCCTACTTTCTGACAATAAAAAATGTACGTATTTTGGGGCTACCGCTTCTGCAGGTCAAAGCAGGTCTTGTGCTGTTTAATGAAAACACATCATTGCTAAAACTACAACTGAGAGATAAAAATCAGATTTATGCTCAACCAACCCTCAAATAAATGTCAAAAAAGGAAAAGGAAAATGTATGTGATGGACCAACACAAAGTGGCACATAATTGTGAAGTGGAAGGAAAATGATAAATGGTTTTCAATTTTTATTACAACTAAATATGTGGGGGGCATTTGTATGGCGCCCCCCGGAGTCTTTGTAGAACCTCCTTTCTCTACAAGTCTTTTTGGGGATGTCTCTACCAGCTTTGCACATCTAGAGAGGGACATTTCTGCCCATTCTTCTTTGTAAAATATCTCAAGCTCTGTCAGATTGGATGGAGAGCGTCTGTGATCAGCAATTTTCAAGTCTTGTCACAGATTCTCGATTGGATTTAGCTCTGGACTGTGACTGGGCCATTCTAACACATGAATATGCTTTGATCTAAACCAGTGGTCTCCAAACTGCGGCCCTGGGGCCGGATGCGGCCCTTTGCCTGCCTTTATCCGGCCCTTGGGTCACTACTCCCAAAGATACAAGACACTATTCTGCCAACTGACATCAGAAATGAAGCACAATATCTCCCACTGACACCAATAATAGGACACTATTCCACCCACTGATACTAATGATGGGGCATTATTGCTTTCCAATGATACCATTGATGGGGTATTATTCCTCCCCTCCCAATGATACCAATGAAGGGGCACTGTTCCTTCCAATTAAACCAATGACGGGGCACTATTCCTCCCAATGATGGGGCACTGCTTCTCCCCCAATACCATTTATGGCGATGTTTACTCCCACCGATGCCAAGAAAACTTCCACTACCACTGGTCATAGTCCGGCCCCCCTAAAGTCTGAAGGTCAATAAACTGGTCCTTTGTTTAGAAAGTTTGGAGACCCCTGATCTAAACCATTCCATTGTAGCTCTGGCTGTATGTTTCGGGTCGTTGTCCTGCTGGAAGGTGAACCTCCGCCCCGATCTCAAGTCTTTTGCAGACTCTAACAGGTTTTCTTCTAAGATTGTCCTGTATTTGGCTCCATCCATCTTACCATCAACTCTGACCAGATTCCCTGTCCCTGCTGAAGAAAAGCATCCACACCACATGATGCTGCCACCACCATGTTTCACGGTGGAGATGGTGTGTTCAGGGAGATGTGCAGTGTTAGTTTTTCACCACACATAGCGTTTGCTTTTAGGCCAAAAGTTCAATGTTGGTCTCGTCTGACCAGAGCACCTTCTTCCACATGTTTGCTGTGTCCCCCACATGATTGCTGTGTCCCCCACATGTTTGCTGTGTCCCCCACATGGCTTCTTGCAAACTGCAAACGGGACTTCTTATGACTTTCTTTCACCAACGTCTTTCTTCTTGTCACTCTTCCATAAAGGGCAGATTTGTGGAGAAGCACGACTAATAGTTGTCCTGTGGACAGATTCTCCCACCTGAGCTGTGGATATCTTCAGCTCCTCCAGAGTTACCATGGGCCTCTTGGCTGCTTCTCAGATGAATGCTCTCCTTGCCCGACCCGGTCAGTTTAGGTGGACGGCCATGTCTTGGTAGGTTTGCAGTTGTGCCATACTCTTTCCATTTTCGGATGATGGATTGAACAGAGCTCTGTGAGATGTTCAAAACTTGGGAGATTTTTTTATAACCTAACCCTGTTTTATACTTCTCCACAACTTTATCCCTGACCTGTCTGGTGTGTTCCTTGGCCTTCATGATGCTGTTTGTTCACTAAGGTTCTCTAACAAACATCTAATGGCTTCACAGAACAGCTGTATTTATACTGAGATTAAATTACACACAGGTGGACTCTATTAACTAATTAGGTGACTTCTGAAGGCAATTGGTTCCACTAGATTTTAGTTAGGGGTATCAGAGTAAAGGGGGCTGAATACAAATGCCCCCCCCCCACACTTTTCACATATTTATTTTTGTAAAAAAAAATTGAAAACCATTTATCATTTTCCTTCCACTTCACAATTATGTGCCACTTTGTGTTACATAAAATCCCAATAAAATACATTTATGTTTTTGGTTGTAACATGACAAAATGTGGAAAATTTCAAGGGGTATGAATACTTTTTCAAGGCACTGCATAATAATATATTGCACTTGTTAATATTGCGTAACATATAAACATTGGAACTACCACCATTTTAATCTCCCGGGTGTCTGCTTTTAAAAAATATATAGTAATTGGGGGATTTAAATAACCTTCAGACCTAAAAAAAAAAATTTAAACTGTGTGTAAAAAATTCCAAAATGGCTCTGGCAGCAAAACGATTAAGGGGAGTAGTTTTCATTGTAGTAAGCAGAGGTTTAACAAGATTTTGGAAAATCCCTGTACCTAGGACTACAAACATTCCCATTTCTCTAGTGAATGTTGTCATGGTTATCCAGTAATGTTTGTTTCTCAGCTTACCCCTTCGCCATGTGTTCACCTTAGAGGCCAGACACTCTCACCTGGCTGCTTAAATAATCTCTCCTCCAAGCATGGCTCTACCCCAGGCCCTATCAGGGAACACTATAGTAACCTGTGCACTGCAAGCCAGCCGTGCTGATCAACGTTGTTTGTTAAGCTATTGTGTGTTAGGGTTCCTGCTTGCCGTGTGCTACGTTTGTCTCTGTTTTACCGATCTTGGCTTGTACCCGACTATCCCTGTCTGCTTGTGACCTTGACCCAGGCATGTACTGGCCATTGGGACTATAGAGAGTTTCCCGGTGGGCCGATGGCTCAGTGGGCTGGTTTCAGTGACAGCCTGTCAAAGTAATGGCTGCGCGGCCCATTAATTTGAGCACCTCTGTACTGCCTATAAGAGAAATAAAGTAGAACGGCTAATGACCAATGAATGTGGGGGGGCTTGGGTGGCCATTGAGGTTGGCTGGCCGGGGGGGGCGGGCGGGTTTGGCGGGCCGGCCGGTAGAGGAGAGATCTGTCGTCCGCACTGCCCATCACCTCACTTCATAGTGCGCAACCCAGGTCAGCCTCAGCGCCGCTGCATTGCTGAAAGGCAGCCAATGGCTGTGCAGCAATGCCAGTTTCTGAAATTCCAGCCAATGAGGCTGTAGCAATGTTCCTGCAAGTGGTTAGCCCTCCTGCTTCACTTGTATTTGTGAATGTTTGCAAAATTAAAGTGGGCTGGTCTAGATGAAGTCCAGGGCCAAATTTTTGTCCCAGTCCAGCCTTGCCTTGACCTTTGGCTTGTCCTTTGTTTATCCTTGTCTGCTATTCGCCCCGACGTTTGGCTTATCCCCTCACTATCTCTTGTATCCCGAGCTGCTGCTTCCTCTCTATCCTCTTTAGCCTACTGTGAGCGTGAGCTGGGGGACTCTGAGGGCCGCGACCTGGATCCAGTTGCAGCCCAGTCCATCCTCACCACTAGAGGCTCTGGTAAACACCTGCTGGATCTTAGACTTCGCAGCCTGGAAAATCTTGGGCTCTAGCTCCCTGTGGGATCCCTGTTAGTGCTCCAGTGGACCTGCCTTCCTTATTCGCCCAGTGTTCAATCTGCAGCAGTCAGCCATAGGGTTCAATACCTCAGCGGTGCACTCCTGACCCCAACGATGTGCATCTGTCACCTGGCTTCAGGTGACTTGACAAATGTTTTTTTTCTTTTTTGGTAACAAGATGTGATCACCTCTCTGTGTTTTGCTGCACACTGTGCTCTCTATGTGTTCTGTGTAATCTCTTTTCTTCTATAGGAGGGGCCATCAAACCTGTGGTGACCTTCACACCCAACTGGGGGAATATACTATACTATGACTCTGTGACTCTAACATGTGATGTGCCGTCTACTGTACCAGAGGAGCCCCGGACCTATCACTGGTACAAAAATAAGATGCCAATACCAGGAGATCAACAGAGTCTTCATATCATTGGAACTTCAGTGATTCGGGACAGTGGAGATTACCAGTGCCGGACCATCGGTGGTGATATCAGTGATCCCGTCTTCCTAAATGTTATAGATGGTGAGTCCTCATCTCATCTCCATCATTACAGATTGTTGGGTGTGAATAGAACAACATAAAGTATCATTTTATTACATTTCAGAACCTGTCATCCTGCAGAGACCTCCATCTGCCATCTATGAAGGAGACCCCCTGACTCTGAGATGTCATCATGGGATAATTTATGGGTCAGTAAATACAACATTCTACAAGGATGGTCGGGAGATAAAATCATCAGAATCGGACTCCACGTACCATATTCCTAAAATAACGATGGGCGATTCTGGACTGTACAAATGTACTAAAAAAATACACCGCCATGATGTGGCAAATGTGTTCGCTCAATCAGATGTATCCTTTATCTCTGTGAAAGGTAAATTAAAGTCCTATTTAAAACTGTATCATTCGAAATATTGGTGGATCCAGAGGAAGGAGAACTCCCAAAACAAAAAAAGTCTCTAAAGTGACCCTGTAGCAGAAATAAAATATAAAAGTCCCCCCCATACAAGAAGAGACTTAATATTCACCCGTACCACCACCCGTTCCTGGAATCCTTGCTCTTGGGCGGAGCGAATCAGTTGGCAAAATCTTCCCATCCAACATACTCCCGGGTGTGTTGGATGTCTGAGTCTTCTCCCCATGCATTGTGGTTCCTTCCACTGACCCCCTATGTCAAAACACAACACACACAACTAAAAACCATATTTTTACTCCTGACCATAATTACCAACTAAAAACCAATCAATGGGGTTGACTCAGGGCCGCCGCCACCAGGAATTTTGGGGCTCCTTACACAGCTTCAGGCAGAGGAGAACCGGTGGGGGGGGGTGCTGCCGCCGCAAATTGAGGAGCGGGGGGGGCAGCCGCAAATTGAGAAGCGGGGGTGCCACGAATTGAGAAGCAGAGGGGTGCTGCTGCCGCAAATTGTTGAGGTCGTGGGGGGGCTTTGGATACTGACAAACAAAAAAAGAACAAAAAAAAGGGGGGTTGCCATCCGGGGGCCCTGGGGACCTCTGGGCCTCTGGGGACCTCTGGGCCCCTTGCAAAAAAATAAAATAAAAATAAACTAAAATTTTTAAAAAAGTTTTTTTTAATAAAAAAATACATAAAAAAGGGGGGTTACCATCCAGGGCCTCGGGGACCTCCGGCCTCTGGGGACCTCTGGGCCCCTTACGAAAAAAAAATATATAATTTTTTTAATAAAAAATACATAAAAAAGGGGGGTTACCATCTGGGGCCAAGGGGACCTCCGAGCCTCTGGGGACCTCTGGGCCCCTTACAAAAAAAATATATAAAAAAATGAATAAAAAAAAATATTTTTATAAAATAAAAAAGGGGGGTTGCCATCCGGGGCCCTGGGGACCTCCGGGCCTCTGGGGACCTCTGGGCCCCTTACAAAAAAATATATATTTTTTTAATAAAAAAATACATAAAAAAGGGGGGTTACTATCCGGGGCCCCGGGGACCTCTGGGGACCTCTGGGCCCCTTACTGAAAAAAATGTATAAAAAAATGTATAAAAAATAAAATATTTTTATTTAAAAAAAAAGGGGGGTTGCCATCCGGGGCCCTGGGGACCTCCGGGCCTCTGGGGACCTCTGGGCCCCTTACAAAAAATAAATAAAAATAAATAAAATAAAAAATAAACATATATATATTTTTATAAAAAATACATAAAAAAGGGGGGTTACCATCCGGGGCCCTGGGGACCTCCGGGCTTCACTGGGCCCCTTTACAAAAATAAATAAATAAATAAATTATTATTATTATTATTTTTTTTTTTATAAAAAATACACAAATAGGGAGGGGGGTTGCCATCTGGGCCCCTTACAGGTGTACTGATTGTACCCGGCCCTGGGTTGAATTACTACAATCGACTGTGCAAATTTACTGCAAATAGACTGTGCACTCTGCAACTGCGCTTGTACTTATTTTGCTTAGTAAATGTAAAATGGTGAAGTTTCACTTTGTAAAGAATACCCAATCAGGTGCAAGGACTTAAAAAAAACAAAAAACATTTTTATTTGTACACGATTGAATGATGGAAATCAGCAGAGCTTTACCATAATTACTAAGCTCTGGGGAGAAAAGGGCAACTGCACTCGGAGAGTGCACAGTCTAATTGCCCTTATTGCCCTTATGTCCCCTTTATGTCTTCAAATTTCCTCAGTCTATTCTCATAACCAAGGTCCTCCATACTCATTTTTAGTTTATGTTTTCTGCACTCTTCCTAGTTCCAGGAAATCAATTTTATGGACTGGTACCCAAAATTCAACTGCATAATCCATATGAGATCTACCGTATATACTCAAGTATAAGCCGACCCGAGTATAAGCCGAGGCGCCTAATTTTACCACAAAAAACTGGGAAAACTTATTGACTCGAGTATAAGCCTAGGGTGAGGAACGCAGCAGCTACTGTAAGTGGAAAAGAGGGTCAACAATGCCCATCTGCCGCCTTATGCCGCGTACACACGATCAGATTTTCCATACACACGGTCGCACAAAAGTTTTCACGATCACACAAAAGTTGCTACAGACGATCGGAATTTCCACACACGTAAGTCCGCCCGCATATATAATCGGTGTTAAAAATCACACATGTGAGGTATCGCTGCGATCGTCAGAGTGGGAGCAATAATTCTAGCACTAGACCACCTCTGTAACTCTAACCTGGTAGCCGTCATTTTTTTTAAAGCGCCGCCTATGGAGATTTTTAGGTACTGTAGTTGGTCGCCATTCTACGAGTGTGCGCTATTTCAAAGCATGACATGTTGGGTATCTACACCATCTTTCACATTATACAAAGCAATTGGGCTAACTTTACTGTTTAGTTGTTTTTTTTTAATTGATGAAAGTGTATTTTTTCCTAAAAAAATTGCATTTGAAAGACAGATGCGCAAATACAATGTGATATAAAATATTGCGCCAACGATCGCCATTTTCTTCTCTGGATCAGTGGTTCTCAACCTTCTAGTGCCGTGCCCCCTTAATAAAATTTCCCAAGTTGTGGGGACCCCCTAACAGTAAAATTATTTTCGTAGCACCCAAGGCAAGACACGTAATTTGCGCCCCTAACCCACGGACATCTAGCGCTCCTTGAGTCCCTTCCACTCGTACAGTATTAAAACCCCTTATGGTACATTTTAGGATGTACCACTCTTTCTCTTTGTTCTCCTTTCTTTCCCTTTTATCTCTCTATCCTAATTTCTTGTTTTTTTTCCCCATCCCTCTCTCTAGCTGTCTTTCTAGCTCTTTGGCCTCGTACACACGACCGATTTTCTCGTCGTAAAAAACACGTCGTTTTTTTCGACGAGATTCTTGTTAAGCTTGTCGATTTTCTCGTCAAGCTTTCTATGCGTACACACTGTCATTTCCCAATTTCCTCGTGGTTCTCTGCGCTCACGTCCAGCACGTACGACGGCACTATAAAGGGGAAGTTCTTTTTTCTTGGCGCCACCCCTTGGGCTGCTTTTGCTGATCTCGTGTTACCGCGTGTGAAGTAAAAGTTTGGGAAGAGACGATTCGCGCTTTTCAGTCTTCGTACTTTTCAGATCGTTTTCTGCGGTTCAGTTTGTGCTTGTGGGTTCGTATCTTGACTTTCAGGGCGTCTAGGCAGGTCGTATCTGTTTTACAGTGCGTTCTTACCTGTTCGTTTCTGATTTTCAGTTCGTTATTCATAGGCCTTGCTGTTCTAAAGTGCGTTCTGTACGTTCTGATTAGACGACCGTTTCCTAGCCATGTCACCTGGACGTTCTCGTCGTCGAGTTCGTGCTGTGCGTGCGCTTGGTGTTGGTCTGCTTGTTTTGGACCAAGACCAGTCCATGAATGGTGTGAGGAGGAGTTCATGGACCAAGAATTGGTTACTCCAGCGGGACCAATTCTGCCACATGCCTCTGCTGCGGGAGATAGTCGAGAATAATCCTGAGGACTACAGGAATTTTCTCAGGATGTCTGACCCCGTTTTTCAGGAACTGTTGGCTTTGGTGTCCCCCTATATTACCAGGAAGGACACCGTTATGCGGGAAGCCATCAGTGCTGAGCAGAGGCTCATCGCCACGTTGCGTTACCTGGCGACAGGGAGAAGTCTTCAGGACTTGAAGTTCACCACAGGCATCTCCCCCCAGGCTCTGGGCCTCATAATCCCAGACACCTGTTCTGCCATCATCCAAGTCCTGCAGGAGGACTATATTAGGGTAAGTTTTCTCCCTTAACATCACATTTTAGGTATTACATGTATGCTAATGTATTGTATTTCTAAAATCCTTCCCTAATTACCATGATTGTAATATGCTGAGAATGTCCCCTTTGTCCCCATGCATGTTGGAAGCTTTAGATTGCCCCTTTTTTCTCCTCCATAAATATTTCCCCTCACTAACTTTTCCAGCAGGGGCGCCTGTTGCTCCAAATGTTGGGGGGTTCAAACCCCAGTTTAGGAAATAAACTTCCTCCTTTTTTGCTCTGTTGCCTAATAAACGCCCCCAGTTGTCCCCTCCAATGCAGCCATTTTGTTCCCTCAAATGCAGCCATTTAGTCCCCTCTAATGCAGCCAGTTTCCCCCCAGCCCTGCACTTACCTTCTTGTGGTCAGTGCCATCCTTCTTCTGTCCTTGATGTCTTCTCCTTCCCTTCATGTTGCATCAGCCAATCATGTTACCATTAAACAGACTTGGTGAACATTAGGGATGGGCCCGGTGCTCGATTCGAACCCATGTTCGAATCGAGCATCGGGCGTTCGCTCGCTCGTCGAGCCCAGAACTATTTGGGACGTTCGCATCACATTCGTGTGATGCGAGCGGCCCCGCAATGCATTGCGGCCGGCGCGGCCGGCGCAGTGCATTGCTGGCTGATGATTGGCCAAGCATGCACTGTGACCCCGCATGCTTGGCCAATCACAGCGCCCGAAACTCGGAGAGCAATAATTGGCTACAGGCAGGACGCCTGTAGCCAATTACAGCTCAGGGGCTTTAGTACACGCCCCACCATTTAAAAGGCCGCCACGCCATCGGCCCCGGTCACATGAGTTCCGGCTTTAGGAGAGATTAGTCTGCTGATTCTGTCTTTGCTTGATACTGAAAGATTTGCTCTTCTTTGCTAAACCATTGGCTATTTCTTTGCTAAACCATTGCTACCTAAGTCATTGATCGTTCATTGCTGCTGATTGCACAGTTAGTGTGTTATTAGCTGCTGGTGGGGATTAGTCTGGTGCGTGCTTACTGTTATTAGTACAGTATTGCAGTAGTACCAACCGCAGTGCTGTTAGCACAGCATTGCACCCCAACAGCACCCATAGGACTTCTAGTGTGTTAGTGGCAGCAAACAGAGCTCCTATATTTTCTTCTCAGCAGCACCCATAGGACTTCTAGTGTGTTAGTGGCAGCAAACAGAGCTCCTATATTTTCTTCTCAGCACCACCCATAGGACTTCTAGTGTGTTAGTGGCATCACACAGAGCTCCTATATTTTCTTCTCAGCAGCACCCATAGGACTTCTAGTGTGTTAGTGGCATCACACAGAGCTCCTATATTTTCTTCTCAGCAGCACCCATAGGACTTCTAGTGTGTTAGTGGCAGCAAACAGAGCTCCTATATTTTCTTCTCAGCAGCACCCATAGGACTTCTAGTGTGTTAGTGGCAGCAAACAGAGCTCCTATATTTTCTTCTCAGCAGCACCCATAGGACTTCTAGTGTGTTAGTGGCAGCAAACAGAGCTCCTATATTTTCTTCTCAGCAGCACCCATAGGACTTCTAGTGTGTTAGTGGCATCACACAGAGCTCCTATATTTTCTTCTCAGCAGCACCCATAGGACTTCTAGTGTGTTAGTGGCAGCAAACAGAGCTCCTATATTTTCTTCTCAGCAGCACCCATAGGACTTCTAGTGTGTTAGTGGCAGCAAACAGAGCTCCTATATTTTCTTCTCAGCAGCACCCATAGGACTTCTAGTGTGTTAGTGGCAGCAAACAGAGCTCCTATATTTTCTTCTCAGCAGCACCCATAGGACTTCTAGTGTGTTAGTGGCAGCAAACAGAGCTCCTATATTTTCTTCTCAGCAGCACCCATAGGACTTCTAGTGTGTTAGTGGCATCACACAGAGCTCCTATATTTTCTTCTCAGCAGCACCCATAGGACTTCTAGTGTGTTAGTGGCAGCAAACAGAGCTCCTATATTTTCTTCTCAGCAGCACCCATAGGACTTCTAGTGTGTTAGTGGCAGCAAACAGAGCTCCTATATTTTCTTCTCAGCAGCACCCATAGGACTTCTAGTGTGTTAGTGGCATCACACAGAGCTCCTATATTTTCTTCTCAGCAGCACCCATAGGACTTCTAGTGTGTTGGTGGCAGCAAACAGAGCTCCTATATTTTCTTCTCAGCAGCACCCATAGGACTTCTAGTGTGTTAGTGGCAGCAAACAGAGCTCCTATATTTTCTTCTCAGCAGCACCCATAGGACTTCTAGTGTGTTAGTGGCATCACACAGAGCTCCTATATTTTCTTCTCAGCAGCACCCATAGGACTTCTAGTGTGTTAGTGGCAGCAAACAGAGCTCCTATATTTTCTTCTCAGCAGCACCCATAGGACTTCTAGTGTGTTAGTGGCAGCAAACAGAGCTCCTATATTTTCTTCTCAGCAGCACCCATAGGACTTCTAGTGTGTTAGTCGCATCACACAGAGCTCCTATATTTTCTTCTCAGCAGCACCCATAGGACTTCTAGTGTGTTGGTGGCAGCAAACAGAGCTCCTATATTTTCTTCTCAGCAGCACCCATAGGACTTCTAGTGTGTTAGTGGCAGCAAACAGAGCTCCTATATTTTCTTCTCAGCAGCACCCATAGGACTTCTAGTGTGTTAGTGGCAGCAAACAGAGCTCCTATATTTTCTTCTCAGCAGCACCCATAGGACTTCTAGTGTGTTAGTGGCATCACACAGAGCTCCTATATTTTCTTCTCAGCAGCACCCATAGGACTTCTAGTGTGTTAGTGGCATCACACAGAGCTCCTATATTTTCTTCTCAGCAGCACCCATAGGACTTCTAGTGTGTTAGTGGCATCACACAGAGCTCCTATATTTTCTTCTCAGCAGCACCCATAGGACTTCTAGTGTGTTAGTGGCAGCAAACAGAGCTCCTATATTTTCTTCTCAGCAGCACCCATAGGACTTCTAGTGTGTTAGTGGCAGCAAACAGAGCTCCTATATTTTCTTCTCAGCAGCACCCATAGGACTTCTAGTGTGTTAGTGGCATCACACAGAGCTCCTATATTTTCTTCTCAGCAGCACCCATAGGACTTCTAGTGTGTTAGTGGCAGCAAACAGAGCTCCTATATTTTCTTCTCAGCAGCACCCATAGGACTTCTAGTGTGTTAGTGGCAGCAAACAGAGCTCCTATATTTTCTTGTCAGCAGCACACATAGTACCTATAGTGTGTTAGTGTCAGCACCCATAGGACCTACAGTGTGTTGTGAGCACACATAGGAGTTCTATTTTTTATACTATATACACTACCGACTACAATGGCTGGAAGACCGCCAAGGAGAGGCAGAGCGTGCCGAGGCAAGAACACAGGGCAGGCAGGCTCTGTTTCTAGAGACAACAGTGCTGGCCGTGGACGTGGTCGTGCATCGTCATCAGCACGTGGCCATGGGACACGCTTGTCTTTGTTTTCGGCAGCTGGACATGTGGAGCCGCATCATGCCGAAGGCTTGGTAGAATGGATGACCAAGCCCTCCTCATCCTCCTCATCCTCTCTCACCCAGGCTCAGGGTACTGGCAGAGCAGCTGCCAACGCGTACTCAATGGCATCATCAGCCACCCCTTCCCTAGACCCACCATGTCCTCCTGAGGAGTCCCCCGAACTGTTTGAGCACAGTGTTGGGTACATGCTCCAGGAGGATGCCCAACGATTCGAAGGCTCGGATGATGATACCCAGCTTGAGGAAGTCAGTAGTGTGCGCGCAGAGAGAGGGGATGCTGAAGGACAGCAATCTGGCAGTAGTGTTCCACCAGCTGCAGCTTACTGCCAGGTTTGCTCTAGTGGTGAAGAGGGAGGGGATGATGAGGTCACTGACTCCACGTGGGTGCCTGAAGGGAGAGAGGAGGAGGAGGAGGAGGATGCAGCGTCACATGTCCAACGAGGCAGGATGCCCCCTGGAGGCCAGCTAGAGGCCAGCACAGCAACTGTACCACACCGCAGAGCTCCGCCTGTGCAGGGCGCTGCCTCTGCACATTATCACAAAAGTTCTTTGGTGTGGGCCTTTTTTGAGACGAGTGCATCAGATCGCACCACTGCTATTTGCAATATTTGTCTCAAGCGTATCTCGCGTGGCCAAAACATCAGCCGCTTGGGCACCACAAGCATGAGCAGACATATGTCGACCTGCCATGCAGCTCGTTGGCAAGCACACATAAAAGACCCACACCAAAGAACAAAGCGGACCTCTCCTTGCTCCTCATCAGCTGGGATCTCCATCCCCACTATATCTTCAGTCCTCTCTGAAAGCTGCTCTGAGAGGACTGAAGGTGTAGAATTAGGTGTGTCACAACCAAGTACTTGCAGTACACCGACGTCCGATTGTAGCAGGCAAATTTCCCTGCCCCAGCTGCTGGACCGTCGAAAGAAGTATACTCCCAGCCATCCACATGCCCAGCGGTTGAATGCTAGCTTGGCTAAATTGCTAGCACTTCAACTGCTGCCTTTTCAGTTGATAGACTCGGCCCCCTTCCGTGAGTTTGTTCAATGTGCGGTTCCTCAGTGGCAGGTTCCCAAACGCCACTTTTTCTCACGGAAGGCGATTCCGTCTCTCTACTGGCATGTGGAAGGCAATGTCCATGCCTCGCTGGACAGGGCGGTCAGCGGTAAGGTGCATATTACCGCTGACTCATGGTCCAGCAGGCATGGACAGGGACGTTATCTTTCTTTCACGGCCCATTGGGTCACTCTATTGGCAGCTGGGAGGGATGCAGGACAAGGTGCAGTAGTGTTGGAGGTTGTTCCGCCACCACGCCTCCAAAATGCTACTACTGGTTGTGACACACCTCTCTCCTCCACCCCCTCCTCTTCTTCTTCCTCCATGTCCTCTTCGAGTGCTCTGTCCTCGGAACCAGCGGTGCTCCGTAGGCGTACAAGGGGCTACGCGAGTACGCAGGCAAAAAGATGCCATGCCGTGCTTGCGCTGGTGTGTTTGGGGGACAGGAGCCACACTGGGCCAGAGGTTCTGGCAGCTCTGCAGGGGCAGGCCGAGAGGTGGTTGACGCCACGCCAGCTTAAGCCAGGAATGGTCGTTTCTGATAATGGCACCAACCTCCTCTCCGCCCTGCGACAGGGGCAGCTCACCCATGTGCCCTGTATGGCTCACGTCCTCAACCTGGTGGTGCAGCGGTTCTTGGGCAGGTTCCCAGGCTTACAGGATGTCCTGAGGCAGGCCAGGAAAGTCTGTGTGCATTTCCGCCGATCTTATAATGCCAGTGCTCGGCTGACTGAGCTGCAAAAGGAGCTGAACCTGCCCAAGAACCGCCTAATATGTGACATGCCCACCAGGTGGAACTCAACGTTGGCCATGCTGCAGCGACTGCACACGCAGCAGAGGGCCATCAATGAGTACCTTTGCGACTACGGCACCAGGACAGGGTCAGGGGAGCTTGGCTTTTTTCCCCCACGCCAGTGGAGCATGATCAGGGATGCATGCACTGTCCTCTCACCATTTGAGGAGGCCACGAGGATGGTGAGCAGTGACAGTGCATGCATCAGTGACACTGTACCTCTTGTCCACCTGTTGGAGCATACGCTGCGTGGGATAATGGACAGGGCACTTGAGGCAGAACAGAGGCAGGAAGAGGAGGACTTCCTTGTCTCTCAAGGCCCCCTTTATCCAGACAATGTTCCTTCTGTCCCACCCATCACACAGGAAGAGGAGGAGGAGGAGGAGGAGGAGGAGGATTGTGTGAGCATGGAGGTGGAGCCTGGCACTCAGCATCAGCAGCAGCAGTCTTTTAGGGATGATGTACAGTCCCAACAAACCAGTGGACTTGTACGTGGCTGGGAGGAGGTGGCTGGCGATCATGTCATCCTCAGTGACCCAGAAGACTCCGGACCGAATGCCTCAGCTAACCTACGCTGCATGGCCTCCCTGATCCTGCAAAGCCTGCGGAAGGATCCTCGTGTTCTTCGGATCAAGGAGAGTGACCATTACTGGCTGGCCACTCTCCTTGATCCACGGTACAAGGGTAAGGTTGCGGACCTTATCTTGCCGTCGCAGAGGGAGCAGAGGATGAGACATCTCAGGGAGGCCTTGCAGAAAGGTCTGTGCAACGCGTTCCCAGAAACTGGGAGGTTACAAACTCCTGGTCCTGGACGACGAGTTGCTGAGGCTTCGGTCAGTAGCAGAAGGAGCGGTGGGGAAGGTGGACGTCTGACCGATGCGTTCAGACAATTTTTTAGTCCGCAGCCCCAAGGTATGATCGGTTCCAGCAACCATCGCCAGCGTCTGATATACATGGTGCAGGAATACCTAGGGGCAAGGTCAGACTTGGACACCTTTCCCACCGAAAATCCTCTGGCTTACTGGGTCCTGAGGATGGATCACTGGCCAGAGCTTGCACAGTATGCAATTGAGCTACTGGCCTGTCCTGCATCCAGCGTTCTTTCCGAACGCACATTCAGTGCTGCTGGAGGATTTGTCACCGATCATAGGGTGCGCCTGTCCACCGACTCGGTTGATCGACTGACCTTCATAAAAATGAATCAGTCTTGGATCACCACCAGCTACCAGACACCTGAAGCGGATATAACGGAATAATTTATAATGTCACATCCCTTCAAGACTGCCTATGCTGATGCTGAGTGACTGTCCTGTTATGTTCACTGACTATCCTCTTCCTCCTCCTCAATGATCCATGCCACCACACCAGTGCCTAAGGCACAATTTTTCAGCCCCTGTATAACAGGGGCGTGTAATTACAATTTTTTAAAAAGATGCTTCGCAACAGGTGTGACTGCTGTGCTCAGAGTACAGTATTTGTGAGGGGTTGCAGTGTTGTGGCACCAGCACCAGTGCCTAAGGCACAATTTTTCAGCCCCTGTTGGGGCGTGTAATTACAATTTTTAGGCAATGCTTTGCAACAGGTCTCATTGCTGTGCTCAGAGTACAGTATCTGTGAGGGGTTGCAGTGTTGTGGCACCAGCACCAGTGCCTAAGGCACAATTTTTCAGCCCCTGTATAACAGGGGCGTGTAATTACAATTTTTTAAAAAGATGCTTCGCAACAGGTGTGACTGCTGTGCTCCAAGTACAGTATCTGTGAGGGGTTGCAGTGTTGTGGCACCAGCACCAATGCCTAAGGCACAATTTTTCAGCCCCTGTTTAACAGGGGCGTGTAATTACAAATCTTGATCTAATAGTTCACAGCAGGGCCCATTCCTGCGCCCACCAAGAGTAACTATGAGGGCCTACAGTCTTGTGGCAACACCGTCCACCACCACCACCACCACCAAAGGCCCAATTTTTCTGCCCTGTTCAACAGGTGCATGCAATTACAAATCTTGATCTAATAACTCACAGCAGGGCCCATTCCTGCACCCACCAAGAGTAACTGTGAGGGCTTACAGTCTTGTGGCAACACCGTCCACCACCACCACCACCACCACCAAAGGCCTAATTTTTCTGCCCGGTTCAACAGGTGCATGCAAGTACAAATCTTGATCTATTAACTCACAGCAGGGCCCATTCCTGTGCCCACCAGTCTTGTGGCTACACCAACATCTAATAGGGCAAATTTCTGCAGAGTATATACGGCAGGCCCCTACTTTCAAACATCCAACTTACAAACGACTCCTACTTGCAAACGGCAAGAGAAAACAGGAAGTGAGAGGAAATCTACCCCTAGGAAGGAAAATTCTATCCTGTTAGATTTAATTTGGGAAAAAGGTATCTCCTCTCTACTGATGCTTTATCACCAATCCTTGTTTCAATTAAAACCCCACTTTTCCAAAAACATTTGTCATTGGGACGGAAAGTGAGGTGACATGTTCTGAACAGATGTGCAAAGACAGCAAATGTTACAGGGGTGATAACCCCTCCCTATGTTCTCCAAAAAGCTTAAAAATTGATTTTTTTGGGATGTAGCTACACTTCATAATGTACCTGTTCAGATTCTACTTAAGAACAAACCTACAGTCCATGTCTTGTTTGCACCACCTATATACTGCTGTTCAGAGTATATAGGGTTGTAGGTATAGGGTTTTATTTTGGGTGCGGGGTCCCCCTTAGTATCCATACAAGACCCAAAGGGGCTGGGGTGGGGGGGGGGGGGGTGATGGGGTAGCCATGCCATTTTTCTCAAGGATTTTCAGCCATATGGCGGCCAGGACAAGACATGACATTAAAGCCGCAAGTGGTTTTAAATGGCTTCTTTTTTTCCTTTACAAATGTCATTTTGTGCAAGGACAGTTCTAAACACGGGAAACACATGCCACTTCACAGGCATACTTTAGACACCCCCCAGGTACCATATTTAAAGGAAAATTTCACTTTTTTTTTTTTCACTTTATGCATCATTAAAATGACTGCTCCCGAAAAAACTTTAGTTTTTAAAATTTCTTTTTGCATTGATATATGTCCCCTGGGGCAGGACCCGGGTCCCCAAACCTGTTTTATGACATTAACATGCATATTGGCCGTTGTAATTAGCAATTTTGATTTCGAACGTTCGCGTCCATTATAACGAATAGGGTTCGAAAATTTGCGCGAACTTTCGGTCCGTTCGAAGGTTCTGGTGCGAACCGAACCCGGGGGTGTTCGGCTCATCCCTAGTGAACATGATTGCCAGAGCAGCCTGTCAGTGTTTACACAAGGAATGCCCCCCTCCTTGCGTCCCCGATTTTTCTTTGATGAAGCCAATTACATCCCTCATGTTGTAATTTGCAAGACTATTTTAATACCTGTTTCTGCTCTGCAATTTTAACCCCCTAAATTCCGCAATTAATCATATGTCGGTCGCTTTACAAGAGGCCATCCACCTGAATAGTGTGCGGCATAGACAATACATAGGTTCATGCAACGCATGAACCTATGTATTGTTCTGAGTGATGGGCACAGGAGAGAGGGGACAGTGCTCCAGCGCCCACTCTGGACGCACCGCCACTGCAATGCTATCCTGTGGCCAAACACATCTCCCCCCCCCAAAATAATTTAGTAATGGCCCATCAGAGGGGGTGATGAATATGATAAATGAGCCTTCCATTATACTTTTTTTACACACCTTAATAAACGTATAATTAGATTGATGTTGGTCTCTAATTTTTTGGTATAGAATTTCCTTGTAATGTATGCCTTTGGTTTTCTAATATTATTTCATCTTGTTTCACTCCACAGCTTCCTTCCACGCCACAGGAATGGCAGACTGTGGCATCGGAGTTTGCCACGCGGTGGGACTTCCCCAACTGCGGTGGTGCCATAGACGGGAAGCACGTCCGCATCGTGCCGCCACCCCGTTCTGGGTCCTACTACTACAATTACAAGGGGTTTCATAGCATTGTGCTGATGGCGGTGGTGTCAGCACGGTATGAATTTCTCTATGTTGATGTAGGGAAAAATGGCCGGATGTCCGATGGGGGATCCTTCATCCAGACAGAGTTTGCCCTCCGTCTCCAGAGTGACGACCTTGCATTGCCACCGGATGCAGGGAATATTGAAGGACTCCCCTTTGTTTTTTTGGCTGATGAAGCCTTCGGACTCGGACGGCATCTTATGAGGCCATTTCCACAGAGGAACCTGACCCCAGAGAAGAGTGTGTTCAATTACCGGCTGGCCAGGGCCCGAAGAGTCGTTGAAAATGCCTTCGGCATAATGGCCAGCCGGTTCCGCCTTTTTATGACTTCCATTCACTTGGCGGACTACAAAATAAACTATGTAGTGTTATGCTGCTGTGTGCTACACAACTTTCTGAGCCAAAAATCAAATTCCTATATGGCCTCAGTTTTGCCAGAGGCTGGACTTTCCCCTGCAAATCCCCTTCCGGGCCTGGAATCTGCCCGTCTTGGCTTGCCCCCCCAAAAAGCCCGTGTGGTTCGGGACAAATACATGGAGTATTTCACGGGTAGGGGGGCAATTCCTATGCCAGCCTATGTCTAAGTATCCCAATAAAAATCTTGTTTAAACCTTTAATTATTTGTTCTTTCCTGTCTCCTAGTTTGTCTTTGTACATTTGTAGTGGCAAGTGTATTTTACTTTAGTAAATAACAACCAATTTCACTATGTTACCTTACAAAAGAACCAAATAAGCTTAGAGAGTATTATAAAAAGAAGCTACACGTTGTTTGTGGTCAAATATTTTACTCTGTGCACATTCTCTTCTTTTTTGTTTTTTTGTTTTTACTTTGGGGTTGGCCTGGCCACAACCCGGCAAATTTTGGCTTATGAAAATACAAAAATATCACTTGCATTTCTAAAATTACAACATTGGATACCTCTGAGCAATCGGAGACATTCACTTACACAAACTATGTCTCTATGTGCCCGTCCTAATATGGGGTCCTGCCACCCCTTGCCCAGCCAAAAATTCAATATGCACACATTTTTAAGTTTTTGCATATAGGAAGTTTACAATCCTGATCCCTATTGTCAACATGTGCTATCTGCCATCAGGGGTGTTCAATGGACGTGTTTTGGGGGTGCATCCCCTTCCTCAGTTCACCGACTTTTGATACGAGGAAGGGGTTGCACCCACAAAAGACGTACATGGATATTCCCTGATGGCAGATAGCACATGTTCACACACTGTGTGCATATTCAATTTTTGGCTGGTTTGTTACTCAAAAAATTAGAAAAAAATCTAAAAACAAACATGTAAAAACAAATGTGTTTGGAGGGCTTATTGAATTCTCCCCAAAACATCGAGAATGTCTTTAAATGTTTGTTCCATCACATGGATTCTTTGTTTAATTAGGTCCAGTTCCGTGCTACATTCCATCACTTGCTGGATGAGGCGGAGGGCACTGTCAGCAGAGAACCGTGTGCTATCCTTCACAACATTTACATCCCCTAAAAAAAAAATAACAAAAGGTATTATAACTCTGCAGGCCTACCTCGCTTACCTTAAGCTGTGGTGTCAGATACTGACCTGTTGTGGTGACCAGATCCACAACGTCATCCACCTCTCCTTCCTGCACTTCTCCTTCCTCCACCTCAACTTCCTGCACATCTTTCGGTTGTGGATCTTTGGGAGTTTGGTGTTGTTTGGAAGTTGTGGGGTGCATGTGCTCCCTGGAGTGTCCTCCTCCCAGTCTTCTCTCCCCTATGAGAATAAAACAAAAGGTCTATTTATCACACTGTAAATCTCATTGTTAAACTAAAAAAAGGATAAATTGTTTGGAAGTGGTGTACAAGTGTGTGTTTGTGCGGAATTTAAAGAAGAATGCATTATTTATGACCCCAAATATGTTTAGTATTCACATTTGGATGTAATTTTTGGAACATGGAGGCACCACAAATAAACTCTGATGCACCTGTGTGGGACACCCAAAATAGGCGGGTCTGTGGGCCCACACTATAGTGCTCCAAAGTACAGATGTGGAAGCAGCTGCTGAGTGTCCTCTCCTTTACACTGTTAAAAGTTTGCATTTCATTCTCCTTACAAACACATCATCTAGACTAAAAAATTATCCACAATACTTGATCAAAAATGGCAGATGTCTAATTACTTTTGTGACTCTTAAATAAGCCAAAACCGTGGATAGTGGCCAAACGAAGTGTCTGTAACGTAACGAACGATTACTGTGCCCAACCTAGTTCAAAATATGACATTTTGGAAGTGAGTCCAATATGATAAAAAAAAAAAAAACATGTCAGTTTATAAAAAGATTAATAGCAGAAACGTCGTCATTTTACTTACTTTTAGCGAGCATCCTCTTTATGCTCCTCAACTGGTCTGGCTCCCTCAGTTTGAGGTCTGACCACCTCTTTCTGAGCTGCTCATTTGAGCGTTTCACCCCGAACTTCGCCCTCAGACTCTTCACAACTTTAGTGAGGATTTTGGCCTTCCTTCTATTTGGTTTGCTATACGGCCCATGCTTGGCATCATAATCAGCCTTGACCAAGATGTACACCATCTCCGCCATCTCCGCCAAAGACATATTCGATGCCTTGAATCTCCTCCTTGATCGTGACGTGTCCTCGGTCTCCGGGCTTGTCTCCTCGCTAGTTGCGGAATTATCAGACACCTGCTGTAACTCCGCCATATCTGTCTGCGCGCCGAAAGAGAAGGGGCGGGGAAAAGATGTAAGTTAGAACGTCATGGGCAGGCAACGTGTGCGGAGCGACGTGTTCGAATTTTGACGCATGCGTGGTGTGTATATAGCAAACACACATGTGACTATAGTACGTTCGGTGTGCGGAGAGAGGAGTTCAAGTGACGGACGTGCGAACGAAGGTATGTGATTTTGTGACTTGGAAAAATTGTTGGCCTATACTGTCTTGAGATTGTTGTAGGATATATATGGTGACTAGGATGTGAAGGAGGTTAGACTGTATGCCTCACATTATTTTAATATAATTTATTTTACTTGCAGATACAATATGAATGTCTTTATTAGCGACAAAGAGTTCCTGGCGGAATTTATTGACCGGGTAAGGGAGCTGCCGGCTCTGTGGGAGACGAAAAACCCCATCCATAAAAAAAAAGGGGTGAGAAAAGCAGCGCTGGAGAAGCTGCTCCCATTTGTGCATACCAAGGTGCCCACAGCCACAGCAAAACAAGTGGACACTAAAATTGGGAGCTTGAGAGGTACCTACAGGACTGAACGCTCTAAGGTGCTGGCTTCTCAGAGGTCAGGAGCAGCAGCAGATGATGTTTATGTCCCGATTTTGTGGTACTACAACAGGATGTCCTTCCTGGATGACCACATTGAGACAAGGCCATCACTCTCCACTCTTCCCCCCAGACTTCCCTGCAGCCAACCTGAGCCTTCTCTGGAGCAAGAGGAGGCAGCCATCCTGGATGATCCTGATTTGGCCATCTGGAGCCAGGTATAGTATTAACTGAAAATGTATTGGGATAAAATTAATGTTTCCCAAATATGTCAGGATGAGAAACATACATTATTTTGTATTACACAAGTGAAATCATGATCTGTAGACATTCTTCTGCACTTAATTGTGTGGGAAATAGTCAAGCTGATGTTGTGGTAAATTTAAAGCAAGGATTTATGCATTTACATTCTAATTGCTTCCATCAGGATTACAAAGTTTGATGCAAAGATTAAACCAACATATTAAACTAACTATGTTCCTTTTTCATACACAGGATGAAATCAGCCAGGAGGAGGGTCTGGAAACTGTCAGGCAGGAGGAGGAAGGGCCCAGTGGCAGCCAGGAGGTGGCAGGGCCCAGTGGCAGCCAGGAGGTGGCAGGGTCCAGTGGCAGACAGGAGGTGGCAGGGCCCAGTGGCAGACAGGAGGTGGCAGGGCCCAGTGGCAGACAGGAGGTGGCAGGGCAAAGGAGAAGCACCAGATCCCAGGTGCCTCCCATCCGGTTTCACAAAAGAGGCAGGAGGGACAGGACCACCAGTGAGGCAGCAATGGCCCTTATTAAAGAGGCCCATGCCACCCTCAAGGAGCCCACATCCCCTGAAGAGGCCATTGCCGGCCTAGTGGAGGCTAAGTTCAAGGTGATGAGCATGGAGCAACGCCTCCTATGCGAGCCCCTGCTCATCACCTTGCTCAACAAGGGGGTGATGGAGCAAATTACCCCCAATACCGCCATATGTGAGGTGGCCCAACTGACCCAACCTCAACCTCCACCTCCACCTTCCTCTTCTGCCCCACCCCCTTCTGCTACACCTCCACCTCCTCCTCCTGACAGGAGTACCCCTCCAGTGGGCCAGCCTCCAGCCAAACGAAGAAGGAAGGCTGCAGGAAAGGCTCCAGGAAAGGCTTCAGGAAAGGCTTCAGGAAAGGCTGCAGGGAAGGTTGCCAGGAAGAAGAGGAAGTGATGGCCTTGCTTCATTGTGGTCGGACAGAAGGCAGCCTGTTGTAGTACCACACACTTGGGACATATATCTCACCTGCTGCTGTTCCTGACCTCTGGGAGGCCAGCATCAGATTGTGTTCAGAAATGGGGGCCTTCTCAAGCTCCCAATTTTAGTGTCCACACAGGGTTGCTGTGTGCTCTGGGGTCCCTGGGATGCACAAATGGCAGCAGCTTCTCCAGCGCTGCCTTCTCTTTATTTAAGTTATAAACATGAATAAATGTGTTTTTTGTTTAAGTTCATACTTGACTATGTGTCTTTTTAAATAAAAAAAAACAAGCTTTGGAGTAAGCAGATACATTTGACTGACAATAAAAGGCACAGATATCACCCCCCCAAAAGAATAACTAAATCTGATTAGCACAAAAACATGGTGTAAAATTTAAATAATATAGATTCCAAAATTAAATGGGAGATCGCTATCAAAACATTGAGAAATTATAATTAACATCATTTTGAAAAATCTAACCATTTAAATTATTCCTAAAAACTTGCACGATATAATACACATAAATCTTATAAAGAGCAGCATGAAAAAGGTTAAAAATAAGGCTTAACTCTGTGTGAATATCAGCAGCAAAAGAAGGTCACTCGTTTTGATTAATGTAACATTCTAACGAAGATTTCAATGCAGAACATTTAAACGATGAAATATTTTTGAGCGTGACGAATGTGCTCTCTCCATTATGAAGGCTTGTTTTACCAGAAGATGCGCTCCCGTCTCATAGTTGCTTGTGAGCATGCGCGCTTTTTGAAGAGTCGTAAAAGCATACACACGAACCATTTTCTCGTCACAAAACAGGCCGACGAGAAACACGACGAGGAAATCTGGAATCCTGACGAGAAAATAGAGAGTAGGTTCTCTATTTTCTCGTCGAGATTCTCGGCAAGTTTCTCATCGTAAAACCATACACACGAACGTTTTTCTAGACAAAAAAACTCTCGCGGCACTTTTCTTGACTGTTTTGGACGAGAAAATCGGTCAGGTGTACGAGGCCTTTCTCTTATTTTTTCTCTCCCTTTCTCTTTGGGAATGGGATGAGTGGCAGTGCTGTTACTCACTGTGTCTCCGGCTTCACTGTATCTCCAGCTCTGTGGTGTCTCGCAGCAGCGAACCCTATGCTGAAATCAGGAGATGGGGTCTCCTCCAGACCCTCCCACTTCACATTCCTCACCAGTCAGCTGACCTCTAGTTTCTGCCCCCCCACCCATGCCGTGAACTGAATGGGTGGCTGTGAAGAGGCTGAGTGGGTGGCTGCGGGCTCCAGGAACAGCCCAGCTGGGCTTTCACAGGCTCCAGGGACAGCCCTGCTGGGCTTCCACAGGCTCCAGGGACAGCTCTGCTGGGCAGCCACGAAAAGGCTGGGAGAGTGGTACGGGCATCAGGAACAGCCCAGGATTTGGTGACCCCTGGAAAATCGTCATTTGACCCCCGTGGGGGTCCCGACCCCAGGTTGAGAACCACTGCTCTAGATTCTCTGCGAAAAAATGTATATATAATTTTTGGGGGTTCTAAGTAATTTTCTAGCAAAAAATGCAGATTTTAACTTGCAAGCAACAAATGTCAGAAATAGGCTCAGTCACGAAAGGGTTAAAAACCAATAAGTTACTAAAGTTGAGAAAATTCTCGTACGACTTCGGAAGTGATGTAATGTGTTGTAATGTATTCTGTTGTTTTCGAGAATGCGTGGTCTAAAGCCCCGTACACACGATCGGATAACCTATGGATTTTCGTCCGATGGATTTGTCCATCGGAAATCTGATGAAACTGTTTTTCATCAGTCTTGGCCACACACCATCAGTCAAAAAACCGACCGTTCCAAACGCGGTGACGTAAAACACTCCGATGAGCCGAGAAAAATGAACTTTAACGCTTCTGAGCATGCGTCGACTTGATTCTAAGCATGCGTGGGTTTTTTAACCGATGGACTTGCCCATAGACGATCGGAAATTCCCATCGGTTTTTTATCCATTGGAAAATTTTAAAACAAGTTCTATTTTTTACAACCGATGGAAAAAAGACCGATGGGTACCATACACGATCGGTTGGTCTGATGAAAACCATCCATCGGACGTTTTTCATCAGTCAAACCGATCGTGTGTACGGGGCTTTAGTCTTCTGATTTTTTTTTCGGATAAATACTGTACTGATTATTCGAAAATCATATAATGTGGTATTGTATGAGAAAAATGTTCGCGTTTGTCCTTTTGGATAATTTTGAATGAACTGTCATGATTATCGTACGATCGCTCCGAAAGCGGTATTTTTTTATCCGATTTTCTCATCATGTGTACTAGACATTAGCTTTTCCATGCTTACTTGTCACCTATTGCCTTGTACACACGATCAGAGTATCCGATGGTCTAAAATCCGATGGAACGAGCCGAGGAAAATAAAGTTCAATGCTTCTGAGCAATGCGTCGACTTGATTCTGAGCATGCGTGGTTTTTTTCTCTGTTTGGAGTTCCACACAGACCATCGGAAATTCCTATCGTTTTTTTTTTCCCATCGGAAAAATTTAAAACATGTTCTATTTTTAAACACCGATGGAAAAAAGACTTGTTTCATCGTAAATTCCGATCGTGTGTACAAGGCATAATGCCGCGTATACACGACCATTTTTCTCGTTGGGGAAAAATTTAATTTTTTCTCTTTGACGAGAAAAACGACCCTGTGTGGGCTTTTGATCATTTTTCCCTGACGAGAAAAACGGCATTAATCACGACGAGACAAATTAGAACATGCTCTAATTTTTCTCGTCATGATTCACGGCATTTTTTTCCGCGGCAGTTTTCCCATAGGGAAACACTGCCGGGGAGCCTACACACGGTCGTTTTTCTCAACCAAGAGAAAAAATGTCGGCTGTGTGTAGGGGACCAAGCCGTTCCTCGTTTTTCCCGTTGATTTTCTCGACGGTGTTTTCACCGTCGAGAAAATCGATCGTGTGTACGCGGCATACGAGAGAGTGGCAGATTGATCTTCTATTGGTGACCTGAGAAAATGGTGATCCTAACAACATCCTTGTTATAATTTTTTTTTTATAATTTCTAACTGATAATAAAATTGAATTGCATTAGATATGTTTTTATGATAAGCACTGTTCATGATTTTTTCTAAAAAGTGCATTTTGGCTTTTCAGCTTTAAACGTCGGAAGATCTGGTGAGTACAGAGCTGATACGGCATGATATACCATAAATACAATAATATTACAAAAAATGTTGATCTAAATGTTTTCTAAAAAAAAAAGAAGGTTTTTGGGTCGCTAATTATTATTTTGTTTATTGATTTTCATGAATGTATTGGTAGAAGACTACAAAAAAATAGTCCTGGTTGGCAAAAATTTGCACCCAATTGAGAATAAATATTTATTTGAACGTATCGTAAAAATGCTTGTTGGAAAGGCCCTTTGTGCTGAGGTTTCAATTCAGATCAAACTTAAATTCATCTGAAATTTCCAAAGTTTAAAGTCAATAGGAGATGGTTTTTGATGATCACATTTGGCTCAATGGAAGCTACTGTCCCCCTAACAACATGGCCAAATGGGCGCAGTTGTGGGGGATCTGTGCAAAGTACAAGGCCTGCTTAGCCCAGCAGAAAAACTAGCTTTAAAAAGGTTTTTTTCATGGACAATAGTTTTTTTTCTATACAATATATATATATATATACTGTATTTATTGGCGTATAATACTCACTTTTTTTACCCTGAAAATAGAGGGTAAACTGTGCCTGAGTGTTATACGCAGGGGGCTGTGGAAAGTTTTTTCCCTAAAACCTCCGTCTTAAAGTTAGGGTGCGTGTTTTACGCCTGTGCGTGTTATATGCCGATAAATACGGTATATAAATATATATATATATATATATACAGTGGGTACGGAAAGTATTCAGACCCCCTTAAACTTTCCACTCTTTGTTATATTGCAGCCATTTTCTAAAATCATTTAAGTTCATTTTTTTTCCTCATTAATGTACACACAGCACCCCATATTGACAGAAAAACACAGAATTGTTGACATTTTTGCAGATTTATTAAAAAAGAAAAACTGAAATATCACATGCTCCTAAGTATTCAGACCCTTTGCTGTGACACTCATATATTTAACTCAGGTGCTGTCCATTTCTTCTGATCATCCTTGAGATGGTTCTACACCAGGGGTCTCAAACTGGTGGCCCTCCAGCTGTTGCGAAACTACAATTCCCATGAGGCATTGCAAGGCTGACAGTTACAAGCATGACTCCCGCAGACAGAGGCATGATGGGACTTGTCGTTTTGGAACAGCTGGAGGGCCACCAGTTTGAGACCCCTGGCCTATACATTCATTTGAGTCCAGCTGTGTTTGATTATACTGATTGGACTTGATTAGGAAAGCCACACACCTGTCTATATAAGACCTTACAGCTCACAGTGCATGTCAGAGAGAATGAGAATCATGAGGTCAAAGGAACTGCCTGAAGAGCTCAGAGACAGAATGGTGGCAAGGCACAGATCTGGCCAAGGTTACAAAAAAAATTCTGCTGCACTTAAGGTTCCTAAGAGCCAGTGATGTAAGTAACTGAGTTAGAATAAACGGAGTTACGTAACGTAGTTACTTTAGAGGGTAACTAGTAATCTAACTGATTACTCTTCCCCTCATGGTAACGCAGTTACCATTACTTGGGCGGAGTTACCCCAATTACATCTACTGCCACTAGATGGTAGTAGTGTAATGCCTCATCTCCTCTATGACTGGGTCTCTCTCATGTCACGGCACTGACGGCAGTCACGCTGCCCCCCGAGGCCCCTCCTCTCTTCTCGTCCATCCCCATTTGCTTGTGACATCATCTAGGATGGACGAGAAGAGAGGAGGGGCCGCCGGGGAGTAGCGTGACTGCCTTCAGTGCCGTGACATGAGAGAGAACTTATTACACACGCTTCCTGCGCTACTCTGCATGGCTGGTAAACAATGTGCTATGTGCCCTGCCCTGATGTGCTATGTGCCCCGCCCTGATGTACTATGTGCCACATGTCCTGATGTGCCCTCATGTGCTATGTGCCCTTTGCACCATGCCCTGATGTGCTATGTGCCCTGATGTGCTGTGCGCCATGATGTGCTGTGCGCCCTGATGTGCTGTGCGCCCCATGCCCTGATGTGCTATGCGCCCCATGCCCTGATGTGCTATGCGCCCCATGCCCTGATGTGCTATGCGCCCCATGCCCTGATGTGCTATGTGCCCCATGCCCTGATGCGCCCCATGCCCTGATGTGCTATGTGCCCTGATGTGCTATGTGCCCCATGCCCTTATGTGCTATGTGCCCTGATGTGCTATGTGCCCCATGCCCTGATGTGCTATGTGCCCTCATGTGCTATGTTCCCTGTGCCCCATGCTCTGATGTGCTATGTGCCCCGTGCCCTGATGTGCTATGTGCCCCATGCCCTGATGTGCTATGTGCCCCATGCCCTGATGTGCTATGTGCCCTCAAAAAAAAAGTCAGTTACTTTGCTGAGTAACTAATTACTTTTTCAATGTAGTAACTGAGTTACTAACGCAATTACTTTTTGGGAGAAGTAATTTGTAACTGTAACTAATTACTTTTTTAAAGTAAGATGACCAACACTGCTAAGAGCACAGTGGCCTCCATAATCCTTAAATGGAAGACGTTTGGGACGACCAGAACCCTTCCTAGAGCTGGCCGTCCGGCCAAACTGAGCTATCGGGGGAGAAGAGCCTTGGTCAGATTGGTAAAGAAGAACCCAAAGATCACTGTGGCTGAGCTCCACAGATGCAGTCGGGAGATGGGAGAAAGTTGTAGAAAGTCAACCATCACTGCAGCCCTCCACCAGTCGGGGCTTTATGGCAGAGTGGCCCGACGGAAGCCTCTCCTCAGTGCAAGACACATGAAAGCCTGCATGGAGTTTGCTAAAAAAACACCTGAAGGACTCCAAGATGGTGTGAAATAAGATTCTCTGGTCTGATGAGACCAAGATAGAACTGTTTGGCCTTAATTCTAAGCAGTATGTGTGGAGAAAACCAGGCACTGCTCATCACCTGTCCAATACAGTCCCAACAGTGAAGCATGGTGGTGGCAGCATCATACTGTGGGGGTCTTTTTAAGCTGCAGGGACAGGATGACTGGTTGCAATCGAGGGAAAGATGAATGTGGCCAAGTACAGGGATATCCTGGACGAAAACATTCTCCAGAGTGCTCAGGACCTCAGACTGGGCCGAAGGTTTACCTTACAACAAGACAATGACCCTAAGCACCCAGCTAAAATAACAAAGGAGTGGCTTCACAACAACTCTGTGACTGTTCTTGAATGGCCCAGCCAGAGCCCTGACTTAAACCCAATTGAGCATCTCTGGAGAGACCTAAAAATGTCCGTCCACCAACGTTTACCATCCAACCTGACAGAACTGGAGAGGATCTGCAAGGAGGAATGGCAGAGGATCCCCAAATCCAGGTGTGAAAAACTTGCTGCATCTTTCCCAAAAAGACTCATGGCTGTATTGGATCAAAAGGGTGCAAATACTAAATACTGAGCAAAGGGTCTGAATACTTCCGACCATGTGAAATTTCAATTTTTCTTTTTTAATAAATCTGCAAAAATGTCAACAATTCTGTGTTGTTCTGTCAATATGGGGTGCTGTGTGTACATTACTGAGGAAAAAAAATTACTTAAATGATTTTAGGAAATGGCTGCAATATAACAAAGAGTAAAAAATTTAAGGGGGTCTGAATACTTTCCGTACACACTGTATATAACATCCTTACCCATTGATTTCCCTATTTTGTGTGATTTCCTCTAATTTTCACAACAATATTTATGGTCTTTTTATTTTCTTTCCTACAGGCAGAGAAGTCTATGTGACAGTCCTGGCTGTGACCATAGTTGGGGTTCTTCTGATCATTGTCATTTCTGCTGTCCTTATCTGGAGATGTAAACATAGAAAAGGGTCTTCTGCTTCTTGTCAAGGATCACCCCAAGAGGCGGCAACAATGGGTAACAGCATAGCTCCTAGACATGTGCAATTCGTTTAGTTACGAATTCGTTATCCGTCAAAATTCGTTATATTCGTTGATTCGTAAACATACGAATGAACGAACGGTTCGATAACATTACAAACGAACAATGAATAATCTAAACGAACAAATATGGAAAACAAATAAAATACGAATTTAGTAAATTTGAAACAAACAAAAAACGAAAAAGTGAAAAACGAAAACATAAAAACAACGAAAACACAGAAAAAAGATAAAAAAATAACGAAAATAAAAATGAACGAAAACGAGATATTACGAATATTCGAAAAACAAAACAACGAATAACGAACAAAGATCCATATTAACGAATATCAAAATGAACGGAAAAAAAATTACGAATCTTCGGAAAACGGAAATGAAAACAACGACAGTTCGTAAAAACTTAAATTCTATTTCGTTAGTTCTGAATTAGTTCTGGACTTTGGCCAATGGCCAATAAGCTTGTCCCTTCCCCTGAAGAGGTTGTCTCTTCCCCCAATGAGCTTGTTTCTTATAGACATGTGCTATAATGTGTGTGTATGTGTGTTTTTCTGTGTTAGACTGCAGTGCATTCCATCCAGTGTCCAGATAGGGTGTGGTTGGGTAGGTTGCACTGTTCTGTTGGATTTTGTGAGTAAATTTTTTACTTGGGAGAGAGAAATTCTTTGTTTCTTAAGGATATTAGATTGAGATTCTAGAGTCTACATTCTAATTTATAATTTTATTTATGTAATATCTCTGACATATTGTATTTTTCTTCTTTGTCAGACTACATTCTAGACAGGGTGTGGGTGGTGTTTGATTTGTGAGTCATTCAAAGAGATTGATATAGAAATTATAAATTTCTTACTATTTCTATTACTCCTAGGATTTTCTAAAGTTAGTTTTTTTCCCTTTTCTGGGACTGTGTTTTATTATATTGCTGTCTGTCTGCCCCTACCTATTTTTTTTGTTGTGTTAGCCAGTGCCACTACTAGGCCAGCCCAGGCAGCATATACTACGTATTCATGGTAGGAGAAGTAGATTAGTATATTTTTTTTTTTGCATGGACCGGTAAAATAAGAATACTCCAGTCCTCAATCCCTCCACTCTCAGTCACACCAACACCAACTCTCATACCAACACACTCACTAACACCAACATTCTCACTTACAAGACTCACACGTCCATTCTCACTCCCAGACATTCTAATTGCAATAAAACCACCAAACTACACAAAAACAACTACAAAAACCACAATATCACTCTCTCATAGTTGCCAACAGTCACGGATTGGCCGGGACGTTCCCGGGATTCAAACCCTTTTCCCGGATTTATTTTGTCCCGGCCAATGTCCCGGCCAATCCGATTTTTCCCGTTTTCCCCGAATTTGGACGCCGCAGGCCGCCGCCGCTAGAGGTCCACGGCTGGCGGAGACAATGTCTCGGCCGGCCGCCATGTTCAAGAAGTCCAAAACACGGATGTAGTACAATAGAAAATAAAGCCGCTGCGGCGCCGCCCACACCCCGCACCTCCCCGGGGGTGGGCGGCGCTGCAGCAGCTTTATCTTCTATTGTACTACATCTGTGTTTTGGCTGGCCGACCGTCCACCCGCCCGCCCCGCCCCGCCCCGCTGCAGGTCTGTCTGTAATGGAAAGGGGCGGGGGTCGGCAGCGCCACAGCTTAATTTTTTTTTTTTTGCAGCCACACTGTCGGCTCCGCCTCTATTTTGTTCCCCTTCGGGGAAGGGGAAACAATAATGGCGGCCGAGACAGGAGACGCCTGTGGTTAAGGGGGGACTCCGCTGGGGATGCCTGTGGTAAGGGGGGACTCCGCTGGGAACGCCTGTGGTAAGGGAGGACTCCGCTGGGGACGGCTGAGGTAAGGGGGACTCCGCTGGGGACGCCTGATGTAAGGGGGGACTCCGATGGGGACGCCTGATGTAAGGGGGGACTCCGATGGGGACGCCTGATGTAAGGGGGGACTCCGCTGGGGACGCCTGATGTAAGGGGGGACTCCGCTGGGGACGCCTGATGTAAGGGGGGACTCCGCTGGGGACGCCTGAGGTAAGGGGGGACTCCGCTGGGGACACTTGATGTAGGGGGGACTCCACTGGGGACGCCTGATGTAAGGGGGGACTCCGCTGGGGACGCCTGATGTAAGGGGGGACTCCGCTGGGGACGCCTGATGTAAGGGGGGACTCTGCTGGGGACGCCTGATGTAAGGGAGACTCCTCTGGGTACACCTGATGTAAGGAAGGACTCCGCTGGGTACGCCTGATGTAAGGAGGGACTCCTCTGGGGACGCCTGATGTAAGGAGGGACTCCGCTGGGGACGCCTGATGTAAGGAGGGACTCCTCTGGGGACGCCTGATGTAAGGAAGGACTCCGCTGTGTACGCCTGATGTAAGGGGGGATTCCGCTGGGGACGCCTGATGTAAGGAGGGACTCCGCTGGGGACGCCTGATGTAAGGAGGGACTCCTCTGGGGACACTTGATGTAAGGGGGGACTCCACTGGGGACGCCTGATGTAAGGGGGGACTCCGCTGGGGAACGCCTGATGTAAGGGGGGACTCCGCTGGGGACGCCTGATGTAAGGGGGACTCCTCTGGGTACACCTGATGTAAGGAAGGACTCCGCTGGGTACGCCTGATGTAAGGAGGGACTCCTCTGGGGACGCCTGATGTAAGGAGGGACTCCTCTGGGGACGCCTGATGTAAGGAAGGACTCCGCTGGGTACGCCTGATGTAAGGGGGGATTCCGCTGGGGACGCCTGATGTAAGGAGGGACTCCGCTGGGGACGCCTGATGTAAGGAGGGACTCCTCTTGGGGACACTTGATGTAAGGGGGGACTCCACTGGGGACGCCTGATGTAAGAGGGGACTCCACTGGGGACGCCTGATGTAAGGGGGGACTCCGCTGGGGACGCCTGATGTAAGGGGGGACTCCTCTGGGTACACCTGATGTAAGGAAGGACTCCGCTGGGTACGCCTGATGTAAGGAGGGACTCCTCTGGGGACGCCTGATGTAAGGAGGGACTCCTCTGGGGACGCCTGATGTAAGGAGGGACTCCTCTGGGGACGCCTGATGTAAGGAGGGACTCCCCTGGGGACACCTGATGGCATCTGGTGGCAGGCGACGTGGCAGGTGACACACTCGGGGCTAACACTGATTCGGCATTTTGGTGAGTTGAATGATTTCATTTTATATTAAAATGTAATAAGAGAAATAATGCACTTCAGTCATCCTGACACCCTAACAACCATGGTGCCGGGATGATTAAAGAGCTAACACCAGATGTTTGGATTATCTTTATCTGTTGATTGTTAAACTCTGGAATACACATATTTCTATTATGGTGTAGGATCTGGGCCTGCTGTCCTTCCATCCTTCCTTCTCTTTCCTTCCCTCCCTCTTTCTTTCTCCCTTCATCCCTCATTCATCTCAGACTTTAACCACACCCCCTTTGAGCCACGCTCATTTAAGCCACTCCCACTACCCGTGTAAACCACGCCCACGCGTCGTGCGCCACTTTTTTCTCCTAAAGTATAACACACCTTCAAATGAATGCCCCACCCCCTAATTATACCAAGGCTCCGCCTACATGCGAAAAAGTGTCACGGATTTTTTTTTTTGCAATGTTGGCAACTATGCTCTCTGCACTGCTCTCTGCTCCTCCCTCACCACACCACTTACACCCTCTCAAAATGGCGTACAGGGGCGGAGGCTATAGCCGCTTGTTGAAAACGAAACTAAAATACGAGATTGCGAATGGCCGCGATGTATTTACGGGAGTACGAATGCATTCGAAGCACGTGGACGTATTTTAGTTTCATTTTCAACACGCGGCTATAGCCGCGTGTTGAAAATAAAAATAACTAGTAACGCGAGATTGCGAATGACCGCGCCGAGATGTATTTACGAAAGTATAAAAAAATTACGAATCCATTCGAAGCACGGTAGTAGACACGAATCAAGGAAAACAAAACAATGTTACGAATCAACAGAAACGGCAGAGTAGTGTACAGAAAAACAAAAATTATTATCTAACAAAATTACGAATCGTTCAGTATCAACGAAAATCAAACTGTTACGAAAGTACGAAAATAACTTAAACAGAAATACGAATCATTCAATATCAACAAAATTACGAATTTCAAATCAACGAAAATAACTTAGACAGAACTACGAATCATTCAGTATCAACGAAAATTAAACTGTTACGAACATACGAACGAGTCCGAATAGGAAAACTCGCGTCTTACAAAATTACGAATCTTTACGAACATACGGAACGAGACGAAACGAAACGATAGGTTGTGCACATGTCTAATAGCTCCCAACTGTCCCTGATTTGGAGGGACTGTCCCTGATTTGGAACAATATCCCTCTGTCCCTCTTTTCTCCTCATTTGTCCCTCATGTTGGTCTGATCTATAAAGGTGAATATAAAATGCACTATTTATTTTTCAAAAAGTGTTTCCCAGTGCTAAACCTTTCATCCAATTTCTAAATTTCTGCATTTGTTCATTTCAAAAGCCAATATATCAAGGATTGGTAGTGGTATAAAAAAGCATTTGCGGGTTTAACCACTTCCCGACCGCGCCATGTACAAAAGACGTCCACAGCGCGGTCGAGTTATCCTGAGTGGACGTCCCAGGGACGTCCTCACAGAATCTTGCTCCCGCGCGCCCCCTGGGGCGCGCTCCAGGATATGTCCGTGACCGCCGGGTCCGGAAGACCCGGCGCATTACGGATCACAGTAGATGGCCGCTAATTGCGGCCGTTTACCACGTGATCGCTCCGTCAAATGATGGAGCGATCACTTGTAAACAGACCGGCGTCATGTGATGACGCCGGTTCCTCCCTCCCCTCTCTGTACCGATCGGTACAGTGTGAGAGGAGAGGGGAGGGAGCGGATCATGTCCGCTCCCTCCCCCATGTCAGCTGTGGGCTGGATCTGTGACAATTGCAGTCACAGATCCAGCCATCCATCCATCCCTGCTCAGCCATCCCTGTGCAATACTCTGCCAATACTCTGCAATACACCCTGTGCAATACTCTGCAATACACCCTTCAATACTCTGCAATACACCCTGTGCAATACTCTGCAATACACCCTGTGCAATACTCTGCAATACACCCTGTGCAATACTCTGCAATACTCTGCAATACCCTGTGCAATACCCTGTGCAATACTCTGCAATACCCTGTGCAATACTCTGCAATACACCCTGCCAATACTCTGCAATACACCCTGCCAATACTCTGCAATACACCCTGCCAATACTCTGCAATACCCTGTGCAATACTCTGCAATACCCTGTGCAATACTCTGCAATACCCTGTGCAATACCCTGCCCATACTCTGCCCATACTCTGCCCATACTCTGCAATACCCTGTGCAATACCCTGTGCAATACCCTGTGCAATACCCTGCCCATACTGTGCAATACCCTGCCCATACTCTGCCATATTCCGCAATACCCTGCCATACTCCGCAATACTCCTCAATACCCTGCAATACTCCACAATACCCGGCAATACTCCTCAATACCCGGCAATACTCCGCAATACCCGGAAATACCCCGCAATACCCCGCAATACTCGGCAATACTCGGCAATACCCGGCAATACTCCTCAATACCCGGCAATACTCCTCAATACCCGGCAATACTCCTCAATACCCGGCAATACTCCTCAATACCCGGCAATACTCTGCAATAACCACTTCCCGCCCGCCGGCCGTCATATGACGTCCTTGACTTTGTGCGGAGATATCTGAATGATGGGAGCAGCTACAGGCATCATTCAGATATTCGCTTTTTCAGCTGGCGATTCCCTGCACCATAAGAATGATCATAGCGGCTGTTCCACCGCTTGATCGCTCTTACGGAAGGTGAGAGGGGATACCCCCCCTCCTGCTGCCCTCCGGTGCTTCTACCGACTCACCGCTACGATCAAAGCCAGGATTGTTTTTTTGGGGGTTTTTTTCAGGCTTCCCAGCCTAGAGGTGAGATGTGGGTCTTATTGACCCCATATCTCACTGTAAAGAGGACCTGTCATGCCATATTCCTATTACAAGGGATGTTTACATTCCTTGTAATAGGAATAAAAGTGATCAAAAAAAAATTGGGGGCGGAAAAACATGTCAAACTAAAATAAATAAAGTAAAATGAACAATAAAATATATATATTTTTTTTAAAGCGCCCCTGCCCCCGCGAGCTCGCATGCAGAAGTGAACGCATACGTAAGCCTCGCCCACATATGAAAACGGTGTTCAAACCACACATGTGAGGTATCGTTGCGAACGTTAGAGCGAGAGCAATAATTTTGGCCCTAGACCTCCTCTGTAACTCAAAACATATAACCAGTAAAAATATTTAAAGCGTTGCCTATGGGGATTTTTAAGTAGCGACGTTTGGCGCCATTCCACGAGCGTGTGCAATTTTGAAGGGTGACATGTTAGGTATCTATTTACTCGGCGTAACTTCATCTTTCACATTATGCAAAAACATTGGGCTAACTTTACTGTTTTTTTTTTCTTTTAGGCACAAAACAGTTTTTTTCCGTAAAAAAACGCGTTAGAAAAATTTCTGCGCAAATACCGTGCAAGATAAAAAGTTGCAATGACCACCATTATATTCTTTAAGGTCTTTGCTAAAAAAACATATATAATGTTTTGGGGTTCTATGTAATTTTATAGCAAATAAATTATGATTTTTACATGTAGGAGAGAAATGTCAGAATTGGCCTGGGTGCTCCAGAACGCCTGAAGGTGCTCCCTGCATGTTGGGCCTCTGTATGTGGCCACGCTGTGTAAAAGTCTCACACATGTGGTATCGCCATACTCGGGAGGAATAGCAGAATGTGTTTTGGGGTGTAATTTGTGGTATGCATATGCTGTGTGTGAGAAATAACCTGCTAATATGACAATTTTGTGGAAAAAAAAAAAAAAATCTTGATTTTTGCAAAGAATTGTGGGAAAAAATGACAACTTCAAAAAACTCACAATGACTCTTTCTAAATACCTTGGAATGTCTTCTTTCCAAAAAGGGGTCATTTGGGGGGTATTTGTACTTTTCTGGCATGTTAGGGTCTCAAGAAATGAGATAGGCCGTCAGTACTTCAGGTGTGATCAATTTTCAGATATTGGCACCATAGCTTGTGGACTCTATAACTTTCACAAAGACCAAAAAATATGCACCAATTTGTACTTATTTTTACCAAAGATATGTAGCAGTATAAATTTTGGCCAAAATGTATGAAGAAAAAATACTAATTTGCAAAATTTTATAACGGAAACAAAGAAAAATTCATTTTTTTACAAAATTTTCAGTCTTTTTTCTCTTATAGCGCAAAAAATAAAAAACCCAACAGTGATTAAATACCACCAAAAGAAAGCTCTATTTGTGTGAAAAAAAGGACAAAAATTTCATATGGGTACAGTGTTGTATGACTGAGTAATTGTCATTCAAAATGTGAGAGCACCGAAAGCTGAAAATTCGTCTGGTTAGGAAGGGGGTTTAAGTGCCCAGTTGTCAAGTGGTTAACCAATCCATTTTTTTGTACAATTCACCTTTAAGGGGGGCGTGACAGAGGGTGTGTCCTATGCTTACATACTTTTGCTAATAGGTGTCCCTCGCTCCTATTAGAAAGTTGGGAGGTATGGGTAACAGTATTATCGTGGGTGTGCTGGGAGGTCTTAAAGGACATCTAAACCCAAGAACAAAAATGTCATGTATTGCAGCTTACCAGTCCCTGGATGTTGTGGCTGCATAACTTTTATTGTTCAGGCTATGATTTTTTTCAACGAATACAAAAAATACTTGTTGATCCTGCAAAAAAAAAAGAAATTGATGTCCTTGTCACTTCCTGTGAGCAATGTTATCAGCCTTCCAAGCTATATTTTGCAGCTACAATTACCCTGCACCCGTGTAATAGACAGTTGCATCACTAGGGTTGGTGTTACCTGGTGCGGTAAAACATGGTCTTACCCCCCAATAATTTTTTTACCCCCTCTACACAAAGTACAGACCCCTCTCTCTCAGTACAGGCCCCCTCCACTAAGTACAGACCCCCTTCTCCTAGTACAGACCCCCTCCACTAAGTACAGACCCCCTCCACTAAGTACAGACCCCCCTCTCTACACAAAGTACAGACCCCCCTCCACTAAGTACAGACCCCGCTCCCTCAGTGCAGACCCACTACTAAGTATAGACCCCCTCGCTCAGTACAGACCCCCTCTCCATTAAATATTGGCCCCCCTCTCTCAGTACAGACCCCCCTCTGCTAAGTACAAACTACCCTCTCTCAGTGCAGACCCCCCAATAAGTATAGACCCCCTCGCTCAGTACAGACCCCCCTCTCCATTAAGTATAGGCCCCCCTCTCTCAGTACAGACCCCCCTCTGCTAAGTACAGACTACTCTCTCTCAGTGCAGACCCCCCAATAAGTATAGACCCCCTCGCTCAGTACAGACCCCCCTCTCCATTAAGCATTGGCCCCCCTCTCTCAGCACAGACCCCCCTCTGCTAAGTACAGACCACCCTCCCTCAGTACAGACCCCCCTCTGCTAAGTACAGACCACCCTCTCTCAGTACAGACCCCCTCCACTATATACAGACCACCCTCTCTCAGTACAGACCCCCTCCACTAAGTATAGACCCCTCTCCCTCAGTACAGACCACCCTCTCCATTAAGTATAGGCCCCCCTCTCTTAGTACAGACCCCCCTCTGCTAAGTACAGACCACCCTCTCTCAGTACAGACCCCCTACACTATATACAGACCACCCTCTCTCAGTACAGACCCCCATCCACTAAGTATAGACCCCTCTCCCTCAGTACAGACCCCCCTCTCCATTAAGTATAGACCCCCCTCCCTCAGTACAGAAGAAAGAAGGGTGAGCGGAGTTGGGGGATAGAAAAGAGGTGGAGTGAGCAGAGGTTGGGGGGTGAAGAGGAGGAGTGAGTAGAGTTGGGGGGTGGAGAAGAGGGGGGATGAGCAGAGTTGGGGGGATGGAGACGAGGGGGGGTGAACAGAGTTGGTGAAGGGGAGTTATGATCAGAGCTAGGCTGTTTCGGGTGATCAAGACATGAGCATTGGGGCTCGGGGCAGAGGCTGCTGGGAGGGAAGACACTGGGAAAGGTGTGGGGGGGGGTCCGGGGGCAGGATGGTAGGGGGGACAGGCACACAGAAGTTGCAGAGTATGTGCAGTGTGTGGTGACACAGAGGAGTCAGGCTCAGCACATGACAGTCAGCTGATGGGATTCTATAGAAGGACTCACCATGGTTGTGGCCTTTCTGGTGGTGGGCACTATGGTAGGCAGGGATGCGGACATGGTGTTGCTGCACATTCACTGGATGTGTGCAAATTCGTTGTCCTGCTACTGGGTGTCTCTTTCTGTTCACCACTGCGCCACCCTTATCTTTCAATAATCCGCACAGAAGGGGGCAGACCAGAGGCGTCATGAGGCACAGCAGACACCCAGCCGCTCCTTAGCCAATTCCACCAATCTCCAGCTGAGCCAGAACCAGGACTGGAGACTGAAAGGAGCCATATGTTGGGCATGAGTGTGACAGGGAATAATGTGACAATGGGGCCGCATGGGCCCCCTGGAGCAGGGGCAGGGGTAGCAATTGTGACCCTCGCATCTCCATAGAAATGCCACTGTAATAGAGATGAAGTTTAAATTAGCAGATCACCTTAGGGCAACAATGCTGCTCCTCCACAGAGACAGTAAGTGAGTGTTGTCCCCCTGGGACAGGAATTGAAAGCCTGTAAAAGAAAATGAATGCAGTCAGCACATCTAAGGACTGGTAAGCTGTCATATATTACTTTTTTGGGTTTAGATACATTTTAAAGACCAAGTAAATGCACAGAAATATATATGTGGAAAAGTATACATTGTAGTTGCATCCTCCATTCTCATCATCTCCACTTTTCTGGATACAACATTGGTGTAGGTATGAAAACATGACTGTAGGGTCTTTTAGGGTCTTTTGGACACCAAAGGGTGACCACTCATAGGTCAACAATCAGCACTCAGTGACCTGGTCTCAAAAATACAAATCTGTTTGAGGACACTTGTACCAAGGGCATGGGTTAGTACTTTACCAGCACATAACACTTAATGGAAAGGGCAGAAAGAAGCATTTTCATTGAGAGGAAAGATGCTTTTAGGGATTTCACTGGCCCAAATAGCTGTGGTCGGGGCATTTCCCACCTTGCAGCTGCATGTAAACAAAGGGGTGGGGATGCTTGTGTCGTAAGGATGAACAAATACAGCAATGAAAACTGGATGGACACATAAGGCATTGTAAACTGGACAGAGGTTCTGATCCTCCAAGAAAAACATTTTGTCTGGAGTTGACTGTTTTATCAGTAAATGGAGCATTTACCTTCAGGGCCGTCGGTCCTCTTGTAGAGGGCCCGAGCACACAGGAGAGCCCACACAGGGAGGGAGATTAGTGATGGACGACAATTGCAGAACTTATCCTCCAGCAGCTGAATGCTGGTCTCTCCCCCTCTCCCTGCTGCCAGCGTTTATCTGCTGAGAAAGAGACATTCCTCCGTCACTAATCCCCCTGCCTGTGCTGGCTCTAATGTTAGCTCTGCTCCTGAGTTTGTGATCTCTGTAACTTTGTTTCTCTCCCCCTATCCGTCTGACCCTGAAGCCTGTATATTATTTTTATCTCATCTTCATGTTGTATTTGTGTCTAATGATTTTATTATTTTTATAATGATTTTATTGTATTTTTAGCGAAATTTAGCTTTAATATTTTCTTGGGGGGACCCTGTCAGGTAGTCTGTACGGGGGCCCTGCGATTTCTATCAGCAGCCATGTTCACCTTACTTAAGAAATCTGTAAATTAGGAGATTTATCACTGTTACACGTTTTGTTTTGGCTGTAAATAAATTATTTCATTTTATAAAACATGTTTGGAATTTATTTCGACCCCTTCACAAAAGAAGGTTCAAGAAAAAGAGTTTGATGTTAAAAGTTTTCTTAATGGAAGATGGCAAATTAAAAGTTACATTGTACAGTCTTTTCCATGGCTTCTTTGTGGCGGTTGTTGGATTCCTCTTACTGAAATGGTTAGGGATAACCAATCAGAAGAGAGCACAGGGATTTCTACTGTAGGACAACCTGAGCTCCCTCCATCCTGACATGTGATCAGAGGAGGACAGCACTGTCAGGGGGCTCCAAAGAAGGCCAGATGTACAGGGTAGGTGAAGACTAAGTCAAGCTTCAGACCAGAACAGCTAAAGTACAGTTTCACTGAAGAGTTAAAGCAGACCTACCTCCCCTTGAAGCCCCTCCCTCCAAGTGTTTTTCATTGAAAATGGAACCCTACACATACCCTTTTCCTGCAGTCTTCTAGCTGGTGATAACACCCATACTTCCTCTTCTTCCTCTGGTAGCAAAGGGGGGTAAGCATTCTTCCAGGACTGAACAACAGTCAAGCCTTGACAAGTGAGTGTAATACTGTGAACCCAGCCTGCTTGATGACCCGCCCCCGAGGTGCTGTGTAAACCACAGGCAAGGCTTACAGGATATTGGAGGAATGATGTGAGTGTCATTGTGCCCAAAGAGGACCACCGTATCTGGACCAAGATGGAAGTTAGGGCTGGAGCATGAAGAGTTTAAATGAAGATTAAAAATGAAAAGCGAAATCTTGAATTTTTTTAATGATTATTTGTACTTTACTTTGAAATGATTAATAGCATTTTATATTATGTTTTGTTTTTACTTAATAGTTAATTTTATAATTACCATTTAAAATTACCATTTTATATTAACAATTACACCTGTTACCTGATTAGAAGGAAAGATTATGCAATTCTTGATGTATGCAAGACTCACCAAACCCATAGAATTGCACCATACGTATATTCAACAGAAAGTTGGATGAAAATTTAATTTATTATTTTATTGCATTAACTATTTTGTATCCTGGGGACAGAGTATATGAAGTATTTTCTTTTTCCCATGTTGTCCCATTTTTCTTACCGTTCTCTAGTTATATAACTGAGCTGGTTTAAGTCCCAAGAAAGAGCGATTATGTTATGCCGGTGTAGTCCCAGGCTGTACAATGGACCTCACTAGCCCTTAACGCATTTCACCACTACTCAGCAGCTTCCTCAGTGCTTCAATCAGACAAAGGGAATCTTAAAGCTGCTGTGCTGTCTCTTTAGATGATTAGTCCATTTTTATTTAGCCATAAAAGTAACACAGTTCATCCCTATCAAGAGATGGTCTCCTCTGACATGTCACCCTGACAACCTTAGCCATAGAGATCTATGGCTGAATAAATATAGACTGAGCCAAGTGACCCTATCAGAGTGCGTCTTTACCTTTTCTGTCAGAGTATAAACATTTATAAAGGATTACCGGAGCTCTAATCATTTAAAGATATATCAAAGCAGCAGCTGCCTGCTTTAAGGCTTACTTTGTCTGATTGAAACCTTAGATTGAACTGTCATATATACTGGAGGAGCCAATGCTGTGATGTATGTGAAGTTTTCTGTCCTGAGGCAAGGAGGCATGTGCAGTTTGTTTTGTCCCGAACTAATATTCGGTTGAATTTTCCCTTACTCTGTGATTCAGATATATCCGAATACCCAAATTACAGTATAAACTAAGTTTATCGAACGCTCCGGATAACGAAACTAAATTTGTCCGACCTTCCGAAATTCTTATTGAAATTCGAATAGAATTTTACATTGAATTCCATTTGAATTTGAACTGTAAACATACTTCTGAAATCAAAGACTGTGTGTGTTGATGGAGTACCATTTCCAAATAACGCTGTTTTTTTTTAAGCCAATGGTGATTTAAACAGTCATTGTAATTATTTGGTGAAAATTTTTCTTTTGTTTGTTCACTTTGCCGCATTCGAATCGAAAAAAATATAACATTTTAGTTTTGATCGATTTGAAATGGGTTTCCAAAGCGAGCAAAGTCCTTTCTTGTATTAGGAGAGGTACAGACTCCAGAGAGAGAGAGATGTACAAATCATTAGTACGGCCTCATCTGGAATATGCAGTTCAGTTTTGGGCACCAGTTATCAAAAACTATATCGGGGAACTGGAGAAAGTGTAGAGAATGGTAACCAAACTGATAAGAGGCATGGAGGAGCTCAGCTATGAGGAAAGATTAGAGGAACTGAATTTATTCACTCCTGAGAAGAGGAGATTAAGGGGGGATATGATTAACATGTACAAATATATAAGGGGTCCATATAGTGAACTTGGTGTTCAGTTATTCACTTTACGGTCAACACAAAGGACAAGGGGGCACTCTTTACGTCCAGAGGAAAAAGAGATTTCATCTCCAAATACGGAAAGGTTTTTTCACAGTAAGAGCTGTGAAAATGTGGAATAGACTCCCTCCAGAGGTGGTTCTGGCCAGCTCAGGAGTTTGCTTTAAGAAGGGCCTGGATTCTTTCCTAAATGTACATAATATAACTGAGTACTGACATTTATGGGTAAAGTTGATCCGGGGAAAATCCGATTGCCTCTCGGGGGATCAGGAAGGAATTTTTTCCCCAGCTGTAGCACATTGGATCATGCTCTGCTGGGGGTTTTCACCTTCCTCTGGATCAACTGTGGGTATTGAATTAGGTATATGGGATTGTATGATATTACCGTATTTATCGGCGTATAAGACGCAGTTTTTTCCCCTTAAAATCAGGGGAAAATCATGGGTGCGTGTTATACGCCGATCCCCGCCGATCCCCCGCTGATCTGAGCGAGCGGAGCCGAGAAGTACACTCGGCTTTACTCGGCTCTCGCAGTCACGCCCACCTCCACTGATTGCGAGCGCCGCTGACATACAGAAAGTCGAGTGTACTTCGGCTAGTCTCGGCTCCTCTCGCAGTCCCGCCCCTGACTGCGAGCAGAGCCGAGTCTAGCCAAAGTACACTCGGCTTTCTGTATGTCAGCGGCGCTCGCAATCAGTGGAGGTGGGCATGATTGCGAGAGGAGCCGAGTAAAGCCGAGTGTACTTTGGCTTTGTGTATCTCGGCTCCGCTCGCTCCTCTCGCAATCAGTGGAGATGGGCGGGACTGTGAGCAGTGCCGAGTCTAGCCGAAGTACACTCGGCTTTCTGTATCTCGGCTCCGCTCACAGTAGGCGGAAATCTGCGCCAAATTTAAATCAGGTCAGGGCAAGGCTGCAAATTCAAAGGCACTGGGCAAGGCTGTAGATGGACACTGGGCAAGGCTGCAGATGGACACTGGGCAAGGCTGCAATGATGGACATTTAAATGTAAGTTTATTCCTTACACTTCCCTCCTAAAAGTTTTTTTCCTTAAAATTCCCTCCTAAACTTGGGGCGCATGTTATACGCCGGCGCATGTTATACGCCGATAAATACGGTATTTATTTTATTTTTATTTAATTTTTTATGGTTGAACTGGATGGACTTGTGTCTTTTTTCAACCTGACTAACTATTTAATTATTAATTTGAATGTTTTGAATCTAAAAAAACAGATACATTTAAAAAAAAATTGAAAAAAGACAAAACAAATTCCAAATACGAATCCTGAATATGAATTGAACAAATCAACCAAATTTAACTAAACTGAATAACTATATTAATTCATCTAAACAAAACAAAACAATTTTTTTTCGTCATGCACATGTCTACCATAGACTAGTACTTGATTGGATTTGCAGCAGTGGATGCTTGGTGCGGTGATCCTTGCAAGCATCACTGATAGCTAAAACGTGACTTCAAGCAAGTTTCCTCAACATTCTATATTCCAGCTAGATTAGCAACCCAAGTTACAAAGCCAGCAGTGTCCACCATAAAATGTAATATGAGTTTCGTTTAGGCTTTCATATCCAATAAGGCACTTTTATCAGAAGCGGCTACACTGATCTGAGATCTGATTGGCTATCACAGATTATTCCTCTTTCTACAATCTTACAACATCAGATTTCATTCTGGTGAAACGTCTATAAATAAAACTGAGGAAGTGAGAAGACGTTCATAACTTCTGCTTCTTAGAGAGACCGTCACAACTTCAAGGTCCCGGCTACCATGTCTGTCTTCCTCACCGTCGTGTTCCTGTGTAAGTAGAAAGGTTTTTATTTTTTTATATTATCTGCATATCGGTTGAGTGTCGTGTCTTTGAGATCTTATAAAACACACAAAACAACTCATTACTAGGAACCTTTTGGAGACTCTATCTAAAACACACTCATTATATTTGCATCTGATGTGGATAAAGTGTGATGACTCCTCTTCTTCTTCTTCTTCGATCGTATTCACTAAGGACGCTGTCTAAGTACAAGCTGTCTTGTTCCATAGGTAATGTCACAGTTGTCTAGCATAATTCTCTTATTGCTGGTGGATTCCACATCACAGAGAGGAGCATCTGGGCTGAGAATTTCCTGACTAGTGCTGTTTAATAAGTATTAATGGTAAGCTCTGTTAGTGGTCTTGTCACACAGGCTGGAAGGTTCCTGTTTATTATAGATAAGTCAGAACTGCAAATGTGACTTTCAGAAGAGTTTAGTTTTAATTGCCAAAGTCAATAATCAAGGCAGCTGAGTGTCATCTCAAGTTAAACCAAGAGAAGGGGGGGGGGGGTTATATACAGTCCTATATACCCAATCCTATACCCACATTTGATCCAGAGGAAGGCAAAAAAACAAAACAATAAAGCCTGATCCAATTTGCTCCAGCACGGAAAAAAATCCTTCCTGATCCCCCGTGAGGCAATCGGATATTCCCTGGATTAACTTTACCTATAAATGTTAGTATCCAGTTATATTATGTGTATCTAGGAAAGAATCCAGGCCGATCTACTGAGCTGGCCAGAACCACTTCTTGAGAGAGTCTCATGCCTCGTACACATGACCGAGTTTCTCGTCAAAAAACGACAAGAAAACTGCCGAGATAGCTTTCTTGCCGAGAAAACCGTTCGTGTGTATGGTTTTTTGTCGAGAATCTCGACGAGAAAAATAGAGAACCTGCTCTCTATTTTCTCATCAGAATTCTCGATTTTCTCGTCGGGTTTCTCGTCGGGCCTGTTTTGCGACGAGAAAACCGTTCGTGTGCATGCTTTTCCGAGTCTTCAAAAATCGCGCATGCTCAGAATCAAGTATAAGACGGGAGTGCTTCTTCTGGTAAAACAAGCCTTCGTAATGGAGATAGCACATTCGTCCCGCTGTAACGAACTGAAAGCACGAAGACTGAAAAGCGCGAATCGTCTCTTCCCAAACTTTTACTTCACACGCGGTAACACGAGATCAGCAAAAGCAGCCCAAGCGGTGGCGCCATTGAAATCGATCTTCCCCTTTATACTGCCGTCGTACGTGTTGTACGTGACCGCGTTTTACAACAACGAGATTTGGATTTGACAGTGTGTATGCAAGGAAAGCTTGACAAGAAACTCGTCAAGCTTGACAAGAATCTCGTCGAGAAATCGATGGGTTTTTTACGACGAGAAACTCGGTCGTGTGCACGAGGCCTCAGGGTCAGGGCAATGAGGGTTGGGTGAATTTGAATTTGAATATCACACTCATCCTTAATATATTTTATCATTATATAAATAAATTGATTATATTTTGACACATACTTAAAAATTTAAAATTAATATAAAATCATCATAAACGACATATTATACTATATATATTTTTCTCAGGATAGTGTAACATATATTATCCCACACCCATATACTATTGAAGGGTTTTCTTCTCCCTTCTGTTCTTCACTATTCACTCACATTCACTCACATATTATTCGTGGTTTCACAATAGTTTTATTAATATTCTTTTGATTCATTTTTTTAACTAATTTTGACATATGTTTGCCTACACCTGAATCATCACACACACACCATTCACACATACACAACAATGTATACACATAAACTTTGCACTCCTTTGTTTGTCATTATATTATATTTTTTATTTATAATTTTTTAAACAACAATATGGCAATAAGATGTGATTTGGTTATACATACTGATAGAAATGTATGCACTAAGGTGTCTAAAACTGTAAATTTATTGATTTGTTTCATGTGGGTTTTTGTCAATTCAGTTAATTGTGAAGTTTTAGTTATTGGCCAATGTCCATCACATGACTATTTGTACTTTAGTATATATTAGAAGTGTCATTTTGTATGTATTTAGCTATGAGTAAGCACTGATATTACAGTGTGAAACGCGTCAGCTGATTCCTTACTTTGCTGTGACCTGTAGTGCACCTGTCTGTTTTTACAATAAAAGGCAACCGTAAAAGTTTTTTTTTGGAGTGCGGCTGTCCATTTTCATTCATCATTTTGTTTTTGCCTGCCTTGTGCATTGCCAGCCCCCACCGTTTCCTGAAGATCAAGTGATTAACAGAGTCTACTCACCTGGAGCGGTAACTCCCTTTCCCCAATGAGGGTTGGGTACAGGGGTATGTGTTCTGGGTCTACTGCTGAGTATCTCTTATCTCAAGTGATTCAAATATTGTTACTGTATATCCTTTTTCCCAATATATCCCAGAATTGTAATTCCACCCATTGACTTACAGTATATAACTTGTGAGAGGTTTGGGGGTCTGAGCACTACAGGATGCATCTGAAAGAGCTGCTATTTGAAATAAGCTGCATAAAGGTGTCGGATTGGCTGGAGGTTGCATAAAGCATAATAGAAGAAGTTTGGTAAAGGGTTATGATGGATGCAAGGAAGGATTTGATGGATCAATGAACATGTCTAATCAGTGTGTAAGAGGGCTTTTGGGATGAATATAAGGGCAGTCGATGGTTACACAATGGGAAAGTATCAACATAATGTCTGGCTGCTCAACACAGCCTCCCAAAGCCATAGTCTTCATTTTTCCATGTCTGCTTTCACCTTTAGTGAGCGCAACGGGTCCAATATTATGGTGACGTGAGAAAATTGGGATCCTAACAACATGCTTGACATAAAGAAAATAGATATGTTTTAATGACATGTACATGATAGTTTCTAACAAGTACCTTTTGGCTTTTCAGCTTTGAACGTGGGAAAATCTGGTGAGTACAGAGCTGATACTGGATAATATGCCATTAATGCAAAAATAATATAAAAATGTGATCCTAAAGTTTTCTGAGAAAGGAGTTTAGGTCATTAATGCAGCTGTAAAAGGCTATACAAAAACAGTGCGGGTTAAAATGTTGCGGGTTAGCTACATTTTGCACACAATTGAGATTAAATGTTTATTTGAATAGATCACAGAAATGCTTGCGGGAAAGGCCATAGTGCTTTGATTTGAATTCGGATCAGACTTAAGTTCGTTTGAAATTTCCAAAGCTCAAACTTGATGGAATGTTTACGTATTTTTAAAGACATCTCTCGTGTCGTTGTATTTGTACCTGTTGGTGTTGTCAGAAAACTGTGGTGCCACTAGTCAATGTCAAGGTTCATACCTGAGGGCTTTAGCTCTAAAGTTTATGTAGCACCCTCTACCATAGGTAGGTGCTAGAGGTGAGGATTTTTGTGTGGTAGCTGCCAGGCAGGTAAATTTACGCAGGCCTGTGCTGCATTCTAGGCCTGCTTGTTTTGACCTGGGGGCAGGGAGTGTTCAGTTCTTGGGCACTTCCTCCCCTGCTTCCAGGGAGAATGTTCTGGAAGAGGGGCAGGGCAGAGGACTGGAGTGACACGGAGCTCATGTGAGGAGCCCTGACCAATCCCCACCTGGAATTGGCAGGGGGCAGGCCTTCTACTTAAGCTCAGGTCTAGCCCACTGGAGGGGAGTTGTCGGCTGGGAGACATGGAGAATGGAGTGCTAGATCACAGCAGGAGGCCCATCCCCATCTGGAGGGGGTGCGCAATTCGGCAGAAGAGCCCGGGTGTCAGGAACGAGTATGGAGATCGAGATGCTAAGAGGGCTCCCCTTGCGGCTGAGTGCAGCGCGCCCCTGGAGTTGGTAACAGGGAGCGCGGTGCCCACAGAAGCACGGTTGGCCAGGTGCTTGCTTGCAGTCTGATGAGCTCAGCCACTGAGGGATGGCGGAGGCAGGCAGAACTGAGCTTGTTATATTCAGATGAACGGAGATATCGGAAGCCAGGCCGGGGGTCAAACACAGGAGATCAGTCCAGAGCATTTACAGGGGCGAGCCAAGGTCATACACGTGCAGGGTCCAGGTACAAGCCGAGGGTCAAGCCGGGTGGTCAGGAAGCAGAAGCAGAGTCCAGAAGCAGGCCGAGGGTCAAACACAGGAGAACAGGAAGCGAGGTTAAGGCAAGCCGGGTCACAACGGATAAGCACTGATCAGGAGACAAGGTCAAGGTACACAGGAGACTGAAGAGATAATCCAGCAATAGTGATGAGCCGAACACCCCCGGGTTCGGTTCGCACCAGAACCCGCGAACGGACCGAAAGTTCGTACGAACATTAGAACCCTATTAAATACAATGGATGCGAACGTTCGAATTCTAAAGTGCTAATTATAACGACTATTATGCATGTTATTGTCCTAAATAGGGTTTGGGAACCCGGGTTCTGCACCAGGGGACATGTATCAATGCAAAAAGAAGTTTTAAAAACGGTCGTTTTTCGGGAGCAGTCATTTTAATGATGCATAAAGTGAAAAAAAAAAGTCAAATATTCCTTTAAATATCGTACCTGGGGGGTGTCTAAAGTATGCCTGTGAAGTGCCAAGTGTTTCCCGTGTTTAGAACTGTCCCTGCACAAAATGACACTTCTAAAGGAAAAAAAAGCCATTTAAAACTGCTTGCGGCTTTAATGTAATGTCTGGTCCCGGTAATATGGATGAAAATCTTTAAGAAAAATGGCATAGCTACCTCATGACCCCCCCCCCCCCCCCTACCCCAGCCCATTACCAGCCCCTTTGGGTCTTGTATGGATATTAAGGGGAACCCCGCACATAAAATAAAAAAGGCCCTATATACTCTGAACAGCCGTATACAGGCGGTGCATACAAGACAGGGACTGTAGGTTTGTTCTTATGTAGAATTTGTTTGTAATTTTGAACAGGTACATTGTTTAAGTGTAGCTCCAGCCCAAAAATCTATTTTTAAACTTTTTGGAAAACATAGGTAAGGGTTATCACCCCTGTAACATTTGTTTTGCTGTCTGTGCCCCTGTTCAGAACATTTCACCTCACTTTCCGTCCCAATGACAACTGTTTTTGAAATGTGGTGTTTTTCTTGAAACAAGGATTGGTGATAAAGCATCAGTACAGAGGAGACACCTTTTTCCCATATTAATTCTTACAGGAGAGAATTTTCCTTCCTAGGGGTAGATTTCCTCTCACTTCCTGTTGTCTTCTTGCGTTTGCAAGTAGGAGTCGTTTGTAAGTTGGATGTTTGAAAGTAGGGACCTGCCGTATATACTCTGCAGAAATAGGCCCCTTAGTTGTTGGTGTTGGCACAACACTGTAAGCACTCACAGTTACTCTTGGTTGGTGCTGGAACGCCCTGCTGTCAACTATTATATCAGGAATTGTAATTACATATAATTGTTGAACAGTGGTAGTAAAAATTGGGCCTTTGATGGTGGTGCTGGTGCCACAACACTGTAAGCCCTGACAGTTACTCTTGGTGGGTGCAGCAATGGGCCCTGCTGTGAATTATTAGATCAAGAATTGTAATTGCATGCCCCTGTTGAACAGGGGCTGAAAAATTGGGCCTTTCGTGGTGGTGGTGGTGGTGGTGGTGTTGCCACAACACTGTAAGCCCTGACAGTTACTCTTGGTGGGTGCAGCAATGGGCCCTGCTGTGAATTATTAGATCAAGAATTGTAATTACATGCCCCTTTTGAACAGGGGCTGAAAAATTGGGCCTTTCGTGGTGGTGGTGGTGGTGGCGTTGCCACAACACTGTAAGCCCTCAGAGTTACTCTTGGTGGGTGCAGCAATGGGCCCTGCTGTGAATTATTAGATCAAGAATTGTAATTACATGCCCCTGTTGAACAGGGGCTGAAAAATTGGGCCTTAGGCACTGGTGGCACAACACTGCAACCCCTCACAGATACTGTACTTGGAGCACAGCAATGAGCCCTGTTGCAAAGTATTGCTTCAAAAATTGTAATTACACGCCCCTGTTAAACAGGGGCTGAAAAATTGGGCCTTAGGCACTGGTGGCACAACACTGCAACCCCTCACAGATACTGTACTTGGAGCACAGCAATGAGCCCTGTTGCAAAGTATTGCTTCAAAAATTGTAATTACACGCCCCTGTTAAACAGGGGCTGAAAAATTGGGCGTTAGGCACTGGTGGCGGCACCCATAAACAAAAATGATCTTACAAGCTATCATCATCAATCGTATCATTGAGGACTCGGAGGAGGAGGATAGCCAGTCAACATAACAGCACAGGCACTCAGCATCAGCATCAGTCTTGAAGGGATGTGACATGTTCAAATCAATTAGTCTGTTATATCAGCATCAGGTGTGTGGTAGCTGGTGGTGATCCAAGACTGGTTCATCTTGATGAAAGTCAGTCGATCAACCGAGTCGGTGGACAGGCGCACCCTGTGATCCGTGACAAATCCTCCAGCAGCACTGAATGTGCGTTCCGAAAGAACGCTGGATGAAGGACAGGCCAGTAGCTCAATTGCATACTGTGCAAGCTCTGGCCAGTGATCCATCCTCAAGACCCAGTAAGCCAGAGGATTTTCGGTGGGGAAGGTGTCCAAGTCTGACCTTGCCCCTAGATATTCCTGCACCATGTTTATCAGACGCTGGCGATGGTTGCTGGAACCGATCATACTTTGGGGCTGCGGACTAAAGAATTGTCTGAACGCATCGGTCAGACGGCCACCTTCCCCACCGCTCCTTCTTTGACTGGCCGAAGCCTCAGCAACTCGTTGTCCAGAACCAGGAGTTTGTAACCTCCCAGTCTCTGGGAACGCGTTGCACAGACCTTTCTGCAAGGCCTCCCGGAGTTGTCTCATCCTCTGCTCCCTCTGCGACGGTAACATAAGGTCCGCAACCTTACCCTTGTACCGTGGATCAAGGAGAGTGGCCAGCCAGTAATGGTCCCTCTCCTTGATCCGAAGAATACGAGGATCCTTCCGCAGACTTTGCAGGATCAGGGAGGCCATGCAGCGTAGGTTAGCTGAGGCATTCGGTCCGGAGTCCTCTGGGTCACTAAGGACGACATGATCCGCAGCCACCTCCTCCCAGCCACGTACAAGTCCACTGGTTTCTTGGGACTGTAAATCATCCCTAAAAGACTGCTGCTGATGATGCTGAGTGCCAGCCTCCACCTCCATGCTGACACAATCCTCCTCCTCCTCCTCCTCCTCCTCTTCCTGTGCGATGGGTGGGACAGAAGGAACACTGTCTGGGTAAAGGGGGCCTTGAGAGGCAAGGAAGTCCTCCTCTTCCTGCCTCTGTTCTGCCTCAAGTGCCCTGTCCATTATTCCACGCAGCGTGTGCTCCAACAGGTGGACAAGAGGTACAGTGTCACTGATGCATGCACTGTCACTGCTCACCATCCTCGTGGCCTCCTCAAATGATGCCAGGACAGTGCATGCATCCCTGATCATGCCCCACTGGCGTGGAGAAAAAAAACCAAGCTCCCCTGACCCTGTCCTGGTGCCGTAGTCGCACAGGTACTCATTGATGGCCCTCTGCTGCGTGTGCAGCCGCTGCAGCATGGCCAACGTTGAGTTCCACCTGGTGGGCATGTCACATATAAGGCGGTTCTTGGGCAGGTTCAACTCCTTTTGCAGCTCAGCCAGGCGAGCACTGGCATTATAAGATCTGCGGAAATGCACACAGACTTTCCTGGCCTGCCTCAGGACATCCTGTAAGCCCGGGTACCTGCCCAAGAACCGCTGCACCACCAGGTTAAGGACGTGAGCCACACAGGGCACATGGGTCAGTTGTTCCTGTCGGAGGGCGGAGAGGAGGTTGGTGCCATTGTCGCAAACCACCATTCCTGGCTTAAGCTGGCGTGGCGTCAACCACCTCTCGGCCTGGCCCTGCAGAGCAGACAGGAGCTCTGCCCCAGTGTGGCTTCTGTCCCCCAAACACACCAGCGCAAGCACGGCATGGCATCTTTTTGCCTGCGTACTTGCGTAGCCCCTTGAACGGCTACGGAGCACCGCTGGTTCAGAGGACAAAGCACAGGAAGAGGCCATGGAGGAAGAAGAAGAGGAGGGGGTGGAGGAGAGAGGTGTGTCACAACCAGTAGTAGCATTTTGGAGGCGTGGCGGTGGAACAACCTCCAACACTACTGCACCTTGTCCTGCATCCTTCCCAGCTGCCAAAAGAGTGACCCAATGGGCCGTGAAAGAAAGGTAACGTCCCTGTCCATGCCTGCTGGACCATGAGTCAGCGGTAATATGCACCTTACCGCTGACCGCCCTGTCCAGCGAGGCCAAGACATTGCCTTCCACATGCCGGTAGAGAGCCGGAATAGCCTTCCGTGAGAAAAAGTGGCGTTTGGGAACCTGCCACTGAGGAACCGCACATTGCACAAACTCACGGAAGGGGGCCGAGTCTACCAACTGAAAAGGCAGCAGTTGAAGCGCTAGCAATTTAGCCAAGCTAGCATTCAACCGCTGGGCATGTGGATGGCTGGGAGTGAACTTCTTTCGACGGTCCAGCAGCTGGGGCAGGGAAATTTGCCTGCTAGAATCGGACGTCGGTGTACTGCTAGCAGAGTGGCCGCAAGTACTTGGCTGTGACACACCTAATTCTACACCTTCATTCCTCTCAGTGCATGTTTCAGAGAGGACTGAAGTTATAGTGGGGTTGGAGATCCCAGCTGATGCGGTGCAAGGAGAGGTCCGCTTTGTTCTTTGGTGTGGGTCTTTGAGGTAGGCTTGCCAACGAGCTGCATGGCAGGTCAACATATGTCTGGTCAGGCATGTGGTACCCAAGCGGCTGATGTTTTGGCCACGCGATATACGCTTGAGACATATGTTGCAAACAGCAGCTGTGCGATCTGATGCACTAGCCTCAAAAAAGGCCCACACCAAAGAACTTTTTGAATGACGGGCAGAGGCAGCGCCCTGCACAGGCGGAGCTCTGCGGTGTGATTCCGTCGGTGTACTGCCCTTACGCTGGCCACCAAAGGGCATCCTGCCTCGTTGGAGATGTGCCTCCTCCTCATCCTCCTCCTCCTCCTCTCTCCTATTAGGCACCCACGTGGAGTCAGTGACCTCATCATCCCCTCCCTCCTCATCACTGGAGCCAATCTGGCAGTATGCTGCAGCTGCTGGAACATGACTGCCAGATTGGTTTCCTTCTTGAGCATCCCCTCTGTCTACTCTCACGCTACTGCCTTCCTGTAGCTGGGTTTCATCATCAGACCCTTCGAAACGCTGGGCATCCTCCTGGAGCATGTACCCAACACTGTGCTCAAACAGTTCGGGGGACTCCTCAGGAGGAGGACATGGTGGGTCTAGGGAAGGAGTGACTGATGATGAGTCTGACATTGATACCAGGGAAGAGGACTCTTTGGCAGCTGCTTTGCCAGTACCCTGAGCCTGGATGAGAGAGGATGAGGAGGAGGAGGAGGGCTTGGTCATCCACTCTACCAAGTCTTCGGCATGATGTGGCTCAACATGTCCAGCTGCCGAAAAGAAGGACAAGCGTGTCCCATGGCCATGTGCTGATGACAATGCACCGCGTCCACGACCAGCACTGTTGCCCACAGACACAGAGCCTGCTTGCCCTCTTTTATTGCCTCCTGACTGTCTGCCTCTCCTTGTTTGCCTTCCAGACATTCTAATGGATGGCCTGCAGGGAGATGGGAAAAAAGCAATAAGGGCTACTTTCAGGTGTCCTTCTCTGTCCCTTTACTTAAGGATTTCTAAATATGGTTGAGGATGATTGCTTTCGCACAGAATAGCACAATGACAATTTCCCTGACTGTCCAAAAAACAAGGATTTCAAAGATGGTTGATGAGGAATGCTTTAGCACAGTATAGCACAATGAGAATTTCCCTCACTGTCCTTCCCTGTCCCTACAAACAAGGTTTAGCACAGTAAAACACACTGACACTCTCCCTACCTATAGTTTTCTGTCCCTATAAAAAATGTTTTTTTAAAGATGGTTGATGATGAATGCTTTAGCACAGTATAGCACAATGAGAATTTCCCTCACTGTCCTTCCCTGTCCCTACAAACAAGGTTTAGCACAGTAAAACACACTGACACTCTCCCTACCTATAGTTTTCTGTCCCTATAAAAAATGTTTTTTTAAAGATGGTTGATGAGGAATGCTTTAGCACAGTATAGCACAATGAGAATTTCCCTCACTGGCCTTCCCTGTCCCTACAAACAAGGTTTAGCACAGTAAAACACACTGACACTCTCCCTACCTATAGTTTTCTGTCCCTATAAAAAAATTTTTTTTAAAGATGGTTGATGATGAATGCTTTAGCACAGTATAGCACAATGAGAATTTCCCTCACTGTCCTTCCCTGTCCCTACAAACAAGGTTTAGCACAGTAAAACACACTGACACTCTCCCTACCTATAGTTTTCTGTCCCTATAATTTTTTTTTTTAAAGATGGTTGATGATGAATGCTTTAGCACAGTATAGCACAATGAGAATTTCCCTCACTGTCCTTCCCTGTCCCTACAAACAAGGTTTAGCACAGTAAAACACACTGACACTCTCCCTACCTATAGTTTTCTGTCCCTATAAAAAAAGTTTTTTTAAAGATGGTTGATGATGAATGCTTTAGCACAGTATAGCACAATGAGAATTTCCCTCACTGTCCTTCCCTGTCCCTACAAACAAAGTTTAGCACAGTAAAACACACTGACACTCTCCCTACCTATAGTTTTCTGTCCCTATAATTTTTTTTTTTTAAAGATGGTTGATGATGAATGCTTTAGCACAGTATAGCACAATGAGAATTTCCCTCACTGTCCTTCCCTGTCCCTACAAACAAGGTTTAGCACAGTAAAACACACTGACACTCTCCCTACCTATAGTTTTCTGTCCCTATAAAAAATGTTTTTTTAAAGATGGTTGATGATGAATGCTTTAGCACAGTATAGCACAATGAGAATTTCCCTCACTGTCCTTCCCTGTCCCTACAAACAAGGTTTAGCACAGTAAAACACACTGACACTCTCCCTACCTATAGTTTTCTGTCCCTATAAAAAATGTTTTTTTAAAGATGGTTGATGAGGAATGCTTTAGCACAGTATAGCACAATGAGAATTTCCCTCACTGTCCTTCCCTGTCCCTACAAACAAGGTTTAGCACAGTAAAACACACTGACACTCTCCCTTCCTATAGTTTTCTGTCCCTATAAAAAATGTTTTTTTAAAGATGGTTGATGAGGAATGCTTTAGCACAATATAGCACAATGAGAATTTCCCTCACTGTCCTTCCCTGTCCCTACAAACAAGGTTTAGCACAGTAAAACACACTGACACTCTCCCTACCTATAGTTTTCTGTCCCTATAAAAATTTTTTTTTTTAAAGATGGTTGATGAGGAATGCTTTAGCACAGTATAGCACAATGAGAATTTCCCTCACTGGCCTTCCCTGTCCCTACAAACAAGGTTTAGCACAGTAAAACACACTGACACTCTCCCTACCTATAGTTTTCTGTCCCTATAATTTTTTTTTTTTTAAAGATGGTTGATGATGAATGCTTTAGCACAGTATAGCACAATGAGAATTTCCCTCACTGTCCTTCCCTGTCCCTACAAACAAGGTTTAGCACAGTAAAACACACTGACACTCTCCCTACCTATAGTTTTCTGTCCCTATAAAAAATGTTTTTTTAAAGATGGTTGATGAGGAATGCTTTAGCACAGTATAGCACAATGAGAATTTCCCTCACTGTCCTTCCCTGTCCCTACAAACAAGGTTTAGCACAGTAAAACACACTGACACTCTCCCTACCTATAGTTTTCTGTCCCTATAAAAAATGTTTTTTTAAAGATGGTTGATGATGAATGCTTTAGCACAGTATAGCACAATGAGAATTTCCCTCACTGTCCTTCCCTGTCCCTACAAACAAGGTTTAGCACAGTAAAACACACTGACACTCTCCCTACCTATAGTTTTCTGTCCCTATAAAAAATGTTTTTTTAAAGATGGTTGATGAGGAATGCTTTAGCACAGTATAGCACAATGAGAATTTCCCTCACTGGCCTTCCCTGTCCCTACAAACAAGGTTTAGCACAGTAAAACACACTGACACTCTCCCTACCTATAGTTTTCTGTCCCTATAAAAAATTTTTTTTTAAAGATGGTTGATGATGAATGCTTTAGCACAGTATAGCACAATGAGAATTTCCCTCACTGTCCTTCCCTGTCCCTACAAACAAGGTTTAGCACAGTAAAACACACTGACACTCTCCCTACCTATAGTTTTCTGTCCCTATAAATTTTTTTTTTAAAGATGGTTGATGATGAATGCTTTAGCACAGTATAGCACAATGAGAATTTCCCTCACTGTCCTTCCCTGTCCCTACAAACAAGGTTTAGCACAGTAAAACACACTGACACTCTCCCTACCTATAGTTTTCTGTCCCTATAAAAAAAGTTTTTTTAAAGATGGTTGATGATGAATGCTTTAGCACAGTATAGCACAATGAGAATTTCCCTCACTGTCCTTCCCTGTCCCTACAAACAAGGTTTAGCACAGTAAAACACACTGACACTCTCCCTACCTATAGTTTTCTGTCCCTATAAAATTTTTTTTTTTAAAGATGGTTGATGATGAATGCTTTAGCACAGTATAGCACAATGAGAATTTCCCTCACTGTCCTTCCCTGTCCCTACAAACAAAGTTTAGCACAGTAAAACACACTGACACTCTCCCTACCTATAGTTTTCTGTCCCTATAATTTTTTTTTTTTAAAGATGGTTGATGATGAATGCTTTAGCACAGTATAGCACAATGAGAATTTCCCTCACTGTCCTTCCCTGTCCCTACAAACAAGGTTTAGCACAGTAAAACACACTGACACTCTCCCTACCTATAGTTTTCTGTCCCTATAAAAAATGTTTTTTTAAAGATGGTTGATGATGAATGCTTTAGCACAGTATAGCACAATGAGAATTTCCCTCACTGTCCTTCCCTGTCCCTACAAACAAGGTTTAGCACAGTAAAACACACTGACACTCTCCCTACCTATAGTTTTCTGTCCCTATAAAAAATGTTTTTTTAAAGATGGTTGATGAGGAATGCTTTAGCACAGTATAGCACAATGAGAATTTCCCTCACTGTCCTTCCCTGTCCCTACAAACAAGGTTTAGCACAGTAAAACACACTGACACTCTCCCTTCCTATAGTTTTCTGTCCCTATAAAAAATGTTTTTTTAAAGATGGTTGATGAGGAATGCTTTAGCACAATATAGCACAATGAGAATTTCCCTCACTGTCCTTCCCTGTCCCTACAAACAAGGTTTAGCACAGTAAAACACACTGACACTCTCCCTACCTATAGTTTTCTGTCCCTATAAAATTTTTTTTTTTTAAAGATGGTTGATGAGGAATGCTTTAGCACAGTATAGCACAATGAGAATTTCCCTCACTGGCCTTCCCTGTCCCTACAAACAAGGTTTAGCACAGTAAAACACACTGACACTCTCCCTACCTATAGTTTTCTGTCCCTATAATTTTTTTTTTTTTAAAGATGGTTGATGATGAATGCTTTAGCACAGTATAGCACAATGAGAATTTCCCTCACTGTCCTTCCCTGTCCCTACAAACAAGGTTTAGCACAGTAAAACACACTGACACTCTCCCTACCTATAGTTTTCTGTCCCTATAAAAAATGTTTTTTTAAAGATGGTTGATGAGGAATGCTTTAGCACAGTATAGCACAATGAGAATTTCCCTCACTGTCCTTCCCTGTCCCTACAAACAAGGTTTAGCACAGTAAAACACACTGACACTCTCCCTACCTATAGTTTTCTGTCCCTATAAAAAATGTTTTTTTAAAGATGGTTGATGATGAATGCTTTAGCACAGTATAGCACAATGAGAATTTCCCTCACTGTCCTTCCCTGTCCCTACAAACAAGGTTTAGCACAGTAAAACACACTGACACTCTCCCTACCTATAGTTTTCTGTCCCTATAAAAATTTTTTTTTTAAAGATGGTTGATGAGGAATGCTTTAGCACAGTATAGCACAATGAGAATTTCCCTCACTGGCCTTCCCTGTCCCTACAAACAAGGTTTAGCACAGTAAAACACACTGACACTCTCCCTACCTATAGTTTTCTGTCCCTATAAAATTTTTTTTTTAAAGATGGTTGATGATGAATGCTTTAGCACAGTATAGCACAATGAGAATTTCCCTCACTGTCCTTCCCTGTCCCTACAAACAAGGTTTAGCACAGTAAAACACACTGACACTCTCCCTACCTATAGTTTTCTGTCCCTATAAAAAATGTTTTTTTAAAGATGGTTGATGATGAATGCTTTAGCACAGTATAGCACAATGAGAATTTCCCTCACTGTCCTTCCCTGTCCCTACAAACAAGGTTTAGCACAGTAAAACAGACTGACACTCTCCCTACCTATCCTTCTCTTTCCCTAAACTAAAGGAATCCAGGTTAAGCAAGAAAAAAAAATGTCACTGTCCCTGCCTATGCTTCTCTTTCCCTGCTCCGGAACACACTACACTAGGCCGCCGTGCTGGCGGCCTTTTATAGTGTGGGGCGTGTACTAAACACCCTCAGCAATAATTGGCCACAGGCATCCTGCCTGTGGCCAATCATTGCTCTCCTCGCTGCCGGCGCTGTGATTGGCCAAGCATGCGGGGTCACAGTGCATGCTTGGCCAATCACAGCTCCTGGATGACACTGCGATGGCGTAGTGCATTGTGGGCCGCGAATTAGGCGCGAACGGCCCAAATCGTTCGTTGTTCGGCGAACGATCGAACAGCCGATGTTCGAGTCGAACGTATGTTCGACTCGAACACCGAGCTCATCCCTATCCAGCAATGAGCAGCTCCAGCAGCAGGCTTAAATAGACCAGGAAGTTAGTCATGTGATCTGTTCAGGTTACAAAGAGGAAGTACCGCCCACCTTAGTCATGCTGTGCACCATGGCAGCCATGATTGTCTTGGGCAGAATTGCCAGTCCTTCTTCGGCTATTTCCCTGACAGTGCCCCCCCCCGAGGGGCAGCCTCTGGATGCCCAACCTAGACCATCTTTCTGGGTACCTGTTGCGGAAATTTTGCAAAAGTCTTGGAGCATGTAAATTATCCATTGGTTCCCAAGAATTTTCCTCTGAAGAATACCCCTTCCATTTAACAAGAAATTGAGTCTGCCTACCTCTTTTCCGGCAATCTAGGATGGCTTCAACTTCATATTCGGTATCGTTACCTATGATAACTGGTGGAGGTGGCAACTCCTGTCTTCCTGGAAATGGACTTGGCACAGCTGGTTTCAGAAGGGAGACGTGGAACACCGGATGGATCTTGTAGGAGGCCGGTAAAGCGAGTTCAAAAGCCACAGGGTTCACTTCCTTCTTGATCTCGAATGGACCCACAAACCTTGGACCAAGCTTCCTGGAAGGGCAAGAAAGTCTGAGGTTAATAGAGGACAGCCATACCTTGTCACCCACCTTGTAGATGGGATTCCCTCTCTTTCTCCTGTCATGTTGTTTCTTGAAGTCTTCCTGAGCCTTTCGCATGGTCTCCTGAAGGATTCGGTAATTGGTTTGGAAGAAGTTTATCCTATCCTGAACGGCTGGTACCGGAGATTCAGGAATGGTGTTGGGAAGAAAGGATGGGTGAAAGCCATAGTTTGCCCAAAAGGGGGACTGAATGGTGGCCGTGTGTATGGTATTATTGTATGAAAATTCCGCACAAGGTAGCAAGGAGACCCAGTCATCTTGGGAGAAAGAGCAGAAGCACTGCAGGTATTGCTCTAAGGTCTGGTTCGTTCTTTCTGTTTGGCCATTACTTTGAGGGTGGTAAGCAGAAGAAAGACATAAGTCAATTGACAAGATCTTACAAAGATTCTTCCAGAAACCAGAGGTGAATTGAACCCCTCTATCGGAGACTATATTGTCGGGTAACCCATGAAGTCTGACTATCTCCTTAATGAAAACTTTTGCAGTGTCCATGGCGGAGGGGGTGCCAAGCATGGGCAGGAAGTGGGCCATCTTTGATAGTCGGTCCACTACTACCAATATTGTTGTAAAGTTCTCTGATGGAGGGAGATCGACTATGAAGTCCATAGAGATGTTTTTCCAAGGCTGCTCCGGAACTGGTAAGGGTCTTAATAGACCCCAAGACCTGGTCTTGGGACCCTTGTTACGCTGGCAAACCAAACAGGACTCAACATATTTTTTACAGTCTGATCTTAGGGAAGGCCACCATAGGTAACGTTGGACAAGGTCGATCGTCTTCCGGATCCCGAAATGCCCGGCCAGCTGGTGATCATGAAATCTTTTCAAGGCCTGCAGTCTGACTTCCTGGGGAACAAAGATTTTGTCCTGATGCCACAGAAATCCCTCGTGACTCCTTAAGGTAGAAATTTCCGACTCTGGGCAGTGAAGAGAGGCTTGTACAATGGATGCTTTTAGGTCTGGCTGAATCAGAAGGAAATTTTGTGTGGACAGGATTGTACCGGGAGTGGTTTCTTCAGGGGTGTCTGGGAACACTTTCCATTTTTAGATCCGGGACGAAACGAGATGTGAAAATTGAATCTCGAAAAGAATAACGCCCACCGAGCTTGACGCGGTCTCAAACGTTTTGCAGTCCTCAGATATTCTAAATTTTTATGATCGGTAAAGATCATAATGGGATGTGCTGCACCTTCAAGTAAATATCTCCACTCTTCCAGGGCTGTTTTGATGGCCAAAAGCTCCCGATCTCCGACGTCGTAATTTCTTTCCAGTTGTGTCATTTTTCGAGAGGAAAAGGCTACAGGATGTAACAATGATTTGGGGCCCTGTCGTTGAGAAAGGATAGCTCCTGTGGCCACTTCGGAGGCATCGACTTCCAAAATGTAGGGCAATGCAGGGTCAGGATGCTGAAGAACTGGCGCTGAAACAAACACTGTTTTAAGTCTGTCGAAAGCTGCCTGAGCCTCCGGGGACCACTGGAATCTGGAATGCAAACGGGTTAGTTGGGTAATGGGTGATATAATGGCTGAAAAGTTCTTAATAAATCGTCTGTAAAAGTTTGAAAAGCCAATAAACCTTTGAACACCCTTCTTGTCGGAGGGGACAGGCCACTCCAGGATCGCTTTTACTTTCTGGGGATCCATGGCCACTCCTTTCGTAGATATGACAAGACCCAAAAACTGGATAGATTCTTTCTCAAAGTCACATTTTTCGGCTTTTACATATAGTCCATGCGTTCTTAGAATAGTTAGTACCTTTTTCATGTGCACTCGATGAATCTCCAGCGTGTCCGAGAAGACAAGGATGTCATCCAGGTATACAATGAGGAAGTTGTCAAGATGGTCTCGGAAAATGTCGTTCACAAAGTGCTGGAACGTGGCTGGAGCATTGCAGAGGCCAAAAGGCATCACCAAATATTCGAAATGTCCGAAACGAGTTCGGAAAGCTGTTTTCCACTCATCCCCCTCTCGAATGCGAACCAGATTATAAGCACCTCGTAAGTCCAGTTTGGAGAAAACTCGAGCAGAACGGAATCGTTGGAAGAGTTCCGGGATGAGAGGGAGTGGATAGCGATTTTTGATAGTGATCTTATTCAGATCTCGGTAGTCTATACAAGGCCTAAGCGTTTTATCCTTTTTTTCGACAAAAAATATGCCAGCACCTGCAGGGGAAGAAGAGGGACGAATGAATCCCTTTGCCAGGTTTTCATCGACATAGAGTCGTAATGTTTCGAGTTCAGTCTCTGATAAAGGGAAGATACGGCCAAAGGGAATTTCGGAGCCTGGGAGCAAGTCAATAGGGCAGTCATAGGGACGATGAGGTGGAAGGGAGTCTGCTCCCTTCTTGTCGAATACATCCAGAAATTCTAGGTAGGCAGAGGGTACATGAGGATTGGAACTAGAAACAGGTTGTATGGTCAGGCAGCTGGTAAAGTCCTTAGGGCCAGGGGGCAGACAATTCTGCTGACAGTAAGCAGATGAAAACAGCACTTCATTCTTCAGCCAGTCAATGTGAGGGTTGTGTGCTCGTAACCAGGGGACTCCCAGAATGACCGGAAACAGAGGAGAGCACAAAACATCGAAACGTACCAGTTCCTTGTGGCCAGAGCTGGTTGTCATAGGGATTGGCAGGGTCTCATGGGTTATCAGTCCAGAACTGGGTAGAGATCCATCAGCCAAATGAACTGTTAACTGCTGCTTCTTGGTAACAAGGGGAATTCCAAGTCCTTTGGCCAAGTTGATGTCTAGGAAGCAGCTGCAGGCCCCAGAGTCGATGATGGCTGAAAGACGGATCTCTTCCCTGGCCACCGATAGGGAGATAGCGAGGACAGGGTGAGATGAGGTAAGTCCTGACACTTGACAATGTACTGGGGGTTTGAAGAATGGTTTCTTCGCCCTGAGGTGGCAATTTTGTAAGAAATGGCCATTGTCTCCACAGTAAAAGCAAAGGTTCGCCTTTCGACGGTAGAGTCTTTCCTCAGGTGATAGAGCAGGCCGAAACAGGCCCATCTGTCTGGGCTTGACTTCAGGTATGGGTGGATTGGAGGCGAGAGAAAAAGAGGATTCTGGCAGTCCTTGAGCTGATTGGAGAGTCTGAGACTTCTCGAATAGACGTTCACGTAGGCGTCTGTCCAGTTGTATGGCTAACTGGATGAGGCCCTCCAAGGTATCCGGGACTGCTACCCTGGCCAGCTCGTCCTTGAGGGACTCCGATAGGCCCAGACGATATTGGTACTTCAGGGCAGCTTGATTCCAACATGTGTCTGCGGCCCATGTGCGGAAGTCCACAGTGTAATCCTCTGCGGGAAGTTGCCCCTGCTGCAGGGTGTGCAGGGCATTCTCGGCCGTAGTCATACGATGGGGATCATCGTACAACTGGGCCATAGCTGTGAAGAAAGTGTCAACAGAGTCAGTAATGGGGCTCTTCTGTTCCAGTAGCCCGTGGGCCCACACCTGGGGGTCGTCCAAGAGTAAGGAGATAATGAAACCAACTTTAATATTCTCCAAGGAGAAAGTTCTTGGTTGAAGAGACAGGTATAGTAGGCAGGAATTTTTAAAAGTCCTAAACTTTCTTCGGTCCCCCGAGAACCGTTTAGGGGTTGGCACACGTGGTTCAGGAAGCGGGATCGGCACGGTGAGAGGAACCTCCTGAGACATTGCAGCAGAGGGAGTACAACTGGAGGTAGGTCTTGGATCAGGAGATATAGGATTGGAAGACAAGTGATGCAGGTGACCCTCTAATTGCTCATGGGCGTCTTGTAGTCTTTGCACTGTTTGGGTAAGTGCGGTGATCTGCTGGCACATAGCCTCTATAGGGGAAGCGCCTCTGTCGATCTCTGACATGGCTGGATTATACTGTCAGGAACGAGTATGGAGATCGAGATGCTAAGAGGGCTCCCCTTGCGGCTGAGTGCAGTGCGCCCCTGGAGTTGGGAACAGGGAGCGCGGTGCCCACAGAAGCACGGTTGGCCAGGTGCTTGCTTGCAGTCTGATGAGCTCAGCCACTGAGGGATGGCGGAGGCAGGCAGAACTGAGCTTGTTATATTCAGATGAACGGAGATATCGGAAGCCAGGCCGGGGGTCAAACACAGGAGATCAGTCCAGAGCATATACAGGGGCGAGCCAAGGTCATACACGTGCAGGGTCCAGGTACAAGCCGAGGGTCAAGCCGGGTGGTCAGGAAGCAGAAGCAGAGTCCAGAAGCAGGCCGAGGGTCAAACACAGGAGAACAGGAAGCGAGGTTAAGGCAAGCCGGGTCACAACGGATAAGCACTGATCAGGAGACAAGGTCAAGGTACACAGGAGACTGAAGAGATAATCCAGCAATGAGCAGCTCCAGCAGCAGGCTTAAATAGACCAGGAAGTTAGTCATGTGATCTGTTCAGGTTACAAGGAGGAAGTACCGCCCACCTTAGTCATGCTGTGCACCATGGCAGCCATGATTGTCTTGGGCGGAATTGCCAGTCCTTCTTCGGCTATTTCCCTGACACCGGGAGAGAGCATCATCTTTACACGGTTATGGAAGAGGTACCCAGGAACAGAGGGGCTGAAGAAGTGATTGGAACACATGTCCAGTTAAGTTCTTCGCCATGGACTCAGGACAGGAGAAAGTCGGTGAGTGAGGCACAGTGGATATCTGGAGGAGGCATGCCAGGGGAGCTGGGTGCAAGGCCAGAGGAGAGACTGTGGGGTATTGTGTCAAATCAATGTGGTCTGCGGGCGCAGGATTTGCAAGTTGGGCTAGCTGGGATCAGTAGTCCACCAACTAAAGCAAGCTGCTAATCAACTAGGCCGCAAGAAGTGGTACTGCAGGCCCCTGGTCTATTAACAGTTCAGCAAGTCAGGAAGCATATAGGACTATTCAGAGTAATCCTTTATGTACAGTGAAGATGATGAAGCGGAAAGACTAATAGTTCACAGTGAAGTTTTGTGCAGGAGGAAGGGAGTCCTAGGATTATAAGTCTGCAGGAGTTCATGCAGAGGAAGTGACTGTGATTATTAGAGTCTATCAGTTCTTCAAAAGCTCAATCCATTTAACCAATTCTTAAATATTATCGCAAAGTGATCTGTTCTATGGGTATCCCATGTCTCCTTTCCCCAAAGTTATACCCCCAAATAAACAAAAACAAATCAAACGACTGTTCATTGTCTCTGAGGTGATATATGGAGGTCTGGCAGCAGGGTGATATGGTGGATGTTAGTTACTAGTAGCAATCATCCGCTACATTTAGAAGCCTTCCTGTGGCTTGTGACAACTAAGTGTAGGTAAAAGAAGAAAAATGTTAAAAAGAGTAAAATCTCAAGCATGTAGCTCTGTATAAAATGGTCCTTGCCATCACTAAACCCGGTCTCAGGCCTGAAGAAGGAGCGGATGCTCCGCAAAAGCATTACCATGTATTTACATCACATCTGGTTGTGACATCACATCCACCGGGCTCTGCGTTCCATGCATCCGAGAAGCCCTGAGAGCCTCTGGCGCTTCTAACAGCTTGGATCGCAGCCCTCCAACCCCAGACGAATGTACACCGGGTTTAGTAATGGCAAGGACCCTTTTATACAATGCTACATGCTTGAGCAGGGGAGGGCTGGCGGCCTTAGGTCTGGGGGGCAAGTCCAGTCAAGTGGCCCATTGAACTGCCGAATCAGCTCACCATCCATGGCCCGCCTGGTTTTTCAATGCAGCCTCACCAGTGCCCATCAGTGCAGCCAACTCCAGTGCCCATCAATGAAGCCTGATCACTGGGGCAGGTTACATGGGGTGTATGGGGGGGAGATGGGGGGTCAGCTAGGGGTGTCAGGGTCTCTCACCTCAGCGATCTCAGCTCAGCAGGTCCTTGCACGCCACGGTTTCCTGGGGGGGGTAACGCTCCTGATCCTGGGGTCAAGTTGCAGCCAGCGCCCAGCCCTGCAGCCCTGCATCCCGACTCCCTGGCACGCCCTGCCTCTGCCTGCTTCCAAGAATCCGGTCCCAGGGAGTTGTAGTTTCCTCTGTGCTGCTGTGTTTTCCACCCACCAGAAGCTTGAGTGCGGACTACAACTCCCGGAATGCGACAGCTAGTGGTCGGCCGCCATGGCCATGCCCCGGGCCCGACTTCCTAGACCAGAATAAAAAAGAAAATGGTAGCGGGCAGCGGCTGCCGGCCATTTTGAACATAAGTTAGGGCGGCCTGGGAGGCAATTGCCACCCTGCCCCCTGGCCCAGCCCTCCCCTGTGCTTGAAATTTCACTCTTTTTGTCTCTCCCTCCTTGTACCCTCACAGAGCTGCTTCTTGCTCCCAGACTGAGCTGCCACAACGGTGAGCTTCTCTTCATATGGACCTTTTTTTTATCAATGGACATTCTATTGTGAACTCATTTTTGTTCCCCATATCTGTGCCATTTTTTTTGTTTTTGTCTTCCTGTGGCTTGTGTTTCTGAATTTAGGTCTTTTGGCATTTAATGCAAGTGTATTTGTCTTCAGTCAAAGATAAGAGGAAAAAAAGGCCTTTTTCTGACAATCAATAAATTTGAGTATTTTGGAGAAACAGCTTCTGCAGGGCAAAGCAGGTCTAGTACCGTTTGATGAAAACATATCAATGCCACATAGATACACCTGGGTGGTGTAGGCACAGCCAGGCCCATCGCGACAAGGCAGGCAAACCAGGCAATTGCTTGGGGCCCCAAGCTGGCCTAGGGCCCCAGGGCCCTTGCCGCGCTTCCTATAAATGCTGCACATGACTTGACGGCGCGCGGTACAGGAGATTCAGTTTCCTGTTCCCGGCCGGACTGACAGGAAGTGCACACTGAGTGCTCACTTCCTTTCAGTTCAGCCGGTGTTCTGCCGAATAAGGTCCGCCCGGCGGATAAGGACCCCCCTGTACTGCGCAGGCACGGTGCTTGCGCAGTACGAACCTCAACTGAGCCTCCGAAAATAGCCGAAGATGTAGAGCTGAGAGTCAGCTCTACACGGCGCCCCGCTAGGATGTGTACTTTATTGGTAAAATTACCCCCGCTCCTTGCAGAGTAGCACTAGCATCGCCAGCGTGCGGCATGTGCCATACTCATTGCGCAGGCACTGTGTAGAGCTGACTCCTCAGCTCTACATGTTCGGCTAATTTCGGAGGCTCAGTCGAGGTTCGTACTGCGCAAGCGCCGCGCCTGCGCAGTACAGGGGGGTCCTTATTCGCCGGGGGAACTTTTTCGGCAGGACCCCTGGAACAGGAAATTGAATCTCCTGCTGCGCGCTGTCAAGTCATGTCTTAGTAGATGGAGTCCATAGACGGTACAGGGACCCGTGCACCGGGACCCCCGATCTATGAGGACTGCACACAGTCCCCGGGGACTCCTGAACCTACACAAAGAGATCCTTGTGAGCGGCGATCTGATTCTCCAGCACTCAGTGTACAGCACACGCAGCCATGGATGGAGGGGGGTCAGGGATTCCTCATTCCTTTGGAAACAGCCAAGTATTGTCTTGAAGGTGGGGGCAGTGTATGGACTTGGGGGGGCGCACATGATGCAGGAGAGCCGGGGACAACCTCAACCCCCCCCCCAGCCCCGCCAGCGCAGTACGGTAGGGAGGGGAGGTTGGGGGGGCCTCCATGTCCATTTTGTTTGGGGCCCCCAAATTCTTTCAAATGGCCCTGGGCACAGCATATGATAGGCAAACTGCCAAGGCAGCCCCTCCATCAATACAAGGTCCATGATCTCTCTTGGTTCTCCATCGCTGCAGCTGACATCTTCACCTGGTTATCTTCCAGGTTCAGCCATCATGCCAACCTGACCTGAGAAACTCCGGCTCAAGTGCACAGGAGATAATGCATCCCGACACAGAGGCATGATGAGAATATACACTGAGCTGAGGATGTGCGGCTTATCGTAAAATCAGAAGACAATTGCTAACGCAACCTTATGCCGCATACACACGATAGTTTTTAATGTCATTTTCAAAAACGACGTTTTTCTCGACGTGATTTTTCTTGTTTCCTCTCAAGCCTGTCTTGCATACACACGTTCATTTAAAAAAACGCTCGAGCAAAGCGCAGTGACGTACAACACGTACGATGGCACTATAAAGGGGATGTTCCGTTTGAATCGCGCCACCCTTCATGTTAGTAAAGTTTGTTGAGCGACGATTCGCGCTTTTCAGCCTCATGCTTTTCAGTCCGTTACAGCGTGACGAATGTGCTATCTCCATTACGAACGCTAGTTTTACCAGAACGAGCGCTCCCATCTCATACTTGATTCTGAGCATGCGCGTTTTTTTTTCCCCTCGTAAAAGCTTACACACTACCGTTTTTCACGTCGTAAAAAAAAACGACGTGAAAAACGACGTGAAAAAATGGAGCAGGTTCTTATTTTTTTAGGCCATTTTTCACGTCGTTAAAAATGCTCTAGAGCCTACTCACGATCGTTTTTAATGCCCAAGTTAAAAAATGGCATTTTTAACGACGTGAAAAACGATCGTGTGTACGCGGCATTACATTGCTGTAAAGATACACGGGGGAAATTTTTGCAAAGTTTGCAAGGGTTGAAAACCTTTTTTGCCATCTCTGTCTCTTACTAGAGATTTCTCTTCCTGTCCTGTAGATACAACAGAAGGTAACAGAAAATCTCACCTAATGGGGGTGTTTCGTCAGATATGGCGACGCGTCAGAATTGGTAACGGAAGTGACGTTCCATCGCCGCCATCTTGCTACACCCCGCATTCCTCCACAGTAAGGATACACTGAGAAAGGGGAAAGCGGACATCTTGTTACACCCAGCAGAGTTTTGCATTTTACACTTATATTTAACAGTAAAGTGAGTTTATATACTGAAATCCAGTACTTAGAACACCGTCTGAGTGTTATGATGTTGATTTTTAAAAGCAGCGGCAAGCCTGCTCATCTCATAGGTTTGCTAATCTGACAGAAGTCCGCTGCTTTTAAAATTCAATATCTAACCTGTCAGACAGAGTTCTAAGTACTGTATTTCACTATATAAACTCACTTTACTGTTAGAAATAAGCAGGGCTTTTTTTCTCAGAGAATAGGTGCTGGAACTCCCGCTTTTTGACTCACCCCTTGTCTCTGCCCATACCCACCTCCGAGCAACATTGCTTGGTTCCATCCCCTTACCCACCTATCTTTACCACCCTTTTAGAGAATACAGAACCAAGTATAATTTTGTGGTTATGGAATTTGTTAATGATGATGACAAGAAAAGCAGTAAAATAGATCCCCGCAGCTAGCAACAATAGTCCCCCCCCCCAACAACAATGGACCACCTGCAATAAAATATACACTCAGCAACAATAGACCCCTGGCAGCAACAAAAGATCTCTCTGCAGCCAGCATCAATAGACCCTCCAGCAGCCAGCAACAATGAATCCCCTTCCCAAAAGTAGATTCCTCACAGTAGCAATTGACCCCCCAGCAACATAAGACCCACCTTCAGCGACAATAGATCCCCCACCAGCATCAATAGACCATCTTGATAAATATATCATCTCCCGCAGCCAGCATCAATAGACTTTCCAGCACACCCCAGCACCCCTTGCCATTACATACAGTGTTGGAGGTGCCGGAACTGCGTTCCCCCGCGTTCCTGCTGAAAAAAAGCCCTGGAAATAAGTGTAAAATGGAAAACTCCAGTCGGTGTAACAAGATGTCTGCTTTCCGCCTTCTCAGAGTATCCTTTTTATGGAGGAGTGCGGGGTGTAGCAAGATGGCGGTGTCAGAACGTCACTTCCGTTACCAATTTTGACGGGTCGCCAAATCTGACTTAACAGGGGATATCCTTTTTTTAGATGGCTGTCACCAGAAAACAAGGGTCCCTATTGAAAGATTTCCTCTCTTATTTTGTTTTGATGGCAACTCAAAATTGTATATTTCATCGCAATGTCTCCATGACATCGGTCATATACAAAACACAGTATTGCCCTGATAAAATGACAAAGAAATAAAGTCAAATAAATATTACAGTCCATACAGAAGTGATATAGTCCAATCATGAAACACCTTGATAGTGAATATCATATAAAAAAGTGAAACACCTAGGTGCGCCCCCACCATATAATATGAGATGGCCGCTTATCAGAGGAAATGGACTCTAGATTATAAGAGTCATGAGCATATTATGAATGAATATCCTTAAAGCGGAGTTCATACTAAAAAAAAAATATTAAAAGTCAGCAGCTACAAATACTGCGCCTGCTGACTTTTAATAATCGGACACTTACCTGTCCTAGGGTCCAGTGATCCGGGGGAACGAAGCCCCGCTCGTCTCCTCCTCCTCTCCGCGGCGCCGGCATTGTCACTGTGGGCACCCGGCTGTGAAGCCATAGTGCACTGCGCATGCGCGAGCCGCGCTGCGCACCGTGACTGGCCGAGCAATCATCTGGGACCTGTGACGTGTCCCAGATGATTGCAGAGAGGTAGGGGTAGAGGTGAACTTCCTTCCAGCACCGCGGTTCCCCCGGGAGGAAGTGGGAGCTGGAATCCTCTAAAAAAGGGTTACCGCTCCCCCCCCCAAAATATGACATGCCAAATGTGGTATGTCAGGGGGTCACCTTCCCTTAAAGCGGTAGTTCCATTTTTGGGTGGAACTCCGCTTTAAAGGGGTTGTAAAGCTTTGTGTTTTTTCACCTTAATGCATCCTATGCATTAAGGTGAAAAAACATCCGATGCTTACTGGCCCCCTGTTTACTTTCCTGAACCCTCGAAAGTCCCCCGTCGAGAATGCGCTGGCTTCTCGGCCCGGGCTTCTCGGCTCTTCATTGGATAGATTGATAGCAGTGCAGCCATTGGCTCGCGCTGCTGTCAATCAACTCCAATGACAAGAGGGCGGGGGGCGGGGCCGAGTCCTGTAGTTGGCAGCTATGGACGCCGAATACAGGACTCAGGAGCACGCCCGCAAGGTAACCTCCTTGGGAAAGCGCTTGCCAGGGGGGTTAGCTGCTGCGGGGAGGAGCCAAGACAGCCGCAGAGGGACCCCAGAAGACGTGGATCGGGGTCACTCTGTGCAACGACCCTCTTTCCTTTGTAGTGAATCGGGAGACCTCTGTGGCTTTTCTTTGGTGTCAAATGGGAACACTCACATAGGGAATAATCAATAGTTCACCGGCAAATCATGCTCCTTGCTGTAGGGTTGTGCTAGATCTGTGACTCCATTTCACATGTGGTGTTTGGCTTCTCTGTTCACCTTGTTCCGTGACATTGGTCGCCTGGACAAAGAGGGTGAGTCACCCAGTGGGGTCACAGATAGTTATGGCAACTTTACAGAGGGACTAATCCTTCCCCAATGGATACAAACAAATATTTTTATTAGGAAATTATTTTAATGGTGCTTGATTGCTTCAGGTAATGGGACTGATTAGGTCATCACTTGCAGAAAAGCCCGGAGCAAAAAGTAAAAGACATAGGCGAAAGGGCTGGGCATGACTAAGGAAACAGGGGACTGAGAGAGGGAGCCATTGGCTAAGCAGGAGGGGGTAGGATTGGCTGAGCCGGAGTGGGGGGAGGGCCAGGGGGGCAGATAAATATGTGGGGACCCCTCCCCCTGGCAACACAGCGGGGGTGAAAGTTCAGGAGCCATGTCACACGTGCAGGATTTGCTGGCCCAGCTACGGGCTGAGGCGGCGACACATGGCCCAGGTTGGCTCCAGGAGACCTTGGGGCCAATGCTGGCGGTGCCGGCGGCTGATGCGGCCACCAGGGGGAGGGCATCGGCGCGAGCTCGGCAATCCAGGGCGCCGGAGCGCTTCTCTCCCGACCCCTCCCCACGAGCTCAGCGTCGCTCTGGGAGTCCCTATTCGAGGGCCCCTTCGGCCCCCCCGCGAAGCGAACAGCCAAGCCCGCGGGGGGGGCGCCGGAAGGAATCCCCATCTTGGACGGAGCTCGGCAGGCGGTCGTTCCGGGAGCTCCGGAGTGGCCACGCGGCCCGCGCAATGTTTGGAGTCGGACGCGGTGGGCCCCGCCCCCCGTGTGACGTCACCGGAGCGGGCGCCTCGGCGGGGGAGATCGGAGAGCACGGTGGTCGGGCCTACCACCGCGGCCGGCGACCTGGCACTGGCGATGGGGGTGTGGCAGTGTGCGGCAGGAGATGGATCAGCAGAATGAGTGGCGGTACATGGCATCGGTGGGAAATCGGCGCGGAAGTCGGCGAACGGGTCTGGTGGGCGGAACCGGATGGCGTCAGGACCCGCAGCAGCCAGGGATCCTTCACCTGGTGGGCCTTCTTCTGAAGAGGAAGATTTGGTGGATCGGTCGGAGGGAGAACTGGTGGACTCGGAGGGCGATGGCGTTCCACAGAAACGGTCGGCTGCGGTGGAGACGGGACGATCGGCTGGTGGGTCACTTCCTGGGCAGCCTGGTAAGTCAGTTTCTCAATTATTTTCCATAGGGTTATCTGATGTGCGGCCTGCTAGGGTTGGTTCGTCAGGGGGTAGTCAGGGGGTTCCCCTGGGGGTGGTTGCTGGGGCCGGTTTATTGCAGGGATCTGCGGAGATGGATACTGGTTTTAAGGGGTTTTTGGCGGGGATTAAGGAGCTTGTGGGTAAGTTTGAGAAACAGGGCGGTGTCCCCGTTAGCCCGGCTGCGGCGTGGGTCCCGCCGCAAGATGGGGACGGGGGTCTGGTGGTGGCTGCTGCGGCGCCAGCGGTTTCGGTGGTGGCGGTGCAGACAACAACAGTGGAGGACGCGCAGCAGGCTGCGGTTGGCAAAGGGGATGCGGGCAGACAGGACCTGGTTAGGTTGGCGGATTCAGCTAGGTGCGAGATGTACATTTGTTTTGCGGGGCCGCTTGGGGCGCATTTGAAGCCGGAAGTTCGGGACAAGATTTGGAAAGGTGAGTACGTGGAGATTTTCTCGCTGCTTCCGCTGGGGAAGTTTAATTTGGACAGGGTCAGGCCGGACGATTCCAAGAAGGAGGATGAAGAAAAACGTAGGTATCGCCTGATCCCGCGGACGTTCATGAATTGGCTGCAAGCCTTTGCCATCCTAGCTAGCGTAATTGGGCAAAAGAAGCCTGAACATTGTTCGGGTCTTTTTTGCTATCAGGATGCGGTTGGAGAGGCCTATAGGGTGTATGGGGGTCGGCTTGGTTGAGGTATGACGAGGAGTTCAGACAGAGGATGGCGGTGCGTCCAGAGTTGAGGTGGGACCACAAGGACATTAGTCTGTGGATGCGTTTGATGAACGCGGCGAGGGCTCCGAATCAGTTTTTTCAGGGGGGGGGGGGCGGTGGATCATCATCTCCAGGACAACCGGCCGGTAAGGCAAAAGGGGTCTGTTGGCAATACAATTCGGGATCCTGCAAGTTTGGAGGGTCGTGCAGATTCAAGCATGAGTGCTCTGGTTGTGGGGGTTCCCATACCCTGTCCAGATGTTTTAGGCAGGGGAAGGGGCGAGCTGGGGAGTCTGCGAACAAGAGGGAGGATGCCAGTGATGGTGGCAAAGATGCGCCCGTTTCTCGGTAAATATCCGGATAGACAGGCCGCTCATTTGTTGGAAAAGGGTTTTACTGAGGGGTTTGAAATTCCGTGTGTTTCGGGGGCGGTTCCACCGGTGGCTTGTAATCTGCGTTCAGCTTTGCAACACCCGGAGGTGGTTTCGGAGAAACTGCGGAAGGAAGTTGCATTGGGCCGCATGAGTGGCCCTTTTGCGGTTGTTCCACTGGCAGATTTGGTGGTGTCCCCACTGGGAGTGGTGCCTAAAAAGGAGCCTAACAAGTTCTGGCTCATCCACCACCTTTCTTTTCCAAAAGGGGGGTCGGTCAACGATGCTATCGATCCTGACGCTTGCACAGTGGGTTATACGTCCTTTGATGCGGCGGTGTTTTGGGTTAGACACTATGGGCAGGGGGCATTGATGGCGAAATCTGATGTGGAGGCGGCGTTCCGCCTGCTGCCAGTGCACCCTGATAGTTTCCGTTTTTTGGGTTGCTCATGGAATGGCGAATTCTATGTGGATCGATGCTTACCAATGGGATGCTCCGTATCCTGCGCGCTGTTTGAGAAGTTTAGTTCTTTTCTGGAATGGGTGGTCAGGGATGTGTCAGGGGTAAGTTCGATCATACACTATCTGGATGACTTCCTCTGCGTGGGCCCAGCCTCATCTAAGATTTGTGCAGTGCTTCTGGCAACGCTGGAATACATCGCTGAACGCTTCGGGGTGCCTTTGTCGCCCGACAAGACAGAAGGGCCAAGTACGGTCATTACGTTCCTAGGGATTACGTTGGATTCGGACGCAATGGAATGCCGTTTGCCGGTGGAGAAATTGGTGGCGTTGAAGGCGGAGATCAGAGGTATGTTGGGTTTACGGAAGGTTCAGCTGAGGACGTTGCAGTCATTGCTGGGAAAGCTCAACTTCGCTTGTCGCATTCTGCCAATGGGCAGGGTATTTTGCCGACGGCTGTCGGCAAGTACAGCCGGGGTGCAGTCACCAAGGCATTTTGTGCGCCTGGTGAAGGCACACAGGGAGGATCTACAGGTATGGCATACGTTCTTGGAATCTTTTAATGGCAGAGCGTTGTGGATGACAGGCCCTGTTAGTAATTTCGACCTGGAACTTTTTACGGATGCGGCTGGCTCCACTGGTTTTGGAGCCTTTTTCCAAGGCAAGTGGAGTGCTGGCCCATGGCCGGTGTGTTGGGTGGAAGCTGGTTTCACGAAAAACCTGGTGCTGCTGGAATTGTTTCCGGTGGTATTGGCGGTAGAACTGTGGGGTGAGGCGTTCAGGGATCTGAAGGTACATTTCCACGGTGACAACCTGGGGGTGGTGCAGGTGATCAACAGGGTGTCGGCTTCATCACCTCCGGTAGTTAGGCTGCTGTGGCATTTGGTGCTGCGATGCCTGCAATTGAATGTTTTTGTATATGCGGTTAATCTTCCCGGGGTAGAGAACGTTATTGCTGACGCTTTGTCTCGCTTTCAGTGGGACAGGTTCCGAGAGTTGGCGCCGGAAGCGGAGCAACTGGGGGCGCCTTGTCCCGACTGGCTGTGGAGGATTGCGTTGGCGTAGTCTCCGGATGGATCAGAAGGTCGGTGAGTGAGACGACGTGGGTTGCGTATAACAAGGTATGGCAGGAATGGGTGGCTATTGGTAGGATGACGGGTGTGGATACCTTAGGACCTGAAGTGAGGTTGTTGTTGCTATATTTTATATCCAGGCAGATGGAGGAGGGTGTGTCCGTCTCGATGTTGGGTAGGAAGTTGGCTGGGTTGGCCTTTTTGTTTAAGTGGCAGGGTGGCCCGGACTTTACTAAGGACTTTTGGGTGCGCCAGGTGCTTAGAGGTTATAGACGGTCCAGGCTGGGCAGGGACGCCAGGCGACCAGTGTCGTTTGAGGTTTTGCAGGGAATTTTGGCTCGGTTATCGGAGGTCTGCGCCTCGGTATACGAGATTTTCTTGTTTAGAGCTGCTTTTGCGTTAGCATTTTTGGGGGCATTTAGGATCAGCGAGCTGGTCAGCCCTTCCAAAAAAGTTCATGGGGGTATTTGGGGTTCGGAGGTGCGTTGCCAAGGAGAGAGTGTGGCTGTATGGTTACGGAGGTCCAAAACTGACCAAAAGGGGAAGGGAAAGTCTGTGCAGGTCTTCTCGCTGCCGGGCTCTCCGCTTTGTCCAGTGGGGGCCGTGAGGGGGTTCATGGGGGTGCGACCGCCGGCTGAAGGGTCGTGTTTGATCCATGCCGACGGGTCCCCATTATCAAAATTTCAATTTGTGTCTGTGTTCAGAAAATGTTTGAAGGTTCTTGGGTTAGATGATAGGGAGTTTGCGTCGCACTCTTTCAGGATAGGGGCGGCTACTGAGGCGGCTCGTGGGGGTTGGACTCAGAGTCAGTAAAGCGCATTGGTAGATGGGAGTCCAGCAGATTTCGCCTATACATCCGTCCCCAGCTATTAGTGGGGGTGTGAGGGTTGGGGGCGGGGGCTGTTTGTCAAGCATTTTGGGGGGATTGTCTGCTGGGTTCTTTGGGTCTGCTGTTGGTTACGGTGGTATGCTTGTTCTTTCTTTCAGGTGCGGTGCCGGCCCTGGTCTGGATTTTGGGCCACTCATATGTGTTCTGGGGGGCAAAAAGGGCAGATGTTAGGCCGGAGGGCCGGCAATTGGGGTTTCCTAGACAGGAGGCCTGTGTTCGCTGGCTGGGAGTTCCGGGAATGTTATGGAGTAGAATGGTCCCGGAGGTGCATCGATTTGCACCTGACGTTCTAGTCCTGCACGTAGGCGGCAATGACCTAGGAGCCAGGTCTATGTTGGATGTGACGAAGGATATCAAGTTTGATATACTTCGTCTGCGCATGGCATTCCCGGACATGGTGATTGTTTGGTCCGACATGGTGGCTAGGACATCATGGAGGATGGCTAGGTCATTGGAAGGTAGCAATAGGGCCCGGAGAAAGATCAATCGGGATGTGGCTAGGTATGTAGTGAGGAATGGGGGGCTGGTGATACGGCATATGGAGTTGGAGGTGGATACATGGCGCTACCTTCGGGGCGACGGGGTGCACCTGAATGACGTGGGTATAGACATGTGGGCGTTGGGGATACAAGATGGCATCCAAAGGGCTCTTAGGGTGTGGAGGAGCACCCAATCGTAAAGGTTTTTTCAATTGGGTGCTGTGGCGAGTGTCTGGTCTTTGCAGGGGAAGGAGGATACCTCGGGAAGAAGAGTTCAGGACCCGTCGTTGGTATGCGTCCTGATTGGGGGTTTCCAGTTAACGGAGGTTTAGCTGCAAGCATGGGTAAAGAGGGCACTGCGGTCATGGTTGTCTCTGAGCCAGCATGTCGGCTTGAGGCCTATTAACAGATTTAAGAGGTACCGCAGTGCAATAGTTACACAGATGGTAATCGAGGTTCCTGCAAAGATCGACACTGGGATTTTGACTGATGGGTTTTTCATAACAGATGTTAATGTTATTGTTAATTGAAATATTATTTTAATAAATAAGGCTGCTACGGCCTATGTTTTTCCCCAACGCCAGTGTGGTCTCGTTTACTTAGGTAAGGAGGGTTAATGTGGGGATTGTGAAGGGTTTAAGTTAATGGAAGGTACATCTGTTATACTATAGTCAAGAAAAGCCCGGAGCAAAAAGTAAAAGACATAGGCGAAGGGCTGGGCATGACTAAGGAAACAGGGGACTGAGAGAGGGAGCCATTGGCTAAGCAGGAGGGGGTAGGATTGGCTGAGCCGGAGTGGGGGGAGGGCCAGGGGGGCAGATAAATATGTGGGGACCCCTCCCCCTGGCAACACAGCGGGGGTGAAAATTCCCGCCCACCCTCCCTTAATTATGGGATTAGGAGTATAGGACTGTTTCAGTTGTTAGGTTTACAGGAATGGTTTGTGACGGAGTGGAAGTCGTGGCAGCGGCGGGTGTCTGGTCTTTGCAGGGGAAGGAGGATACCTCGGGAAGAAGAGTTCAGGACCCGTCGTTGGTATGGGTCCTGATTGGGGGTTTCCAGTTAACGGAGGTTTAGCTGCAAGCATGGGTAAAGAGGGCACTGCGGTCATGGTTGTCTCTGAGCCAGCATGTCGGCTTGAGGCCTATTAACAGATTTAAGAGGTACTGCAGTGCAATAGTTACACAGATGGTAATCAAGGTTCCTGCAAAGATCGACACTGGGATTTTGACTGATGGGTTTTTCATAACAGATGTTTATGTTATTGTTAATTGAAATATTATTTTAATAAATAAGGCTGCTACGGCCTATGTTTTTCCCCAACGCCAGTGTGGTCTTGTTTACTTAGGTAAGGAGGGTTAATGTGGGGATTGTGAAGGGTTTAAGTTAATGGAAGGTACATCTGTTATACTATAGTCAAGTAACCAGAAGACGTGCTGTGTAAGGGGAGTAGTTTTCATTTTTGAAAACACAGATCTGCCAAATGGTGGGAAATTTCAGTGCCCAGGACTACAAATATTCGCTTTTCAACAATTTTTTTTCCACACTAAATGTGTTCTGGGGGAATTTGGCAGGAGGGAGGGGCCAAAGCTCTGTGCCCAGGACTACAAACATTCCCATTTCTATAGAGAATGTATTTTTCTCATACAAGATGTGATCACCTCTCTGTGTTTTGCTGCACACTGTGCTCTCTATGTGTTCTGTGTGATCTCTTTTCTTCTATAGGAGGGACCATCAAACCTGTGGTGACCTTCACACCCAACTGGGGGAATATATTATATAATGACGATGTGACTCTAACATGTGATGTGCCGTCTACTGTACCAGAGGAGCCCCGGACCTATCACTGGTACAAAGATAAGAGACCAATACCAGGAGATCAACAGAGACTTCATATCATTAGATCTTTAGTGATTCGGGACAGAGGAGATTACCAGTGTCAGACCATCGGTGGTGATATCAGTGATCCCGTCTTCCTAAATGTTACATATAGTGAGTCCTCATCTCATCTCCATCATTACAGATTGTTGGGTGTGAATAGAACAACATAAAGTATCATTTTATTACATTTCAGATCATGTCATCCTGCAGAGACCTCCATCTGCCATCTATGAAGGAGACCCCCTGACTCTGAGATGTCATCATATAAAAGATTTTAATGAAATAAACACAAAATTCTACAAGGATGATCAGGAGATAAAATCATCAGAATCTGACTCCACACTCCATATTCCTAATATAACGAGGAGTCAGTCTGGACTCTACAAATGTACTAAACAAATACAACGTTATGATAGTTCTAATGGACAAACACACTCAGATGTATTCTTTATCTCTGTAAAAGGTAAATTAAAGTCCTATTTAAAACCGTGCTTTAAGCCCCATACACACGGTCGGACTTCCATCGGACTTTTCCGTGGTTTTTTGTCCGAACTGAGTTGGCCGGGCACACCCATAGCATACACACCACAGGACTTTTCTGCAAACTTTCCCAAAACTTTTTCCAACATCACGTGGTTTTTCTGCTCTTTTCTGCTCTTTACCACCACCCTTTGGTCAACTTCTGCTCTTGTTGGTTGATTTTAACATGGTTTGTTTTGTCCATCGGACAAAAGTCCGATGGTTTTCTGTACACACGGTCGGACTTTGCTCCATCGGACTTTTGTTGGGCAAAAGTTTGTCCGTTTGCAGACCCAACTTTTGTCCGATGAAAAAAAAAAAAAAAAGTTTGTCCGATGGAGCGTACACACGGTCGGATTGTTGGTCCAACTTGCTCAAAATGAAGTTTGTTGGCCAAAAGTCCGACCGTGTGTACGGTGCTTTAGTAACCTAAAGGCCCGTACACACGGTCGGACTTTTGGCCAACAAACTTAGTTTTAAGCAAGTTGGACCAACAATCCGACCGTGTGTACGCTCCATCGGACAAACTTTTTTACTTTGGTTTTTGATTTCATCGGACAAAAGTTGGGTCTGCAAACGGACAAATTTTTGCCCAACAAAAGTCCGATGGAGCAAAGTCCGACCGTGTGTATAGAAAACCATCGGACTTTTGTCCTAGGTCCGAACGCGCATGCTCCGAAGCAATGAACAGCCGGGAGTCTTCAGTCTTGTAAAACTAGCGTTCGTTCTGGAGATTTCACATGCGTGAAGCGGCAATTCAGATATTTTTGAATACAGAGCACATTAGGAATATTGTTTACAATGCCGTTAAAAGATATAAAGTTTGTTTTCTGTATATAACTTTTTTTTTGTTAATCTAAACAAAGTATTTAATTAAAAATGTGTTAAATTTTATCACAATTATTATATTTTATATTTTTTTGGCAATTTAAGCTCCACCACATTATCCCATATGTATTTCATGCTGTATTTCTCGGTAATATTTTTTGGTCCCTTATTAATATTCTTCTTCAATTTACTGCCTACTCCCAAACATAAATTAGTCAGAGAAAATACAAAAGTAATTTTTTAGCACTATTTTTATTTTGGTGACCATAAAAAATAAAACAATTCTATAATGACAGAATATTATCTTTTTAGTAAACAGAAAGGCAGCAATCGATGATTTGGTGGAATTTGCGAAGACTGTGTACCCCAGGGCATACAAATATCCAATGAAGGTTGTCATTGGTCACCAGAGGAGTACCTAAAACAGGGAGGTCAAAGAAGGTCAAGAACTCAAAAAGATTGTGAGCAGCAGCAGAAGACATATCTGTCCCCAGGCTGTGGTACTCCAGCAAGGGTCTGGTATTTCTGCCATACCAGACGGAAGCACAGAGATATACATTCCCTTCCACACTAACATCCACATCATCTGAGGTAATTTTAGAAATATTGTCTAGTAAACATACCCAACACAAAACAAGCCTTTTTTTCAGGCTGACCCCCACAAATAATTACCTAAAAAATAAAGTATTTACATAAATGCTACTGACCTCATTAGTAGCCCCTAAACTCCCCAGACCATTGGCCTTGTGGATCCTGTGGCTGATGTTGCCACTGACCCCCATGTTGCTGGGTTGGGTGTCCTTGCTGGGGTGGCTGGCCCTGCTGGGGTGGGTGGCCTTGCTGGGGTGGGTAGTTTGGATGGGGTGGATAGTTTGGATGGGGTGGGTAGTTTGGATGGGGTGGATAATTAGGAATTTGAGGAGCTGTGTGCTCCAAATCGCACAGATGGGTTGTGGGTGTTATCTCCCCTTTTCTCGCTTTGCTGAGGAGCTGGATGATGAGCCCCTCACATAGCTCTCTTTGCTCCACATCCACCCCCCTCAGCTTGTTGGCTGTAAAGCACCCAAAACCTTCTGCACTATCGGGTGCTGTGGTGATGACTGCCGTAGCCCGCTGCAGAAAGTCAGCAGTGGCCTCATCAAGGTGATGCCTCTTCCTGGCCCTTTTGGTAGGAGGGCGCAGGGTAGGCACTCTGGACTCGGTGGTGATGCTGCTGGGCCCGGCCTCCTCTTGTGGCAAACTTTCCTAGGTCTGTAAAATAAACATACATTTACAATGTGTTATTATTAGGACACATTTGTGCTAATCATTTTATCAGCCTTTGTAACGTAAAAATAGAATGTCTTCCAAAAACAAAGGTTAGCATTGTCACACCAGCATTTTTGGGGTATAAAATTCCTTTGTGATCAGTATTTTTAAATCGATTTACATTTCCAAAGATTTACATTCCAAATTGTTTGACTAAATCCTAACAACACATTGCCCTCACTTTCTCAACTAATCTTGTTTGTAAAAATGCTATACCTGGGGTAAGCTGAGATCCTCCTCCTCCTCCTCTTGTGTTGGATCTGCCTCTGTATCAGTGGCCTCAGCTGATGTGGAGGGTAGTGTGGAGGGTAGTGTGGAGGGTAGGGTCGAAATATGTCTTCGTGGCACAGTCTGGTCCTTCAAAAAACCAAGGCTTGCGAAGTACCACAGCTTGGGGACATAAACGTCTTCTGCTGCTGCTCCCGATCTCTTTGAATCCTCAATCTTCTTGACCTCCCTATTGAACATGCTCCTGAGGCCTCCAATTTTGGTCTTCACCAATGTTTCATCTGCCCTGGGGTACAGAGTCTTCGCCAAATCCACCAAATCATCGATTGCTGCCTGCCTTTTGTTTTTATTAGAATAATATTTGTTTTTGACTTGCCAAAGACAGGCGTGATGGCGATATCTCTATATGAAGTCAGCCATAAATTCAGGGCTATTAAGAATTGTCCCCTTCATTATTTAGAAAATTGGTGAAGATGGCTGCAAGAAATAACACAAGACAAAATATTTTAATTTGGCTTCAAGCTCAGAACCTGATAAGAATATAGGCCTTTATGCATGTCCCCCATCATAAATAGATGTTCCCCTTAACCAGCTTCAGGCATGTCCCCCCTGGAGGCTTGGTGAAGTGGGGGGTGGGTGGCCTTAAACGCGGTCATTTTCAAAGCGTTTTCTGCTAACGCAACGATTTATCTAGCTTTGCTTTCCTTTGGATGCTGATGATCAAGTTAATAAAAAGTGTGTGATTGCATCCTGTGCCCCTGGGACCCTCAGCCATGTCTGCCATCATGGGGGTACAGGCAGTACATCTGTAAGTGGACGGAGGTCCCTAGGGCCCTGGATGTTCCCCTCAAATTTTAAGAATTTGTTTAGTGTTTGTTAGCACCCAAAGACCCTTGACCTCCCCAATTATTGTTGGCAGCACCCCCCCTTCACAATTTGTGCACCCCCCTTTGTTTTTTGTGGGCGTCAGCAAACCCCCCCAGTTCTCCTCTGCTCCAGGGGGCACATGCCTGCCTCCATGACCCTTACAGGTGTACTGCCTGTACCCCCCTGTTGTCAGCCTTGCCATTAGGTCTAAACAAGTTTGCCATTAGGCCCCATGCACATGAGACGCTGCTCAATGCACATTCAATAGGGCTTAGTCCAAAGATTTAAACAGCCCCAGCACTCATTCAATGTTATGTTAGGTAGCCATTGCCCACCCTGTCACTAAATTGTCACGTACCTTTCTTTCGACTATGCGATCGTCAGATTTTCGGATCTCAAAGGCTACGTTCCAGCGTACGGTCCAACGTCCGGTCGGCGAACGTTCGTTAGGTCTTTTATACCCTGCGCATGGTTCAAACTCCTCCCTCATGACGTCATGACGCTGGGGCGTGCCACCCGACTTTTTTCATGCATGCGACATAACGGAAAGAACCTTCGTGAGGCAAAACAAGATGGATGCCGCAACGACCAAGAAAAGGCCCCGCGGTGGTGATTATATTAAACACAAGGCCACCCCCATGAGCAAGGGGGAGATGGTGGAGATGGTGAGGATCTTTGACAAGTATGACTATGATTGCAAGCAGGAGAACTATGACAGGCCCAACAGCCATAAAGACTATATTTTGGAGAAGGTCATTGCGGTATTGCATCATGATTATGGGGTAAAACGAACGAAAGATCAGATTAGAAAAAGATGGTCGGATTTAAAAATCTGAGAAAAAGAACAGTTGGACGCCATTCACCGCATCATCACCAAAAAAAGTAAGTTAAAAAATTTATATTACGAAGGATCTAGATGTTTTCTTTATTCCTTTTGTCTTTTTTTGTGGTGTTTTAAAATCATTGATGTGCTACCCACATTGTAGTTTTCAGTGAATGCATATATGTTTGACTCAACATAGTATTTCAGAATACTACTTTTGGAGGCGAGATTTAATATACAGTATCTAATTCAATTCACAGGAAAAAGGCACCGAGAAAGCCAGCAGACAAGACACCAGAGGGGAGAAAGGGAGGCTTCCCTTGGCAAGGCCCCAACAGGGGAGACAACAGTGCCCGCATCATCAATAAATCGTAAGTTTCTTTAATGTTTTATTATTTAGAACTTTGCCAGGGAATATTATTGTTTGTCACAAGGACATGGTCTCCAATAGTTAGCTTTAATAATGTATATTGAATATTTTATGTCTGCTGTGCTTATCATCACTGCACATTAAATGATGCCTTTCAACACTATAGATGGGTAGAGTAGAGGGCCTGGGGATCACAGTCACACAGGTGTTTATTTACTAAAGTAAAATCAGATTAGCACTTGAAAGTGCACTGAAAGTGCACATGGAAGTACATATGCTGGAGATCTGAGGGGGACATGCAATTTAGGAATAAAGCAGTATTTTAGCTAGCACAGGATTGGATGGAAAATTCAGCAGATCTTTCCTAAAAAATAAGGCCTTCCCCTCAGATTGACAGCGAGCAACACCGACTGCATTTCCATGTGCACTTTCAAGTGCAAAGTGGATTTCAACAAAGTAAATGAAGCACACAGAGTCACGCCTGATTGACTGTTCATCATAGATCACATATCCCATAGGACACCAGAGTTTTTTGGGACAAATGTATTTTTAGTGACATCTGGCCATATTGTGTATTAATGCATAATTCTATATGCCATCATATAACCTTTTCAATGCACATTTTACTGTAAATATGTGTCGATTGCGCATGTTCGTCCACTCGTCTGTATAATACATTGTCACTAGTGCAAGGTTAATTTCATTATTCTCCTCCAGGGATACTCCTCCTATTTCTTGCATTTGGTGTTATTTAAATGTTTTTTTTTTTTTGGTAATTATTTTAGTGGAACTTGAGTGTGTTGAGACCATAAATTTTGAGGACTCGGATCATGGAGCTGGAGCCATCAAAGAGCCTACAGTGGACATCACATCCCCAGACACAAGTCATGCAGAGGGTGGAGTAGTGCATCCACTTGAAGAGGATTTAATTGAGCCAGTTGTTTGCCCCAGTAAGTATTTGTGGGTTCTTTTTTATTCTTCCAATAGACAATTAGATAATTTGCCATACAATTGCACAGAAAGTGCACTTTCAAGTGCAGTCACAGTAGATTGGAGGGGGACATGCAAGGACCCCCAAAACGCAAAAATAGTTTGAACACATAATTTATGGGGAAAAACAGCAGAGCTTCCTCTGATTTCATAGATTAACAACACAACAGTGACTGGACTTCCAAGTTCATTTTCAATATCACTTGGAGTGCAGAGTGGATTTTCCTTTAGTGAATAAACAACATTGTGCCTAAAATTGGAGACAGTGGTGTCTCTAAATTTTTGGGAGATGGCTTTTGTGGGCTGCTAACCAAGTGTAACTGTGTCCATTAAACGCACCAAAGAGCAACAGTTTGTCACATCTAAAATGCAACCTTTAACACAAAAGTTAACTTATTTTTAGGCCAAAACATGCATTTACCAGCCTTGCCTCATCAATGTCCTTACTCAGTACTAGATGTCTTCTTTGGCACGCAATGTTGCTTGCGACAATTATGTTACTGGTCAGTGGCGTCACTAGGGTTGTTGTCACACGTTGCCTAACAAAATGGTGTCATCCCACAAAAAATGAGGTCACCCTCAGTACAGACCCCCTCAACTAAATACAGACCCCCCCCTCACGCAGTATAGATCCACCTCACTCAGAAAAAGATTACTCACCTCAGTGCAGACCCCCAGCAGTATAGACCCCACATCATTTACAGTCACCCCTCAATTACAGATCCAAACCCTTGGCCCATACACAGCCATAGTGCAGCCCCCCCCCCCTTACATTACAGAGCAGCAGAATGTCCATACACACAGCGGTGTGACCCTCGAGCATGGCTTCCACCTCCTCATCCTGTGTGTATGCAAATATAGAGGAGGAGGGGGTGGCATGTTATATTTGCAAAACAGAGGAACACAAGACGCGGAACAGATCAGCATGTGGCTGTTGGTAGCGTTGTGCCACTATCCATGTGTGTCAGTCGGGTCCGCAACACACCCCCTGCACCTTGGTTGCAACACCGCTGTCACTGTTAACAATATAGAATGTTCATGAATGGCTGAGATGCATGTCATTCCTTTTTTTTTATAGAAATATCACTGTGGGATAACTTCGCACAATTTTGAGAGTCAATTACTGTGTGAGGTCTTTTCATCAGTAGAGGCTATCTATCAGAGGCACTTGCTCTGATCTCGACACTTCAAAAACACAAACACTGTTCTTCAAAATTAAGATGTCCTGTACTCAACAGGAGACCATCCATCAGAAGATTGTTTGGAAGGGGCAACAAGACACAGATTCATGCAATGCATTAATCTGGGGATTGTCTTTCAGTGGGGGCGTTCAGATGTCGCCATATATTGCTGCTACACAACTGGGATAGACATGTCTAGTGATTGGCTAATGTCTCAAATTGGAGGAATACAGACAGAGGCAAACTAGGTAGTGCCTTGAATAATTAAAAGTCAAAGTAGACAGAAGGTGCAATGAGATGGCAATGTTCATATCTAAACAATTGTCGGAGACACAGGCACGAGGAAACAAAATCTAGAATAGCTACAGTCTGTACATTCCTAGTAGTGTAGGTGTCGAAATAACAAGAAGCTTTGTTAAAACGAATTATTTAGGTGGGAAGTATTTTCAACAATTAACAGGCTTATTAATGTTGTCAGAAATCACTTTGGTAGGGCCACAGCCACTTGTCTTTGATTCCCATTTGTAATGTCTCTATTTTTCTAAGGCCACGAACTACCAAAATGCACCATTGGAAGGATCACTGCTGATATTCTGCAGGCAATGACCGAACTTGAAAAAATAAAGGAGGCTGCCACTGGTGTACAGAGGCGTATGCAGGATTATGTCGACCTGTTGGCGAAATTTTTAAATTATTTTGTTATGGTTAATCTGAAGCACATAATATGTTTTTTGCTATGTTCATTTAGCCCAAAAAATGCACATAATTGTTTGGCTTTTAGATAAGGTAACAACAATGACATATGATGTGTCTTTTGATGTGAATTGTCATGTGGAATCGCATGTGAATTCACTTCAAGGGTTAGTAATTTTTTAAATTTATTTTTTGTTACACCACAAATGCACCTTACTCCAGCCCTCCTTCAACTACCTCATCCTTCACATTTTGGGATTGAAATTTTGATATGTTGGCGGATGATATTCATTAGTTAATGCTCTTCTGCCTGGAATCAACACTGGAATGTGTGCCTTGCTCTCTGGTGTGGAGTGTCGTGCTTGCCCCCTCCCTTGGACTACAGGAGAGTCAGGACGCTCTCTGCGTAGCATATAGAAAAAGGACATGTGTTTTAGTGGTCAAAATGAATCTCATGTAGTCCAAGGGAGGGGGCAGGGCCAAGACTAAACACCTGTGAGAATGAGGCTCAATACTGTGTGGAATTCCACACAGAGGAACACCAAATAAACCTTACTATGAATCAATAAGGACATATTTCTAGATTATCCAAAGGATGAGGTAAGTGAAGAAGGACTTCACTTCGATCTTTTCTAAAATTACAGTCTTCCGAAAAGTACATTTTTAATTAAAAACAACCCCCACACAATAATTCAGTTGAGGTTTGTAGGTCAGTGTTTCTCCTACCGCCTTCTCTAGGTGCTTGACCCCCTCCTTGAAAATTTAACTGTAGTCACTATACCCAACATCTTGGTTTATTGTTGAAAAAAAAAATACAAATAGAATTATTCTTTAGTTACAAAAGGAAAAAGAAATATGAGAAGATGAACCTGGAGAAGGAGAGGTTGCAAACACTGTTCACTAAATATAATTTAGATAAAGGTTTAGCATACTAGGAAAGTTTCAAAGGTGATTACGAATATACGGGTTTTAACACTGAGTATTGAAAATGTTATTTGTATAAAAAGTTTATGAAGACAGAAAAAAATATATATATGTGGCATGTGCACTTTATTTTTCTATATTTTTATTTTTGTAGTCACGAAAATGCACTTTGCACACATGTGCAAGCTGGCATTAACAACAAAAAAGACAAATCACATTATGCCAGCTAGCACATGTGGACACAGTGGTCTTTCTTTAACCACTTCAATACAGGGCTTTTTGTACCTATTCAATACCGGGCCTATTTTGGCACTGTCATGGAAACCCTGTCAGGAACAGACGCCCTGGACTTCCTGGTTCCCGCCCCCGCAGGTGACGCCTGAAGGGCTATTTAAACTCCTCACTTGCAGACAGTCCCTGCTGTCTGCTCTACAGCGTTTATCCCAAGTGACCTGATCTGCCTTGTTTACCTGTATCTGACCCGGCTTCCTGTGACCCTCCTGCTATCTGCCTGTACCTGACCATCGGCCTGTTTTCTGACTTCGGTATTGCCTGATCCTTTTGTGCCTCGCTGCCTGCCAGTTTACCCGACCCCGGCTTGTCTGACGATCCTGCCTGACCTTGGCTCTTGTTCACCTGCTGCTGCCTAGTGGTTCCAGTTTACCTGCTGTGCCTCCCGGTCCGGGTCATCTGCTGAGTTCCTGGTTCCTGTCTGCTCATCTGCTGGTTCCTGTCTGCTCATCTGCTGGTTCCTGTCTGCTCATCTGCTGGTTCCTGTTCACCTGCTGCTGCCCAGTGGTTCCAGTCTACCTGCTGTGCCTCCCGGTCCGGGTCATCTGCTGAGTTCCTGGTTCCTGTCTACTCACCTGCTGCAGTTCCTGGTTCCTGTCTGCTCATCTGCTGGTTCCTGTCTGCTCATCTGCTGGTTCCTGTTCATCTGCTGCTGCCCAGTGGTTCCAGTCTACCTGCTGTGCCTCCCGGTCCGGGTCATCTTCTGAGTTCCTGGTTCCTGTCTACTCACCTGCTGTAGTTCCTGGTTCCTGTCCACTCACCTGCTGTAGTTCCTGGTTCCTGCCTCCTCACCTGCTGGTTCCTGATCACCTGCGGTAGTTCTTGATCCTGCCAGGCACTCGTACCCCTTCCACCTCCGTGCTTCCTGTTATACCACCAGGGGCCGCCGGTGGGAGCCGTAAGGGAGGCCTCCCTCTGCTAACCAGGCTCGTCACCGTCAGGTACGTGACAGGCACTTCTCTCCTACATGTACAAATCATCATTCTTTTGCTAGAAAATTACTCAGAACCCCCAAACATTATATATGTTTTTTTAGCAGACACCCTAGGGAATAAAATGACGGTCATTGCAACATTTTTTCTTGCACAATATTTGCGCAATAATTTTTCAAACGCCTTTTTTAAAAAAAAAATGGTTTCATGAATTAAAAAATAACAAAACAGTAAAGTTAGCCCAATTTTTTGGGAGCATATGAAAGATAATGTTACGCCGAGTAAATAGATACCTAACATGTCACGCTTTAAAATTGCGCACACTCATGGAATGGCGCCAAACTTCGGTACTTAAAAATCTCCATAGGCGACGCTTAATTTTTTTTTACAGGTTACCAGGTTAGAATTACAGAGGAGGTCTAGTGCTAGAATTGTTGCACGCGCTCTAACGCACGCGGCGATACCTCACATGCGTGGTTTGAACGGCGTTTACATATGTGGGCGACTTACGTGTGCATTCGCTTCTGATCGCGAGCTACCGGGGACAGGGGCGTTTTAATTTTTTTTTTTATTATTTATTTATTTATTTTACTTATTTATTTATTTTTTTACAATGATTTTACTTTTTTTTTTTTTTTTGATCACTTTTATTCCTATTACAAGGAATGTAAACATCCCTTGTAATAGGAATGTGTGTGACAGGTTCTCTTTATTGAGAGATGCGGGGTCAATAAGACTCCACATCTCTCCTCCAGGCTGGAAAGCATGAGATCAGTGAAAATGTTTTCACTGATTTCATACTTACAGCCGCAACGGCGGCTTTGTTTACATTTTTGAGACCCGGGCGTGACGTCATCACATCGCGCCCGGGCCTCCGACGATCATAGAGATGACTGGTGACCATCTGGTCACCAGTCATCTCTATGCTCATCACGTGACTCCACCAACGATGCCGGAAGATTCGCTCCGGGTCCCCGATCGCACGGGGGAGCCCGGAGAAGCACCAGATGGCGGCGGGAGGGGGGGTGTCCCCTCCCGCCGCCTATAAGAACGATCAAGCGGTGGAACCGCCGCTATGATCGTTCTTATGGTGCACAGAATCGCTGGCACTTCAAAAGGATATCTGAATGATGCCTCTAGCTGCAGGCATCATTCAGATATCCCCCTACAAAGCCGAGGACGTCATATGACGTCCACCCAGGATGGGAGATCCCATCTGTGGACGTCATTTGTCTATGGCTGGGTAGGGAAGGGGTTAATAAGGTCAGAAGTGCCCTTTAAATTTTTTTTTTTTTTTATAAATTGTATTTTTATTAAAGAAATTTTCACAAAATACAAAAGCAAACATAACTGACAAAGCATAGGGAATGTCTGAGGTACATCATACTAGGCAAATGGAATGACTTCGGGGAGGCTGACAATGGAAATAATAATAATAACCAAACAAAATATTGAGAAAAAAAAAAAAAAAAAAAGAGAGCCAGTGATCATCATACAATACATAATGTTGGACTTAGGGTATGAGTTTACAGATTCAGGGACATGACCAAGTGTGGACCGGAGGGGCACCTAGGGCACAGAGATAGAGGATAAGAAGTTGAGAGGGTATCGAATGGTTTCTAGGCCCAGGGCGGCAGCCCGTACGTCGAAACATCCCAGGCCGCCCAGATCTCGTCAAATCTATCAACTCCATCCTCCACCATAGCTGTCACATATTCCATCTGTCGTATGCCCCTGACGCTTTGTATCAACTGAGTTTGGGTAGGCACTAGGGTGGATAACCAGTTAGAGGGAATGGCTCTTCTGGCTGCAAGCAGAATAAAAGCGGCTAGTCTGTTTGCTGCCTTTCCTATCCCCGGGAAGGGAAGACCTAGGAGACAATGAATCGGGTCTAGGGGGATAGAGGCAGGGAGAACCTGTTGAAGCACTTGTGCCACCATGGACCAAAAGGGTACTATCCGATCGCATTGCCAAAAGATATGGAAATGTGATCCTTTTTCTTTCCCGCATCTCCAACACAGAGGAGAGAGAGAGGAGTCATACCGGTGAATAACCTCAGGGGTCTTGTACCAAAATAGTAGAACTTTGTATGCTGTCTCCCTCTGTGCCACACATCTTGAAATTTTAGAGGTCGAGGACCAAATTCTTGACCACTCCGAGACTGAAATTTGACGCTGGGTGAGCTGCGACCATTTGTACATGTAGGAGTGGGTGTTTTCAGAAATTGTTGTCTGTTCCTGGAGGATGTGGTATATACTTGAAATGAGCTGTGCTTGATAGGGACCTTGGGAGCAGAGAAGTTCAAAGGATGTTGGCTTGGTGAGGATGAGAGATGGGGAAAGTGTCGAGAAATAATGGACTATCTGGAGGTACGAATACCTCAAATATTCTGGGATTTGGCTCTCAGTCTGGAGGGTCGGGAAGGGTTTAACCTTACGTGTGACCGGATGTACGAAGTGTCGAAGTTGGAACAGTCCCTCTTTTGCCCAGGGAAACACACGTGTATGTGAGAGGCTATCAGGGATCAAGGGATTGAAGAGCACATTAGATAAGGGAGGGCAAATGGAAGATAATGCAAACTTGGAAAGGCATGAGCGCCACAATCTGAGCACAAATACCATGGGACTCAGGCAGAGATCGTGAAGTTTGGGGTCCCCCAATGTCCCAGGGGACCATACCAGGGAACAGGGGTGAGTTGGATAAAGAGAGCCCATTTCTATCTCCGACCAACGGTTAGGGGGCCTGAGGCTAGACCATGACACCAAGGTTCGCAAATGGGAGGCCAGGTAATATTTGTATATGTCCGGGGCTCCCATGCCCCCCTGATCTCTGGGGGAGAAAATAACTGAGCTTGCCACTCTATGGGCCCTGCCACTCCAAATGAACTTAAGAAACCACTGCTTAAGGATCTTAATCTGTGTCATCGGGATGGGGACTGGAAGGGTTTCAAAAAAGTACAATAATTTCGGCATTATTGACATTTTTAGCACATTTATCCTGCCTATCCAGGACAGGGGGAGGGAGGTCCAACGGGATAACATAATTTTGATTGATTGAAATAGCGGGAGATAGTTGATGGAATAGAGGGACGAATAGGATGGCGTGATCTGGACCCCAAGGTATCTAAGGGACGAAGTGCACCAGCGATAAGAGAATGTACCTTTCAAGTTCAAGAGCTCATCCGAGGGTATGTGGAGGGGGAGAGCTTCTGTTTTCGCAGTATTAACCTTATAACCCGACAAGGAGCTAAATTGAGAAAGAAGGGCATGCAGGGAAGGGAGTGAGGTATGAGGTTTGGTTAGGGTAAGAAGGACATCATCGGCAAATAAGGATATTTTATATTCCCTCTGCCGCATGGGGACCCCCGCGATGTCAGGATGGGATCTGATAGCCTCCGCCAGGGGTTCTAAGCATAATATGAAAAGGAGTGGGGAGAGAGGGCATCCCTGCCTAGTGCCATTTGTCATAGGAAAAGATTGGGAAGTGAAAGATGCTAGACGTACCTGGGAGGAGGGAGTGGAGTATAGGGAGGTCAGGGCGGAAAGGAAGGGTCCGTGTATGCCAAATTTCGTAAGGGTTGCAAACATATAGGGCCAACTCAATCTGTCAAACGCCTTTTGGGCGTCTAAGCTAAGAATTAGGGCAGGGCGTTTGACTCTGTTCAACATGTCGATAAGGTATATAGTACGTCGAGTATTATCTCCAGCATGTCTGGTGGGAACAAAACCCACCTGGTCTCGGTCTATTAGTTTCGTCAGGAATTGGGAAAGACGATTGGCGAGGATTTTCGTGAATAGTTTGTAATCGGAGTTTAAAAGTGCTATGGGTCTGTAATTGTCCGGTAGGGTCGGGTCCTTGTCCTGTTTTGGAATTACTGTGATGTAGGAATGGAGAAATTGTTGGTGAGGGATGTTGCCCTGCAAGAGCGAATTGTAGAGGGACACCAGATGGGGAGAGAGAATTGGGAGGAAATTCTTGTAGTAAGAATAAGAAAGTCCGTCTGGACCGGGGGCCTTATGAGAGGGTAGGGACTTGACAGTGTGGGTTATTTCCTCTCCCGTAATGGGCGCATTGAGCATTTGCACTTCCGAGTCTGAGAGCTTGGGGAGTTTCAAATCTGACATGAACTCCTCGAAGGTCTCCGAGTCAAGTGAAGGGTGATGAGTGGGGGCGAGACAGTTATAAAGTTTTTTATAGAATTCACCAAACACCTGAGTCATGGTCTGTGGGCAAAAGGTAGGGGACCCGTCGGGAAGTTTAAGATGTTCCGGGAAAGCGTGAAAGGGTCTTGGATTGAGTCTAGAGACCAGCATCTTGTGGGGCTTGTTTGAAAACTCGTAAAACTTCTGTTTAGCCCACAGGATCGTTTTGTCTATGGAAGACATATCTAATGCTTTTATGCGATTTCTTAGCCCCGTGACCGTGCGCAGACGACCCACTGTGGGAGAGCGAAGCAAGGCTCTTTCTGCATCCAGTAGGTCTGATATTAGAGAGGACTTCAGAAAAGCTGCATCCTTCTTTTTTTGTGAGCTGAGGGCAATACATTGTCCCCTAAAAAAGGCCTTGTGGGCCTCCCAGAGGGTGGACACGCTGGGCACTGAGCCCTCGTTTAGGAGGAAATATTCCGTCAGGGCTGCCTCTAATTTAGTGTTGGTCTCGGGGTGTTTAAGGAGAGATTCATTAAGTCTCCAGTGACACTTTCTGGTGAATGCGGCTGAGAAGCTTAAGTCTAGTGTCAAAGGAGCGTGGTCCGACCAGGTGATTGCACCCAGTTCAGAGGCCACTGTGTGGGAAATCAAGGGGGCAGTGACAAAGAAGTAATCCAATCTGGAGAACATCTTGTGGGGAGGGGAGTAGAACGAAAATTGCCTACCTGAAGGATGTTTTATCCGCCAAGCATCAAAGAGATGATGCGTTCGGATCAGTTTTCGGAAGGAGGTAGCCAGGGAGTGTGAGGCCGGTGGGGGAGAGGTGGCGAACAAGGATTTCCTGTCACGTGTGGAAGAGAGCACAGCATTAAAGTCACCCCCTAGAACTGTAAAAGGAGAAGAGCACTTCTGTAGGCGCTCCAAAGCGTCTGTAATAAACTTAACCTGACCTGAGCATAGATATTCATGACCGTTATAGGGTTGGACAAATATGTTCCCTGCAAAATTATATATCTACCCTGTGGGTCTAGGTGGGTCTTCTCAATTTGAATAGGACACGAGCGTCTTATCAAGATAGCTACTCCTGCTTTACCAGAGGGGTCAGATGATACGTAGGGCATTGGGAAATGTTTAGAAGCAAACCTAAAGGAACCTCCGGCCCGGAAGTGCGTCTCCTGGACGAGAACCACATCCGCACCGGAGGCCCGGAACTCCCGAAGAGCAAGCCATCTCTTCTTTATAGAGTTCAATCCCTTAACATTATAGGAAACCAGTTTTAAAGCCATGTCACGTCCGAACAGTCAGGCCAATGGATATGCAATTCAAATGGCAGAGGTTCGGACACGACCCGGCCCAGGAGGGGCCCAAAGAGAGACCTAGACCCCGAAAACATACTAGCTATATGACAGTCAACAAAAGAGATGAGATTTAGCGTAATGTGAAATATACCATCTAGCAACCAATACAGACATAAAATATATATGAGAGCACCAGACTGTGAATTAGGAAAAAAAAAAAACCCCAGAGGAGTTGAAAAATAAGAATAAAAATAAAAGTAAAAATAGAACAAAAAAAGATGGAAAGGAAAATAGGGGAGATTTCAGCCCCCCAAAAAAACAAGGGTGTATGATGGACCAAAAGAGGGACCATTAGGTACCGCGTAGCAGCACAACCACAAGGCCTACCAGGCCTAAAAGAAAAAACAATATGTAATAATAAAAAAAAAAACAACATGAAAAAACCTGAGGGTATCATACCACTCAGGGGTCCTTGGCCATAGCTCAAGGACTTGGTGGGGAGCATAGCAGTCACCAACATAGGGAGTGGTCCGTGACAACCCGCCACGACGATCCGGAAAGTCGATAGTGTTGTTGAAAAAGCTCCTCAGGACCCTCCCAACAAGTATAAATGGTGTGTGAGGGGACCATGTTCGTTGAGGGTGTTATATCTGAAACGTGAACTTTAACTGAGAGCACAAAAAAAAGAACATAGCTGCCAAACGTGGCCCAAAGCTAATTGAAAGACCAGCTCCATAAAAAAGGGGAGCTGATGTAAAGATCACAATCTCCTGCGAGGGAGAGCAAGGGAGAAACACAAGCCCGAGGGGGAATCCCTCAGGAAATCAAGTGGGTAGCCTGGCACGTTGAGAGCGTTGGGGTGTAGAGTAGGCCCTGGATCCTCTTCCTCTCACTGGGGTCCAGATTCTGGAGGGGGCTGATCCATGTCTCGGAGTGGCTGGTGGGCCTTGGTCCAACTCAGCAGGGAGCGGGGGCAGGCCCAACCGTTGTAGAAAAGCTTCACCTTCCTGGGGGTCCCGCAAAGTATGTTGGACCCCCTCCATGGTAACATTCAGGCGGAAGGGAAATCCCCAGTAGTAAGGAACCTTGTGTTCTTGAAGGTGGCATGTAACTGGTCTCAGAGAGCGACGTTTGGCCAGCGTAATAGGAGATAGGTCACTGAAGAGCTGCATTTTATCCCCCTTGTACTCAATGGCAGACCTGTTGCGTGTAGCCTTAGTCAGAGCCTCCTTACTTTCATAGTAGTGGAAACGTACCACTATGTCCCGGGGCCTGGCCCCCGAAGGGGGTTTGGGAGCCAGGGATCTGTGTGCCCTGTCAAGGCGCCAATCAATGTCCACTATTTCAGGTGCCAGGGTGTTGAAGAGGCCAAGAAGATAGGGCCTGATGTTATTGTCAGCTATTTGTTCAGAGACACCGCGCACTCTGAGGTTCTGGCGCCTTTCCCTATTTTCAAGGTCTTCCTGCTGTAGCTGTAATTGTGATACAGAGGATTTTAGGGTAGCGTTTTCCTCTTCAAGAGCCTGCACATATTGTATAGTGTCGTCAAATTTCGTCTCCAGGGTCGCTGTACGTTCCCCCAGAGCGTCAATCTCGCCCCTAAGCTCCCTGGAGATCTTTCCCATCTCCTGGGCTATGTCTCTGGTGACTTGCAGGGCTAGGGCCTGGAGTTTAAGATCCATCAGCTCTGATGTGAGGATCTGCTGAGAGGGGAGAAGGACGGGAGGGTGGGGAGGCCGCTGTGAGGAATCCTCCGCCATCTGAGCGCTAATATTATCTTCCGGCTCCCCCTGTGTAATCGAGGCCCGGGATGTGGGCCTAGTGAGGAAGCGATCCATCGTGGAGGAAGGCCGCGGAGGTTGTGGGGCACGATATATTGCTCGCTGGTCCCCAATTTTTCCCATGTAGTGCCTGGGAGGTGTGAGGAGGCTTTGAGGCTTACCCCTGTGGTGATGTAAGCCCGCGTTAGCTCGTTAGGGGACTCGGATCGCGGGACGGGACCGGAGCTCACGGATCACACAACCGCCATCTTGGAAAGCCGCGCCTAAATTTTTGATATGCTTCTCATTTTTTGCATAAAGCTAGGAGCTCTTTACACATGAGCAAGGCTATATATTCTCACGTTGAGAATACAATGTGAAATTTTGGGGATGCCATTTTGCTAGAATATAAGAACATTTGTTATGTTGGGATTTAAGGGATGTGTATTGTGTTGCTTTGTAAAATACATGTTTACCCATCTCAAAGTTGAGCAATATCCCCCAAAACCAAAAAAATAGACATGTTTTGTTGTTAACGCATAACAGACAAATTTTATGGTCGAAATACAAAATTAAGCAAAATCTACCTATGTGTGGCTTCTTATTTATATGATTAATAAGCAAAATAAATTTAGTAGGTTGGTGTAGTTACATTGACAGTGTACTTGAAAATGGGTGGAGCAGAGACACAGCACAACATTAAATACCCTACATTTGGCAAGGCATGTTTTACAAGTAATACCTTACAAATCTTGTTTGTATACTATACGTGATAACGTAACAATTTAATGAGAAGAATTTTAGCAGAAAATATATTAAAAAAAAGTTATTCAGGTATATTTTTGTTTATTTTAAAGAAAAAAAGGGGTAAATTAAACATTTTGGCCAATATTTTCTTGCCAGGGCACTGCCCCACTACCCACAAAATATTCTTTATATTGCTCCCGGACGAGACGGCCAGTTTGGGAGGCAGAGCCAACTCCCCCACTTTGAAGAGCTGGCATCACAGGCTCTTCAGCTGCCAGACCACCTGAGATGGGATCTTGAGCCACTGTACCAATATAGTTTGTGCCATGTCTACGCAAATAATTATGTAGAATGCAGCAACACAAGACTACATGGTTAATTTTATATTCCGCCATATTGATAGCGGTTAAAAAGAGCCGGAATCTGTTGGAAAGAATTCCAAACGCATTCTCTACAACCCTCCTGGCACGGGATAGCCGGTAGTTGTAGATGCGCTGCTCGGGGGTCCTCATCGGAAAGGGCTTCAATAAATGTGGGCCGAGAGCAAATGCATCATCTGCAAGGAAGACAAAATTGAGCCCCTCAATATTATCTTGGGGAGGGGGCAAATTCATTGTTCCATTCTGAAACCGGGAATTGAATTCGGTGTGGACCATCACACCACCATCAGAATGCCTCCCATTGATGCCCACATCTAAATAAAGAAATTCATAATTGGCTGAAACCAGGGCTAACAAAACTATACTAAAAAAGCCCTTATAATTAAAAAAAAAAGAGCCAGAGTGATGCGGACATGTTTCCCATCAATGGCACCCCCACAGTTGGGAAAGTTCCAGAAGTTATGGAATTGTGCCGCCACGTCCTGCCACTGCCGGGGAGTCGAAGGAAACTGCAAATCAAAATAAATAAAATTAGGAAAAAAAAAGAGCCATGAAAGCAATAATTATAGATCACACCTACATTCGTGTGCCCAAAATAAATAAAGAAAATACAAAGTAAAAGGTAAAAATATAAAACCAAAAAATATAAAAATAATAAAATATACTTCCTCACTCCCTCTGGTGGCCCATTTTTGGAATTATGAGGGGGGGGGGGTTTGGGGGGAAAGGTTAGAAGCCTCTCCACTTACATTATTAAAAAAAGAGAAACAAATTAAGGTACTTTATACAATCCACTCTGTTTGAAAAATATTGACAGCACAATGTGGCACAAAATGAAGTCATTAAATATAATAGAAGATAAACAACATAAAAACTTTAACTAAAATTATATTAACAATCATGAGTAACTATGAATATTACACTACATGCTAGTGAGTACATGCTTCTAAAAATTAGCCCCAAAAAAAATAAAATATAAGAGAATTAAATTCTTAGTACAATAGCATAAAAATTGAATTTTGGTGAGTTGATTAAGCATTTGGGGGAGGGGAGGGAGGGTTGTAAACTAGTTTCTGTGTGCTAAAATATATTAAATAGATAAATAAATGAGAACAATAATGTGACACCGTTTAGGGGGTGTTTGGAGTAATCCACTAAAACAATTTTCTACATTTCTATGTGAACAAACTGGGTATGTGACAAGGGAAGCATGCTGGGGAGGTAAGTACTGACATATATGTTTGAAGGACATGTAAAAATAAATTGGGAAACATAAAAGGACATTGGTGTAAATTTTAGTAATGGAAAAAATGTAAAATCTAAAATTAAAACTAATAATAGTGCAAGAAGTATATACAATTGTAGATAATATCACATTTTACATACCCAAATATAATCCTTCTGCAAAACTTGTATTATTGCACAGCAGGTCTCGGGGATAATATGGCCAAGAGCCTGGGGAGAGATACCTGTAGTAAATTTTAGGTCTTGCAGGCTTCTCCCTGTGGCCAAGTAGCGCAGCGTTGCTATGAGCCTTTGCTCTTCAGGAATAGCACTCCTCATGCATGTGTCCTGCTTCCTAATGTGGGGGGAGAGCAAGGACAATAGGTGTTGGAAACATGAGTCGGACATCCTGAGATAGTTTCTAAAATCATTGGGATTATTCTCCCTCAGCTCTCTCAGCAACGTCATATGTGACAATTGGTCACGTTGCTGCAACCAATTTTTTACCCAGGTACTCCTCCTCCTACCCCTTGACCTGGACTGCGCATGTGAAATGGCCACAACACCCAGGCTAAACACCGCACGCTCTCGCTCAGCGTTCCTCAACATCTGCAAGAAAGAACGGAGCATTAAAGACACGAACGTTAAAAGGAACAGAACAAATCTGCTGACGCCAAACCGTCACTACCTCTCGCTTAGCACAACGAGTCCAGAACGTGACGGACGTACATTGAATGATCCTCTTTTGAAGGCTCGTCAGAACGTTGAAACGTCACTACGTTCATGTTTGTTGGCTCCAAAGTCCGAGCGTGTGTATGCTATGGGTGTTCCCAACCAACTCCGTTCGGACAAAAAACCACGGAAAAGTCCGACCGTGTGTACGAGGCTTTAGCCGATCCAAAGGAAGGTGAAGTCCCACAAAACAGTTGCTCTTTAAAGGATAAATTCACCTTTGGGAACATGTTTCCACTCTTGCAGCCACTGCCCCCTTTATTGTGACAGCAGGCTGGGAAACTTCTCCCTGCACCCACTGGCAATATGTGGAAAGTGCGGGTCGTGCGGGGCTCCACCCACATGGCCACGTCATTCATTCACAGAGTTCTGTGAATGATTGAACTACAAGTACCAACAGTTTTTGCAGCTGAAGGCTTGCAGTCATCAAGGAACTACCATGGTGCTGTTGAGCACTCTGGATAGTTCGTTGATGCTTTCTGTCATTGTGTAACTGCCTGCCTATAAGAGGTATGAGCAGACAGGTACACTGACAGTCTGCAAGAGCCCTGCATTGCACCCACAATCTGCTGATCACAGATACAATGCTTTCCAGGCTCCTGCAAAAAAGTAGTAAAACGTTTTTTACTTGAAAATAAAATGTGTATTTATTATAATTTTTTTAAAGGTGAACCTATCCTTTAACCACTTCCCTACCGGGCACGAAAACCCCCTTTCTGTCCAAGCCATTTTTCAGCTTTCAGCGCTGTCACACTTTGAATGAGAATTGCGCGGTCGTGCGACGTGAAATTTGCGTCCTTTTTTTCCCACAAATAGAGCTTTCTTTTGGTGGTATTTGATCACCTCTACGGTTTTTATTTTTTGCGCTATAAACAAAAGAAGGGCAACAAGTTTGAAAAAAACTCACAATTTTTTACTTTTTGCTATAATAAATATCCTTTTTTTTTACATTTTCATCAGTTTAGGCCGATACGTATTCTTCTACGTATTTTTGGTAAAAAAAAAAATCGCAATAAGCGTATATTGATTGGTTTGCGCAAAAGTTATAGCAGATACAAAATAGGGGATAGATTTATAGCATTTTTTTTTTTACTAGTAATGGCGGCGATCTGTGATTTTTATCATGACTGCGATATTGCGGCGGACACATCGGACACTTTTGACACATTTTTGGGACCATTCACATTTATGCAGCGATCCCTGCTATAAAAATGCATTGATTACTGTATAAATGTGACTGGCAGGGAAGGGGTTAACACTAGGGGGCGAGGAAGGGGTTAAATGTGTTTCCTAGATGTGTTCTAACTGTGGGGGGAGGGGACTGACTGGGGGAGGTGACCGATGGTTGTCCCTATGTACAAGGGACACACCATCCGTCTCCTCTCCCTCACAGGACGTGGATCTCTGTGTTTACACACAGAGATCCACTTTCCTGCTCGGTTACCGGGCAATCGTGGGTGCCCGGCAGCCATCGCGGCCGCCAGGCACGCGCATCGGTTCCCCAGCGACGCGGCGGGTGCACACGCGCCCCCTAGCTGCTTTTAAAGACAGGACATCATATGACGTCCTGTCAGAACAAGAGAGTCTTCATTTGACAGTGGGCGGTAGACAACTGGTTAAGGTAACTCTATTGCAGAAATAAAAAGAGACTTAATTTTCACCCATACCACCACCCATTTCTTGAATCCTCACTCATTTGCGGATCAAGCGAAAAAAAAACGGAAACAATCCGATCGCCGGGATGCATGGGCAGGAAGTCGATTAAGGGCATGATAGCCCCCACCCAACTCTATGCCCTCGAAGGACCGGAACAAAGTCAAATGTCACTTCCGCCCTCCGGCCTTAAAGGGACTATTTTTTTGTATTAAAAAAAATTAGGGCTGTTACTGATTAAAATTTTCTTGTTCGATTAATCGTTTGTTTTTTTAATCGATTAATCGACTAATTTCGATTAATTATAACGCACATACAGTTTTTACAAGAATTTTTTTTTATTAAGCTTTAAGAAAAACGTAGAAAGTTAGTTTGTTAGTTGTCCACATCTCCCCCCATTCTGTAATGTCCACATCTCCCCCGTAATGTCCACATCTCCCCCCCATACTGCAATGCCCACATGTGTCCCCATACTGTAATGTCCACATGTGCCCCCATAATGTCCACATCTCCCCCGTAATGTCCACATCTCCCCCGTAATGTCCACATCTCCCCCCCATACTGTAATGTCCACATCTCCCCCGTAATGTCCACTTTTCCCCCCCATACTGTAATGTCCACATCTCCCCCGTAATGTCCACATCTCCCCCATAATGTCCACATCTCCCCCATAATGTCCACATCTCCCCCATAATGTCCACTTTTCCCCCCCATACTGTAATGTCCACATCTCCCCCGTAATGTCCACATCTCCCCCGTAATGTCCACATCTCCCCCGTAATGTCCACATCTCCCCCGTAATGTCCACTTTTCCCCCCCATACTGTAATGTCCACATCTCCCCCGTAATGTCCACATCTCCCCCGTAATGTCCACATCTCCCCCGTAATGTCCACTTTTCCCCCCCATACTGTAATGTCCACATCTCCCCCGTAATGTCCACATCTCCCCCGTAATGTCCACATCTCCCCCGTAATGTCCACTTCCCCCCCCATACTGTAATGTCCACATCTCCCCCGTAATGTCCACATCTCCCCCGTAATGTCCACATCTCCCCCCATACTGTCCACATCTCCCCCGTAATGTCCGCATCTCCCCCGTAATGTCCACATCTCCCCCGTAATGTCCGCATCTCCCCCGTAATGTCCGCATCTCCCCCATAATGTCCACATCTCCCCCGTAATGTCCACTTTTCCCCCCATACTGTAATGTCCACATCTCCCCCGTAATGTCCACATCTCCCCCGTAATGTCCATATCTCCCCCGTAATGTCCGCATCTCCCCCGTAATGTCCGCATCTCCCCCGTAATGTCCACATCTCCCCCATAATGTCCACATCTCCCCCGTAATGTCCACTTTTCCCCCCCCATACTGTAATGTCCACATCTCCCCCGTAATGCCCACATCTCCCCCGTAATGTCCACATCTCCCCCGTAATGTCCACATCTCCCCCGTAATGTCAACTTTTCCCCCCATACTGTAATGTCCACATCTCCCCCGTAATGCCCACATCTCCCCCGTAATGTCCACATCTCCCCCGTAATGTCCACATCTCCCCCGTAATGTCCACATCTCCCCCCATACTGTCCGCATCTCCCCCGTAAAGTCCGCATCTCCCCGTAATGTCCACCTCTCCCCCGTAATGTCCACATCTCCCCCGTAATGTCCGCATCTCCCCCGTAATGTCCGCATCTCCCCCGTAATGTCCACATCTCCCCCGTAATGTCCACTTCTCCCCCGTAATGTCCACATCTCCCCCGTAATGTCCACATCTCCCCCGTAATGCCCACATCTCCCCCGTAATGTCCACATCTCCCCGTAATGTCCACATCTCCCCCGTAATGTCCACATCTCCCCCGTAATGTCCGCATCTCCCCCGTAATGTCCGCATCTCCCCCGTAATGTCCACATCTCCCCCATAATGTCCACATCTCCCCCCCATACTGTAATGTCCACATGTGCCCCCATACTGTAATGTCCACATCTCCCCCGTAATGTCCACATCTCCCCCCATAATGTAATGCCCACATGTGCTCCCACTGTAATGTCATTGTCCACATCTCCCCCGTAATGTCCACATCTCCCCCATACCTTAAGATCCAGGTAGAACGGTCCGCAGAGTAGACGGCACAAGTAGGCGGCTGATGATGACGTCAGCGCGCCGCTACTAGGCTGCCGCAGGGTGGACCAAGATGGCCGCCGCGCTCCGGAGCTAGGCCGAAGCCGCGGCCTTTTCTATGGACGAGACCGCGGAGCTCACTCCGCGGATCGTCATCGATCAAAATTTTTTTGATCGATCAAAGAAATTAACGATTAATCGAACAATTAATCGTTAATTTCCGCACCCCTAAAAAAAATATATATATTTTTTTTTATTATTGCTTTTAAGTATTAAGCCCTGTACACACGATCGGATTTCCTATGGTTTTTTAACCAATGGATTTTTCCATGGGAAATCCGATGAAGCTGACTTCCATCAGTCTTGCCTACACACCATCAGTCAAAAAACAGACCGTTCCAAACGTAAAAACACGTAAAACACGTAAAAACACGAAAAACACGTAAAACACTCCGACAAGCCGAGAAAAATGAAGTTCAATGCTTCTGAGCATGCGTCGACTTGATTCTGAGCATGCGTTGGTTTTTTTATCCGATGGAGTTCCATACAGACGATCGGAATTTGCTATCGGTTTTTTAACCATCGGATAAATTTAAAACGTGTTCTATTTTTAAACATTGATGAAAAAAGACCGCTGGGGCCCATACACGATCGGTTTGTCCAATGAAAAAAGTCCATCGGACTGTTTTCATCGGTAAAACCGATCGTGTGTACAGGGCTTAAATGTGAGATCTGAGGTCTTGTCATGCTTTTTTTCTATTACAAGGGATGTTTCCATTCCTTGTAATAGGAATAAAAGTGAGCCAAAGAAAATAATTCTAGCCCTAGACCTCCCCTGTAACTCAAAACTGGTAACCTGTAGAAAATTTTAAACGTTGCCTATGGAGATTTTTAAGTGCCAACGTTTGTCGCCATTCCACAAGTGGGCGCAATTTTGAAGCGTGACAAATTAGGTATCAATTTACTAATATAGGAAAAAAATTGGGCTAACTTTACTGTTTTCTTATTTTTTTATTAAATGTGGCACACGGACCCTTTTTTCCTGCCTACCTCCACCTTGCAGGGATAAAGGCACACCATGCCACATGCCCGGATCCTCCTGGTTTAGAAGGTTGAGCGGTGTTCTTTAATTTTGGGTCCTGCAGCGAGTTACTCCTAGGCTTGTGCAATTCGTTTCGTAACGAATCGAAATTCGTCCGAATTTAGCAACTTTCAGACATTCGGAAGCATTCGAATTTCCGAACAAAGCAATTACGAATAAAACCGAATCCGAAAAAAAATTATATTGCAAATAGCGAATGCCCGAATGTCTTCGGCATAATTCGTTATGGAAAAAGTTACGAATGTACGAATCCATTCGAAGCACAATAACAATCTGCTCTGCTCTCTGCTTCTCCCTCACCGTGCTGAACTCCCTCTCAAAATGGTGTACAGGGGCGGAAGCTATAGCCGCAATTAGAAAACGAAAGTAAAACACGAGATTTTGAATCGTTACATATAACCGCTATGTATTTAAAAAAGTACAAATCCATTCAAAGCACATTAGGTATAATAGGCAGCGTCGTTGTGAGAGAGACACGGAAAATTACGAATCAACGAACCCAAAAAAAGTTATGAAAGTAGGAGTTGTGTCCAGAATCAACGAAAAACAATGTACTCTACCGAAAGTACGAATTAGTTCGAACACGAAAAATTCCGTCTAGCAAAATTACGAACAATTACGAATCAACAGGACCGAAAAGAAACAAACCGAAACTAAACAAATTTTTCCGTCCACACAACTTCAACTCCAACAAAGAGTTTATTTTCCTTTTCTTCAGTTAACGAGGAAATTGAAGAGAGAAAGAAGCTAGCGAAGTTAGGAGGTAGATTCAGGCACATACCACTTGGCTCACTCGTCGCCACTCGATCCCGAGTGGGTTTAGCTCACCCGGATAAATCCCTCTCACAGTTCTAGCAGCTGGAGTGGAGCTCGAACAGTACTATCACTTTGTCTCCTCCAGGGGCACACACCTCACCTCATGGCATCTGCCCTTTATGTTAAGGTGACCAGATTTTTAAAATGAAATTCGGGGACATTTTTTTTTTATACTAGTAATGGCGGCAATCAGCGACTCTCTGTCCATCGTCGCCGCCGACCACCTCACAGCCTGTCAAGTCTTAAGCCCCATACACACGATCTGACTTTTTGACAACAAACCTCCGATGGACCTGTTTTTGCAGAAAATCCGACCGTGTGTACGCTCCATCGGACAATCTTTTTCGCTTTTTCATAGGACAAATGTTCGCTGTGAGAACAGACAAACTTTCCGGCAACAAATGTCCGATGGAGCAAATCCTATCGTGTGTACAAAAGTCCATTGGACTAAAGTTCAAAGTACAAACACGCATGCTCAGAACCAATGCCAACAATAGCAGAAGTTGCCCACAGGGTGGCGGTAAAGAGCTGAAAAAACATGTGATTTGGTGAAAGTTTGCTGAAAAAGTCCTGCCGTGTGTATGCATATCAAGTTCACAGGCAACGCATATCAAGTTCACAGGAGCAAAATCCACGGAAAAGTCAGTAGGAAGTCCGATCGTGTGTATGAGACTTAACTCTACGGGCCCCAGCTACTACTGGGTGGGGAGCGGAGGAAGATCACTCCACCAGGGAAGGCAAAGAGATAAGCAGGCAGGCGGCTGGCCGGGACTTGAGCCAAGGCAGAAGAACATGCGAGCGGAGCTGAATGGGCACCCGAAACTGAAGAAATATTCCCTCCGCTCCGACCAGCACATGATCATCAGAAAGGGTCACAGATATTGGAAAAAATACACCCTCCTAAGCTAGTAGGAGCGGCAGAGTGGGGGGGTGTAATTCAGATTTTTTAAATTTTTATTCTGCACTAACTGTCTTTGAAATTGCCCCAGCCCCTCTTCAAATCCAATCCGGGGACAAAACTGGGGATAGACTTGGTCCGGGGACAGTGTCCTCAATCCGGGGACTGTCCCCCGAAACCGGGGATGTCTGGTCACCCTACTTTATGTATCCCCTCCCGGCATGCACAGCAGGCGAAACCCCGCCCACCGCACGGTAGCCGAGAGAGGACACCCAATCATGCCATTGTGTCACCTGAGGTTCGACCCTGGGCCTGGGCAACAGTGCCACCCACAGGCCAAAAGGGGAACCGTACACCAGACAACACCACAGCAGAGCAGAGTCCAGTATAACAAATTATAGAACCTGAGCCAACTATGGCTCATACTACCCCCTAAATTTAGTACATAGCGACCCCCGTATTTGGGGTACCCGCTACAAAAAATAAAATATTTCCCAAAAAATTGCATTTGTAAGACCGCTGCACAAATACGGTGTGACATAAACTATTGCAACGATCTCCATTTTATTTTCTAGGATCTCTGCTAAAAAATATATATATAATGTTTGGGGGTTCTAAGTAATTTTCTAGCGAAAAAAAAAATGATTTTAACTTAAACAACAAGTGTCAGACCCCATAGATTTCACGGGTTCATGCTGGGACCTGTAGTTCGTCACTATTTGGGGGGGTGTCACATCTTAAGCTCTGAGGGGTTCATGCTGGGACCTGTGTCAGTTTCATTCCGGGACACTGTATTGTCCCAGAGTGAAGGTGCCCGGGACAGACCTGCAGAATGCGGGACTGTCCCGGGCAATCCGGGACACAGGGTCACCCTACGTGGGACCCGCGGACTCGATGTCCGCCGGTGTCCCGCGATCGGGTCACAGAGCTGCAGAACGGGGAGAGGCAAGTGTAAACAAGCATCTCTCCATTCTGTCTTGTGATACTGTCACTGATCGTCTGCTCCCTCTCATCGGGAGCAGTGACCAGTGACGTGTCACTCGTAGCCACGCCCCCTAACAGTTAGAATCACTCCCTAGGACACCCTAAACCCCTTCAGCGCCCCCTAGTGGTTAACCCCTTCACTGCCAGTGTCATTTTCACAGTAATCAGTGCATTTTATAGCACTGATCGCTGTAAAAATGACAATGGTCCCAAAAATGTGTCAAAAGTGTCCGATGTGTTCGCCATAAAGTCGCAGTCACGATAAAAATCGCAGATCGCCGCCATTACTAGTAAAAAAAAGAAAAATAATAAAAATGCCATAAAACTATCCCCTATTTTGTAGACGCTATAACTTTTGCGCAAACCAATCAATATACACTTATTGCGTTTTTTTTTTACCAAAAATATGTAGAAGAATACGTATCGGCCTAAACTGAGGAGAAAAATTGTTTTTTTATATATAATTTTGGGGGATATTTATTATAGCAAAAAGTAAAAAATATTGCATTATTTTCAAAATTGTCGCTCTATTTATGTTTATAGCGCAAAAAATAAAAACCGCAGAGGTGATCAAATACCACCAAAAGAAAGCTCTATTTGTGTGAAAAAAAGGACGCCAATTTTGCTTGGGAGCCACGTCGCACGACCGCGCAATTGCCAGTCAAATCGACGCAGTGCCGAATCGCAAAAAGTGCTCCGGTCTTTGGCCAGCCAAATGGTCCGGGGCTTAAGTGGTTAAATTTTTTGAGAACTAGCCCCAGATTTCACCATGCAGACTGCTTTTTTTTTTTAAATCTGTCATCCCGTAACCTTCTTTATGATGAGGAACACTAAGGCCCCTTTCACACTGAGGCGCTTTGCAGGCGCTATTGCGCTAAAAATAGCGCCTGCAATGCGCCCCAAAAAAGCCGCTCAATTGTATCCAATGTGAAAGCCCGAGGGCTTTCACACTGGAGCGTTGCGCTTGCAGGAGGGTCAAAAAACTCCTGCAAGCCGCATCTTTGACGCGCAATAGGAGCGGTAAAAATACCGCCCCTATAGCGCCCCTGCCCATTGAAATCAATAGGGTAGCGCCTCCAAAATGCCGCAAAGAGGCGTTATTGCGGGCGTTTTTAACCCTTTTTCGGCCGCTAGCGGGGGTTAAAATCGCTAGCACCCGCAAATCGTGGCAAAAAATATGGAATAGTGGCGCTAAAAATAGCGCCGCTATACTGCCAGCACCCCGGTGAAAGTAGCCTAAGACTTAGCAGTCCGTCATCATTGTAACCACTCAGGTATCATATTTCCCAATAATATTTAGGCTACTTTCACACTGAGGCGCTGGATGTGCTGGCAGTATAGCGGCATTTTGCGGGCGTTTTGGAGGCGCTACCCCATTGATTTCAATGGGCAGGGGCGCTATAGGAGCGGTATTTTTACCACTCCTATCGCGTGTCAAAGATGCGGCTTGCAGGAGTTTTTTGACCCTCCTGCAAGCGCAACGCTCCAGTGTGAAAGCCCTCGGGCTTTCACATTGGATACAATTGAGCGGCTTTTTTGGGGCGCATTGCAGGCGCTATTTTTAGCGCAATAGCACCTGCAAAGCGCCTCAATGTGAAAGGGGCCTTAGTACTCTATAGAGGGGGGATTCCTTGCAGCACTGGAGCTCTGAGCCCAGTTATCACTCAGGATATTGCCTGGTTGAAGTCTGTATGATTGTGTTGGTTTCCTCCAGTGTCTCGGTTTACCACTTACCATCCAGATATACAGGTAAAATAAATGTTGACCATACCGAGGTCTCTATTATTGTGTATTACTCCAGTGGATACAACAGGTCCACAACATTTCAATTGTTTTAAAGCGGAGTTCCACCCTAAAAATTTACTTTCTATTGACAGCTTGCCTTTAATGTAAAAAAATAAATAAATGTAATCACTTCTATCTGGCTGTTACTAGGCATATTTCGTAATCTGCCCAGTTCCTGGTCCTAGGTGGTTCAACTTCCTGTCCTAAGACCCCATTGCCTCCTGGGAAATGATGACACTCATTTCCCAGGAGTCTCTGGGCATTACTGTGCCTAAAAATCGCCCAGCATGCACCTCTCCCTGAAAACCAGGAAGAAAAAAGGAACTGGGCTTCACTTGCCCACACATATGATGGATACGGCCACAACATGAGCTGGAGGATATAAGGTAAGTGTTTACAATGATTTCTGGAACGACTGGGGAGCTAATAATATGTTTTAGGGACTATTTAATGTGATTGATTTTAGCTTGCAAAAAATAAAATAAAAAATTATGCCCGGAACCCCGCTTTAAGTCCCTGCAAAGCATTGAATGATTATCAACATTTAAATAATAAGTACCGTATATACTCGAGTATAAGCCGAGTTTTTCAGCACTTTTTTTGTGCTGAAAATGCCCCCCTCGGCTTATACTCGAGTCACCTTTTTGCGCCTGATCTTCCGGATTTTTGGGGACCCGGTACTGGCCGGCAGTAGGTCCTCTGGACCCCAACCCAGACATGTAGCCCCACTCTTTCTCTACAAGTGTGCAAAGTTTGTTGTCCGGGGGACCTACGGCCGGGGAGCACCGATTTTTCAAAGCCGGGCACCCCTTCCATAGACTCCCATGTTAAACGGTCATTTGTGTCTTTGCGGACCCGGTGCCGGCCGGTCATAGGTCCTCTGGACCCCAATCTTGGCACACATGTAGCCCAGTTCTCCTCTACAAGTTTGAAAAGTTTGTTGTCCAGGGGACCTACGGCTGGGGAGCACCGATTTTTCAAACCCGGGCACCCCTTCCATAGACTCCCATGTTAAATGTCAGTCTAGTCATGGACACAGTGAGGCATGGGCACAGTGAGGCATGGGCACAGTGAGGCAAAGTGAGGCACAGTGAGGCATGGACACAGTGAGGCATGGGCACAGTGAGGCATGGACACAGTGAGGCATGGGCACAGTGAGGCATGGGCACAGTGAGGCATGGGCACAGTGAGGCATGGGCACAGTGAGGCATGGGCACAGTGAGGCATGGGCATGGAAACAGTGAGGCATGCAGATGGACACCCTAGGCTTAAACTCGAGTCGATACGTTTTCCCAGTTTTTTGTGGTAAAATTAGGTGCCTCGGCTTATATTCGGGTCGATTTATGCTCGAGTATATACGGTACTACATTCCCATCAATTGTTATTTTTAACAATTTCTTCTTCCAGAGCTCTTCTCTCCTCCAAAAATAATAATTCTGTACAATAAATCGGGAAGAGGTTCCATGGCGGTGAGATGTGACACCAGACTGGATCCGCTCAGAGGCGGCACAGAGCTGCACTTTGCCTTCTACAGAGATGGACGGACTGTAAGGGAATTTAGTGTATTCAATAAATACATAGTGGCGGATTCTGGGAATTATACCTGTGAAGTGAGAACGGCGTCTGACACTGTGCGGAAGTCGAGTGATGGGCTCTATATCCAGATATCACAGATACACGGTGAGCTTGAAGAAATGAATAAGCCTCTGATCTGTACATGTTCTGTCTCTAATATCACTTTATACAAAAGACATTCCTCCTGAGACCCAGTCTGTATGAATACTAGTTTGGCAACTTTCTGACTTTAGAAGATCCACAGGCAGTGTTAACTCACTAAGACAACACAGAAGTCAAAACCATTGTAGCTTATTCTAGGCTGACATGTACAAAGGATGTGTTTTTGTTTTTGTTTTTTTCTTGCAGGTGAAAAGACTTTCTGATCTAAAAGCCTTCTGATTCTCCAGGAAGAAAAACTAACATGGCACACAAAGAAAAAGGGAGTTCCTAGCTAAGGGCTGATATATCAAACACTCAGTGGTGTATTTAGGTTTTGTGCTGCCCTAGGCCTGACTAAACTCGTGCACCCCCTAATTTAAATATGATCCACCCCTTCCTGTCAAGGCCACACCCCTTTATGTTTAAGACCGCCCTGAAATTTTCGAGTGAGGACACTAGTTCTGAGGGCCTGGGGGGGGGGGCTTGGATTCCCTTAATTTGCATAATTTCCTCTCACTTCCTTGTTGGCCTAGGCCAGGATACAGTTTTGCAAACACTATAGAGAAGTGGAGTATACATGAACATATCAAAACTCCATGCATGACTTTAACCACTTGCCGCCCGCCCTATAGCGGATTGACGGCGGCAAAGTGGTTTCAAAATCCTGACTGGACGTCATATGACGTCCTCAGGATTTTGAGCCGCTGCACGCCCCCGGGGGCGCGCATCTTGGCAGTCATTGTTGCGGGATGTCAGTCTGACACCCTGCAACACCGATCTAGGTAAGGAGTCTCCAACGGAGACTCTTTACCACGTGATCAGCCGTGTCCAATCACGGCTGATCACAATGTAAACAGGAAAAGCCGGTCATCGGCTTTTCCTCACTCGCGTCTGTCAGACGCGAGTAGAGGAGAGCCGATCGGCTGCTCCTCTGACAGGGGGGGTTTGTGCTGATCCATTATCAGTGCAGCCCCCCTGAGGATGCCCACGCTGGACCACCAGGGATTCCACTGGACCACCAGGAATGCCACTGGACCACCAGGGATGCCCACCACCAGGTATGCCTCCCTAGACCACCAGGGATGCCAATCAGTGCCCCTAATGGATGCCAATCAGTGCCCACAATGGATGCCAATCAGTGTCCACAATGGGCATCACGGATTGGCAGGCATTATTGTTTGGCACTGATTGGCATCCATTAGTAACACATTACAGTGCCACCTATCAGTGCCCATCCATGCCATCTATCAGTGCCCATCCGTGCCACCTATCAGTGCCCATCCGTGCCATCTATCGGTGCCCATCCATGCCGCCTATCTGTGCCCATCCATGCTGCCTATCTGTGCCCATTCATGCCCATCTGTGCCGCCTACCTGTGCCCATCTGTGCTGCCTATCGATGCCCATCCGTGCCGCCTATCAGTGCCCATCCGTGCTGCCTATCGATGCCCATCCGTGCTGCCTATCGGTGCCCATCCGTGCTGCCTCATTGGTGCCCATCAGTGCCGCCTTATCAGTGCCCGTCAGTGCAGCCCCATCAGTGCCCATCAGTGAAGGAGAAAACGTACTTATTTACAAAGTTTTGTAACTGAAACAAAAAAATATGTTTTTTTTTCAAAATGTTCGCTCTTTTTTAATTTTTTTTAGCAGAAAATAAAAATCGCAGAGGTGATCAAATACCACCAAAAGAAAGCTCTATTTGTGGGAACAAAATGATAAAAATGTAGTTTGGGTACAGTGTAGCATGACCGCGCAATTGTCATTCAAAGTGCAACAGCGCAGAAAGCTGAAAATTGGTCTGGGCAGGAAGCTATATAAGTGCCCGGTATGGAAGTGGTTAAAAAAAGACTGCTGTGGCAGCACTGTATAATTATACATTGGTAATATAAATGTACACTATCTACTGTATATAAGATAAATCCAAACTAGCATAACCAGTGCAAAGGAGCCTACAGACATTTAAAGAATGTTTTGTTGAAGATTCTCATTTATTCAGGTCATGGTATAGTTAGTGTCAGTTAGTCCCATTTAGCTGGACTTGTTCTGTAATGATGAAGCCCCCCATCTCCCCCATTACTAAAACAATCATCTTTAAACAGTGGTAGGGCCTTTGGCACTATATTTTACCCATAAATAATACAGTTTTAACAACGTTACCCCAATGATTTGACAAAAATTCACACCTTCTGCCATGTAACACACTCAATAAACACCTCTCCCAGACCCCATGTAATGGTGGTGATTGGGTAAAGTACCGGTAATTAGAACCAGTTGTTTCCACAAACGTTTTTCACCACCAAACACCAATCATGTTGCTGGACAATCATCATTTGCCTTAACCCATTACATGGTGATTGGCTTAAGGTCGAAGGGTTTCCTATGTGGATATAATTACTGGGGTAAGTTCCTGACACTGACTAGGGGTAATAAAGCTGCTTGGAGGAGCCTTGAAACATCTTCAACATTACAGAACAAGTCTAGATGAATGTAATCAACTGAACTATTATTATCCAATTTCCATTGACCTTTATTGTCACCACATGTGAGCAGCATCCATAAACCTAGAAAAGTAATCTTTACTGGTCTCTGGTTACGAATAAAGGATCTAGCGGGCAGGGCTGTATTTACTATTGTTGTGGAGATTTTTATGAAGATGTATTTAATATGTATTGTCATAGTGTCACCCAGTGTTAGTACTTCCGCAGCCCGCTCTAAAGAGCTGGCTGGGGCAGTCTGAGGCTGGTTGAATCCCGTCTGGTAGGGGAAAACGTCTTGAGGTTGGAGTGTGATGTTTGCAGGGTGGGGATATGTCCACCGACGGGGGCCCTCTGTGCATTAGCACGGACGATCGTTGAGGAGGGGATATGCTCGCTCTGCAACAACATCATTGGTTATAGGCAGATGCGTGCTCTTGTCTCTGCTATGTCTGATCAACATTGATTGGGATTCGTAGCGCGCGTCTGCAGATAGCCTCCCTCCCCCATTCAATAATAGTATAATCTGAATATGCGTTATTCTATGGAATAGCGCAGAATAAGGATTCCTTTCAATAGTAATATGAGAGCTTGTGAGTGTTGTCAGAGTCAGGGAAGGCGTCCATGTTTTAAATCAATACGGCTTCGTTTGCTGGGAGCATACACGCTTTCCCTGCCCGGACACACCCATAAGACGTTAGCCATCATGCGTTATTGTATTCATTGTATGTATTATTGTATTGAATCCTTTAAGCTATATTTCTTGAGTGGTATTCATGTACTGCATTGTATAGGATTCCCTGTTGGAAGGGATGTCCTTGTATTGTCATTTTCCCTGTGTGAAGGTCACATGCTGTGACCTCACTTCCTGTTGGTAACTTCGTTAGTGAGGATCACATGCTGTGACATCACTTCCTGTTGGGATTTTAATCCTGTGGGGATTTTAATAAAATCGCGAGAGACACTGCTCCCAGACACACTATGCTGGGAGGCTGAGATGAGAACAGAGCTGGCTGTGTGATGCTTGCTTCAGGTTATGGATGGGAAAGATGAACGGTGAGTGGAACTAAACTTAAAGATAGCATTATTGCAAAAAGATGAATCTAAAGTGTGTGCATGTTTAGCACAGGAAATATAGGCTGTATGCTCTGCATGCAACCTGTATTTCCACGACTCTATAATGGTACAGGTGGGTCAGTGCCCAGGGTAAGGTGAGTGAGCAGCACCAAGACTCAACATTTACATATTGTGATAACTTATTCTATTTTCCTTAATCTTTCTTTTATTACCTTATTCTCTTTCTCTTAAGCCTCGTACACACGGCCGGTTTTCTCGTCAAGAAACGACAAGAAAACTGCCGGAAGGGCTTTCTTGCCGAGAAAACCGGCCGTGTGTACGAGGCTTTGAGGTTTCTCGTCAAGAAAACTGTCCAGAATCTGGACGAGAAAAATAGAGAACCTGCTCTCTATTTTCTCGTCGGGTTTCTCGTTGGCCTGTTTCCCGACGGGAAACCCGAGAGTGTGTACGCTTACCTGTCGCCGTGGAAACCCGCGCATGCTCGAAATGACCTTGACGCATGCGCAGTAGCTTCCTAAGCATAGGTAGGGTGTAGCAAGATGGCGGCGGCGGCATCGAATGTGACGAGGGCACACTCGTCGTAGTCGATGACGTCACCGCGTTCGTTCCATTCAAAAGAACGGCGGTTCTTTGGAATCGAGCGTGTGTACACTCGGCCAGGACAAGATTCTTGTCAAGAATCTCGTCAGGAAAAACAACGTGTTTTTTCCTGACGAGATTCTCGGCCGTGTGTACGAGGCTTTAGTCTTTCTTACCTTCCCTTATTCATCTTCTCTAAAGCCCCGTACACACGGTCGGACTTTTTGCCAACAAACTTCATTTTGAGCAAGTTTGACAAAAAATCTGACCGTGTGTATGCTCCATCGGACAAACTTTTTTGGTTTTCATCGGACAAATGTTGGGTCTGCAAACGGACAAACTTTTTGCCAACAAAAGTCCGATGGAGCAAAGTCCGACCGTGTGTACAGAAAACCATCGGACTTTGGTCCGATGGACAAAACAAATAATGTTAAAATCAACCAACAATAGCAGAAGTTGACCAAAGGGTGGCGGTAAAGAGCAGAAAAGAGCAGAAAAACCACTTGATGTTGGAAAAAGTTTTGGGAAAGTTTACAGAAAAGTCCTGTGGTGTGGTATGCTATGGGTGTGCCCGGCCAACTCCTATCGGACAAAAATCCACAGAAAAGTCAGATGGAAGTCCGACCGTGTGTATGGGGCTTTAGTCTTTCTTACTTTCCCTTATTCTTTTTCCCTTAAGCCCTGTACATGAATTCTAATCCAATGGAAAACTGCGATGGAGCATACACACACCCGGGGTTCCCGGCCAAAAGCTCTCATGGCAGTTTTCCCGACAGGAAAACCGGTCGTGTGTACAAGGCAAAAGGGAAAAGGAATAAGAGAGGGAAATAAAAAGTACTAGAAAGAGAATAAGGGAAGGGAGTAAAGACGCAAGCCCTGTACACACGATCGGATATCTTATGGATTCTAATCCGATGGATTTTTCCATCGGAAATCCGATGAAGCTGACTTCCATCAGTCTTGCCTACACACCATCAGTCAAAAATCCGACCGTCCCAAACGCCGTGACGTAAAACACTCCGACAAGCCGAGAAAAATGAAGTTCAATGCTTCTGAGCATGCGTCGACTTGATTCTGAGCATGCGTGGGTTTTTTGTACGATGGAGTTCCACACAGACGATCGGAATTTGCTATAGTTTTTTTTCCATCGGATAAATTTAAAACATGTTCTACTTTTTCTCATCGATGGAAAAAAGACCGATGGGGCCCACACACGATCGGTTTGTCCGATGAGAAAAGTCCATAGGACTGTTTTTATTGGTAAAACCGATCGTGTGTACAGGGCATAAGTCATTATTTCCTTTCCTTATTCCTTTTCGTATAGTCTTTATTCCCTTCCCTTATACTCTTTCCCTTAATCATTTTTCCTTTTCCTTATTCTCTTTCCCTTAGTCATTCTTCCCTTATTCTCTTTCCCTTAAGCCGTGTACACACGATAGGTTTTACCGATGAAATCAGTTTGATGGACTGTTTTCATCGGACGAACCGATTGTGTATGGGCCCCATCGGTCTTTTTTCCATCAGCGTTTTAAAAATAGAACATGTTTTAAAATTATCCGATGGTTAAAAAACCAATAGCAAATTACTATCGTCTGTGGGGAACTCCATCGGATAAAAAACCCACGCATGCTCAGAATCAAGTCAACGCATGCTCAGAAGCATTGAACTTCATTTTTCTTGGCTCATCTGAGTGTTTTACGTCACGGCGTTTGAAACGGTCGGTTTTTTGACTGTTGGTGTGTGGGCAAGACTGATGGAAGACAGTTTCATCGGATTTCCGATGGAAAAAAACATCGGATTAGAATCCATAGGATATCCGATCGTGTGTACAGGGCTTGCGTCTTTACTCCCTTCCCTTATTCTCTTTCTAGTACTTTTTATTTCCCTCTCTTATTCCTTTTCCCTTTTGCCTTGTACACACGACCGGTTTTCCTGTCGGGAAAACTGCCATGAAAGCTTTTGGCCGGGAATCCCGGGTGTGTGTATGCTCCATCGCAGTTTTCCCGACAGGAAGACTGCCGGAAAAAAAAAAAGAACCAGCTCTCTTTTTTCCCGCCGGGAATTCCCGGCGGTCTTTTTCCCGGCAGTTTTCCTATGTGAAAAACTGCAATGGCGCATACACACGGCCGGGATTCCCGACCAAAACTCCATCGCAGTTTTCCTGTCGGGAAAACCTCTCATGTGTAGGGGGAGAAACTTACCGAGCAGGTTCTCGGTTTTCCCCTCGGGATTCCCGGTGGACTGTTTACCGCCGGCAACCCCGGTCGTGTGTACGAGGCATCAGTCTTTATTCCTTCTCTGGTTCTCTCCTCAGATTATACGGTGCAGAATATTATACGCCTGGTGATCTCTGGATTTGTATCATCTGCTGCCATATGTTTCACCTACTTCCACAACAAGTGGTAGTGAAGAAGAAGAACTTCTAGGAATTTGAGGACCTCAATGAAACATCTAATGCCTCGTTTCCACTGAGCGGATCGGTTCGGTACGTTTTGGTACGGTACGCTATTTTGGGTGTTTCCATTATGAAAGCGTGCCATAAAACCGAACCGTACCGCACCATTCTGGGTCCTGCTTCAGATGTGGGGCCATAGAAAATGGAACGGTTCGGTTAGGGCGGAGCTACAATACATTCCACTGATTGGCAGACACGCTAGGCATTTTTTCTAAACCCTGAATGGTCCCTGACGGTCCGACTTGCAGTGGAAACGCTCACCAGAATAGACCGGGACCATTCAAACCGTTCCAAACTGTACCGACCCGAACCGTTCCGTTCAGTGGACACAAGGCAATAGAGAACATGGAAAATGTCTTGGTTGAATTTAAAGGAAATTCACAATTTTTCTAAAAAATGAATATTCCCAACAAAAATTGATATTCATTTGGAAAAAAATAAATAAAAGATTAAACTAATGAGTTTATACACTGAATACAGTGAGCCGTGAAGAAAGCAGAAGTGGTCACTGAGGTCACACCTTGAGGAGAGTTTGCCAGGAAGGAAATAAAGTGGTTTTCTTTGAAAAAAATAAATAAGATAAGATCCAAAACTCAAATGTCACACTTTACTGATTATGTTGTTTATTCAAAGCTCTGAAAACTAAAAAAAAAAGTATGAAGTGGGTTTTGTATATATTGTCTTTTTTTTTTTTTTAATAATGGTCAGGTAAAAATTAATTATTATATATAAATATCTTGTATTCTTATTTTTAGACAGCAGATAACATTGTAGGCTAATTTTCATTTGTTTCTCCAATCTTCTTACCTCTATTTGTAAAAAGCTTGTAGGCTGACGCCTACGTTATATTATGTTATATCTTTTACTGTGTTATGCTTCTTTAACCACTTAAAGCGGAGGTTCTGCGGCCGATGTTTTTTTTGCTGCATTCAATGTGGTTTAACATCAACAGTTGGTACTCACTTGTTTGGCAACTAGAAGGCCTCATGCCCACTGGCGTTTTTACAGCTGCGTTTTTTGCAGCTTAAAAACGCCTGTCCATGTTATTGTAAAAAAAAATTATTTATTTTTTTTGAAAAAAAACCAAAAAAACGTCGGAGCTAAAAACGCGACCGCGCGTTAGTGCGCGTTTTTTGCGCGTTATTGCGCGTTAGTGCGCGTTAGTGCGCATTTTTGACGCTCGCGTTTTTTTCTGCCTAATTCTGACGCTGAGGAACGCACTGGTCCTGTTTTTTTTTACAGCTTACAAACGCCTATGCTCTTTACAGCTCAAAAACGCCTAGGTGGGCATGAAGCTATAGACTAACATGGACAGGCGTTTTTAAGCTGTAAAAAACGCTCAAAAACGCGGCTGAAAAAACGCCCGTGGGCATGAGGCCGAACCATCCCCCGTCCGCTTTCGTTTAAGAAATAAACTTTTAAAAATCACTGTATGGATTTCCCATTTTGCTTGTGGGCATTGTGAAGCCCAGAAGCACTGACTTCCTGGAAGCGGTGAATGCACGGCTCCCGGCATTCACCGCTCCTTCTCAAGCATGAGGACGGGGACATATTGGATTGCAAAGATTTGTTGCACTTAGGGTGCCCACGTGTCCCGGATTGCCCGGGACTGTCCCGCAATTGACATGTCTGTCCTGGGTCCCGGGCACCTTCATTCTGGGACAATACAGTGTCCCGGAATGAAATAGAGAACACAGCCACCCCCTACTAACTAATAACTAAATTTCCAGAACTGGTTGCTAGGGCCGACGCTGCCTGGCATCTCGCAACCAGTGACAATTTACTCTCAGACAGTGAGACCGGGAGCGAGGCCTGCGCCTAGTGCAGCACTGCTGTCCCCACCCACCTCGGCACCTCCTCCTTCTCCGGCACCCAGCGGCAAGCAGCAGGGACTGGTGTGATCTTCACTCTCCAGATAGTGACGTCACACCGGCCAGGGTGGTAGGGATGAGGCCCTGGTCCTCATAAACATGTGGAAGGTTCTTTGCCCCCCATGTAGGGTGACCAAGTGTCCCGGGTTGCCCGGGACTAGTGATGAGCCGAACACCCCCGGGTTCGGTTCGCACCAGAACCCGTGAACGGACCGAAAGTTTGCACGAACATTAGAACCCTATTAAATACAATGGATGCGAATGTTCGGATTCTAAAGTGCTAATTATAACGACTATTATCCATGTTATTGTCCGAAACAGAGTTTGGGAACCCGGGTTCTGCACCAGGGGACATGTATCAATGCAAAAAGAAGTTTTAAAAACGGACGTTTTCCGGGAGCAGTCATTTTAATGATGCATAAAGTGAAAAAAAAAAAGTCAAATATTCCTTTAAATATTGTACCTGGGGGGTGTCTAAAGTATGCCTATGAAGTGCCACGTGTTTCCCGTGTTTAGAACTGTCCCTGCACAAAATGACATTTCTAAAGGAAAAAAAGCCATTTAAAACTGCTTGCGGCTTTAATGCAATGTCTGGTCCCGGTAATATGGATGAAAATCTTTAGGAAAAATGGCATAGCTACCCCATCAACCCCCCCCCCCCTCCCCAGCCCATTACCAGCCCCTTTGGGTCTTGTATGGATATTAAGGGGAACCCCGCACACAAAATAAAAAAGGCCCTATATACTCTGAACAGCCGTATACAGGCGGTGCATACAAGACAGGGACTGTAGGTTTGTTCTTATGTAGAATCTGTTTGTAATTTTGAACAGCTGCATTGTTTAAGTGTAGCTCCATGCCAAATTCCTTTTTTTTAGCTTTTTGGAAAACATAGGGAACGGTTATCACCCCTGTCACATTTTTTTTGCTGTCTGTGCCCCTGTTCAGAACATTTCACCTCACTTTGCGTCCCAATGACAACTGTTTTTGAAATGTGGTGTTTTTATTGAAACAAGGATTGGTGATAAAGCATCAGTAGAGAGGAGACACCTTTCTCCCATATTAATTCTTACAGGAGAGAATTTTCCTTCCATGGGGTAGATTTCCTCTCACTTCCTGTTGTCTTCTTCCATTTGCAAGTAGTAGTCGTTTGTAAGTTTGATGTTTGAAAGTAGGGACCTGCCGTATATACTCTGCAGAAATTGTCCCCTTAGGTGTTGGTGTTGGCACAACACTGTAAGCACTCACAGTTACTCTTGGTGGGTGCTGGAACGCCCTGCTGTCAACTATTATATCAGGAATTGTAATAACATATAATTGTTGATCAGTGGTAGTAAAAATTGGGCCTTTGATGGTGGTGCTGGTGCCACAACACTGTAAGGCCTGACAGTTACTCTTGGTGGGCGCAGCAATGGGCCCTGCTGTGAATTATTCGATCAATAATTATAATTGCATGCCCCTGTTGAACAGGGGCTGAAAAATTGGGCCTTTGGTGGTGGTGGTGGTGGTGATGGTGGTGCTGGTGACACAACACTGTAAGGCCTGACAGTTACTCTTGGTGGGCGCAGCAATGGGCCCTGCTGTGAATTATTAGATCAATAATTATAATTGCATGCCCCTGTTGAACAGGGGCTGAAAAATTAGGCCTTTGGTGGTGGTGGTGGTGGTGATGGTGGTGCTGGTGCCACAACACTGTAAGGCCTGACAGTTACTCTTGGTGGGCGCAGCAATGGGCCCTGCTGTGAATTATTAGATCAATAATTATAATTGCATGCCCCTGTTGAATAGGGGCTGAAAAATTGGGCCTTTGGTGGTGGTGGTGATGGTGATGGTGGTGCTGGTGCCACAACACTGTAAGGCCTGACAGTTACGCTTGGTGTGCGCAGCAATTGGCCCTGCTGTGAATTATTCGATCAATAATTATAATTGCATGCCCCTGTTGAACAGGGGCTGAAAAATTGGGCCTTTGGTGGTGGTGGTGATGGTGATGGTGGTGCTGGTGCCACAACACTGTAAGGCCTGACAGTTACTCTTGGTGTGCGCAGCAATGGGCCCTGCTGTGAATTATTCGATCAATAATTATAATTGCATGCCCCTGTTGAACAGGGGCTGAAAAATTAGGCCTTTGGTGGTGGTGGTGGTGGTGATGGTGGTGCTGGTGCCACAACACTGTAAGGCCTGACAGTTACTCTTGGTGGGCGCAGCAATGGGCCCTGCTGTGAATTATTAGATCAATAATTATAATTGCATGCCCCTGTTGAACAGGGGCTGAAAAATTGGGCCTTAGGCACTGGTGGCACAACACTGCAACCCCTCACAGATACTGTACTTGGAGCACAGCAATGAGGCCTGTTGCAAAGTATTGCATCCAAAATTTTAATTACACGCCCCTGTTAAACAGGGGCTGAAAAATTGGGCCTTAGCCACTGGTGGCGTCACCCATAAACCAAAATGATCTTCCAAGCTATCATCATTAATCGTATCATTGAGGAGGAGGAGGAGGATAGCCAGTCAACATAACAGCACAGGCACTCAGCATCAGCATCAGTCTTGAAGGGATGTGACATTTTAAAATCAATTAGTCTGTTTTATCAGCATCAGGTGTGTGGTAGCTGGTGGTGATCCAAGACTGGTTCATCTTGATGAAAGTCAGTCGATCAACCGAGTCGGTGGACAGGCGCACCCTGTGATCCGTGACAAATCCTCCAGCAGCACTGAATGTGCGTTCTGAAAGAACGCTGGATGCAGGACAGGCCAGTAGCTCAATTGCATACTGTGCAAGCTCTGGCCAGTGATCCATCCTCAAGACCCAGTAAGCCAGAGGATTTTCGGTGGGGAAGGTGTCCAAGTCTGTCCTTGCCCCTAGGTATTCCTGGACCATGTATATCAGACGCTGGCGATGGTTGCTGGAACCGATCATACTTTGGGGCTGCGGACTAAAGAATTGTCTGAACGCATCGGTCAGACGGCCACCTTCCCCACCGCTCCTTCTTTGACTGCCCGAAGCCTCAGCAACTCGTTGTCCAGGACCAGGAGTTTGTAACCTCCCAGTCTCTGGGAACGCGTTGCACAGACCTTTCTGCAAGGCCTCCCGGAGTTGTCTCATCCTCTGCTCCCTCTGCGACGGTAAGATAAGGTCCGCAACCTTACCCTTGTACCGTGGATCAAGGAGAGTGGCCAGCCAGTAATGGTCCCTCTCCTTGATCCGAAGAATACGAGGATCCTTCCGCAGACTTTGCAGGATCAGGGAGGCCATGCAGTGTAGGTTAGCTGAGGCATTCAGTCCGGAGTCCTCTCGGTCACTAAGGACGACATGATCCGCAGCCACCTCCTCCCAGCCACGTACAAGTCCACTGGTTTCTTGGGACTGTAAATCATCCCTAAAAGACTGCTGCTGATGATGCTGAGTGCCAGCCTCCACCTCCATGCTGACACAATCCTCCTCCTCCTCCTCCTCCTGTGCGATGGGTGGGACAGGTAGGAACACTGTCTGGGTAAAGGGGGCCTTGAGAGGCAAGGAAGTCCTCCTCTTCCTGCCTCTGTTCTGCCTCAAGTGCCCTGTCCATTATTCCACGCAGCGTGTGCTCCAACAGGTGGACAAGAGGTACAGTGTCACTGATGCATGCACTGTCACTGCTCACCATCCTTGTGGCCTCCTCAAATGGTGCCAGGACAGTGCATGCATCCCTGATCATGCCCCACTGGCGTGGTGAAAAAAACCCGAGCTCCCCTGACCCTGTCCTGGTGCCGTAGTCGCACAGGTACTCATTGATGGCCCTCTGCTGCGTGTGCAGCCGCTGCAGCATGGCCAACGTTGAGTTCCACCTGGTGGGCATGTCACATATAAGGCGGTTCTTGGGCAGGTTCAACTCCTTTTGCAGCTCAGCCAGGCGAGCACTGGCATTATAAGATCTGCGGAAATGCACACAGACTTTCCTGGCCTGCCTCAGGACATCCTGTAAGCCCGGGTACCTGCCCAAGAACCGCTGCACCACCAGGTTAAGGACGTGAACCATACAAGGCACATGGGTCAGTTGTCCCTGTCGGAGGGCAGAGAGGAGGTTGGTGCCATTGTCGCAAACCACCATTCCTGGCTTAAGCTGGCGTGGCGTCAACCACCTCTCGGCCTGCCCCTGCAGAACAGACAGGACCTCTGCCCCAGTGTGGCTCCTGTCCCCCAAACACACCAGCGCAAGCACGGCATGGCATCTTTTTGCCTGCGTACTTGCGTAGCCCCTTGAACGCCTACGGAGCACCGCTGGTTCCGAGGACAAACCACAGGAAGAGGCCATGGAGGAAGAAGAAGAGGAGGGGGTGGAGGAGAGAGGTGTGTCACAACCAGTAGTAGCATTTTGGAGGCGTGGCGGTGGAACAACCTCCAACACTACTGCACCTTGTCCTGCATCCTTCCCAGCTGCCAAAAGAGTGACCCAATGGGCCGTGAAAGAAAGGTAACGTCCCTGTCCATGCCTGCTGGACCATGAGTCAGCGGTAATATGCACCTTACCGCTGACCGCCCTGTCCAGCGAGGCCAAGACATTGCCTTCCACATGCCTGTAGAGAGCCGGAATCGCCTTCCGTGCGAAAAAGTGGCGTTTGGGAACCTGCCACTGAGGAACCGCACATTGCACAAACTCACGGAAGGGGGCCGAGTCTACCAACTGAAAAGGCAGCAGTTGAAGCGCTAGCAATTTAGCCAAGCTAGCATTCAACCGCTGGGCATGTGGATGGCTGGGAGTGAACTTCTTTTGACGGTCCAGCAGCTGGGGCAGGGAAATTTGCCTGCTAGAATCGGACATTGGTGTACTGCTAGCAGAGTGCCCGCAAGTACTTGGCTGTGACACACCTAATTCTACACCTTCATTCCTCTCAGAGCAGGTTTCAGAGAGGACTGAAGGTATACTGGGGTTGGTGATCCCAGCTGATGCGGTGCAAGAAGAGGTCAGCTTTGTTCTTTGGTGTGGGTCTTTAAGGTAGGCTTGCCAACGAGCTGCATGGCAGATCAACATATGTCTGATCAAGCATGTGGTGCCCAAGCGGCTGATGTTTTGGCCACGCGATATACGCTTGAGACATATGTTGCAAACAGCAGCTGTGCGATCTGATGCACTCGCCTCAAAAAAGGCCCACACCAAAGAACTTTTTGAATGACGGGCAGAGGCAGCGCCCTGCACAGGCGGAGCTCTGCGGTGTGATTCCGTCGGTGTGCTGCCCATATGCTGGCCACTCAAGGGCATCCTGCCTCGTTGGAGATGTGCCTACTCCTCATCCTCCTCCTCCTCCTCTCTCCTATTAGGCACCCACGTGGAGTCAGTGACCTCATCATCCCCTCCCTCCTCATCACTGGAGCCAATCTGGCAGTATGCTGCAGCTGCTGGAACATGACTGCCAGATTGGTGTCCTTCTTGAGCATCCCCTCTCTCTGCTCTCACGCTACTGCCTTCCTCTAGCTGGGTATCATCATCAGACCCTTCGAAACGCTGGGCATCCTCCTGGAGCATGTACCCAACACTGTGCTCAAACAGTTCGGGGGACTCCTCAGGAGGAGGACATGGTGGGTCTAGGGAAGGATTGACTAATGAAGATAATGATACCAGAGAAGAGGACGCTTTGGCAGCTGCTTTGCCAGTACCCTGAGCCTGGGTGAGAGAGGATGAGGAGGATGAGGTGGGCTTGGTCATCCACTCTACCAAGTCTTCGGCATGATGTGGCTCAACATGTCCAGCTGCCGAAAAGAAGGACAAGCGTGTCCCATGGCCATGTGCTGATGACAATGCACCGCGTCCACGACCAGCACTGTTGCCCCCAGACACAGAGCCTGCTTGCCCTCTTTTTTTTGCCTCCTGACTGTCTGCCTCTCCTTGTTTGCCTTCCAGACATTTTAATGGATGGCCTGCAGGGAGATGGGAAAAAGAGCAATAAGGGCTACCTTCAGGTGTATACTGTGCAGGAGGCTTAGCAACAATGACACTGACACTGTCCCCTGCCTATCCTTCTCTGTCCCTAAACACAAGGATTTGCAATATGCTTCAGCAAGATTGGTTTAGCACAGAACAGCACACTGACACTTTCCCTCACTGTCCTACTCTGTCCCTCCCTACAAACAAGATTTAGCACAGAATAGTACACTGATAGTTTCCACGAGTGTCCTTCTCTGTCCCTAAACTCAAGGATTTCAAATATGGAACAGCAAAATTGGTTTAGAACAGAATAGCACACTGTCAGTTTCACTCACTGTACCTCTCTGTCCCTAAACTCAAGGATTTCAAATATGGTTCAGCAAAATTGGTTTAGAACAGAATAGCACACTGACACTTTCCCTCACTGTCCTACTCTGTCCCTCCCTACAAACAAGATTTAGCACAGAATAGCACACTGATAGTTTCCACGAGTGTCCTTCTCTGTCCCTAAACTCAAGGATTTCAAATATGGAAGAGCAAAATTGGTTTAGAACAGAATAGCACACTGTCAGTTTCACTCACTGTACCTCTCTGTCCCTAAACGCAAGGATTTCAAATATGGTTCAGCAAAATTGGTTTAGAACAGAATAGCACACTGACACTTTCCCTCACTGTCCTACTCTGTCCCTCCCTACAAACAAGATTTAGCACAGAATAGCACACTGATAGTTTCCACGAGTGTCCTTCTCTGTCCCTAAACTCAAGGATTTCAAATATGGAACAGCAAAATTGGTTTAGAACAGAATAGCACACTGTCAGTTTCACTCACTGTACCTCTCTGTCCCTAAACTCAAGGATTTCAAATATGGTTCAGCAAAATTGGTTTAGAACAGAATAGCACACTGACACTTTCCTTCACTATCCTACTCTGTCCCTCCCTACAAACAAGATTAAGCACAGAATAGCACATTGATAGTTTCCACAAGTGTCCTTCTCTGTCCCTAAACTCAAGGATTTCAAATATGGAACAGCAAAATTGGTTTAGAACAGAATAGCACCCTGTCAGTTTCACTCACTGTACCTCTCTGTCCCTAAACTTAAGGATTTCAAATATGGTTCAGCAAAATTGGTTTAGAACAGAATAGCACACTGTCAGTTTCACTCACTGTACCTCTCTGTCCCTAAACTCAAGGATTTCAAATATGGTTCAGCAAAATTGGTTTAGAACAGAATAGCACACTGACACTTTCCCTCACTGTCCTACTCTGTCCCTCCCTACAAACAAGATTAAGCACAGAATAGCACACTGATAGTTTCCACGAGTGTCCTTCTCTGTCCCTAAACTCAAGGATTTCAAATATGGAACAGCAAAATTGGTTTAGAACAGAATAGCACACTGTCAGTTTCACTCACTGTACCTCTCTGTCCCTAAACTCAAGGATTTCAAATATGGTTCAGCAAAAGTGCTTTAGAACAGAATAGCACACTGTCAGTTTCACTCACTGTACCTCTCTGTCCCTAAACTCAAGGATTTCAAATATGGTTCAGCAAAATTGGTTTAGAACAGAATAGCACACTGACACTTTCCCTCACTGTCCTACTCTGTCCCTCACTACAAACAAGATTTAGCACAGAATAGCACACTGATAGTTTCCACGAGTGTCCTTCTCTGTCCCTAAACTCAAGGATTTCAAATATGGAACAGCAAAATTGGTTTAGAACAGAATAGCACACTGACACTTTCCCTCACTGCCCTACTCTGTCCCTCCCTACAAACAAGATTTAGCACAGAATAGCACACTGATAGTTTCCACGAGTGTCCTTCTCTGTCCCTAAACTCAAGGATTTCAAATATGGAACAGCAAAATTGGTTTAGAACAGAATAGCACACTGACACTTTCCCTCACTGTCCTACTCTGTCCCTCCCTACAAACAAGATTAAGCACAGAATAGCACACTGATAGTTTCCACAAGTGTCCTTCTCTGTCCCTAAACTCAAGGATTTCAAATATGGAACAGCAAAATTGGTTTAGAACAGAATAGCACACTGACACTTTCCCTCACTGCCCTACTCTGTCCCTCCCTACAAACAAGATTTAGCACAGAATAGCACACTGATAGTTTCCACGAGTGTCCTTCTCTGTCCCTAAACTCAAGGATTTCAAATATGGAACAGCAAAATTGGTTTAGAACAGAATAGCACACTGTCAGTTTCACCCACTGTACCTCTCTGTCCCTAAACTCAAGGATTTCAAATATGGTTCAGCAAAATTGGTTTAGAACAGAATAGCACACTGTCAGTTTCACTCAATGTACCTCTCTGTCCCTAAACTCAAGGATTTCAAATATGGTTCAGCAAAATTGGTTTAGAACAGAATAGCACACTGACACTTTCCCTCACTGTCCTACTCTGTCCCTCCCTACAAACAAGATTAAGCACAGAATAGCACACTGATAGTTTCCACAAGTGTCCTTCTCTGTCCCTAAACTCAAGGATTTCAAATATGGAACAGCAAAATTGGTTTAGAACAGAATAGCACACTGTCAGTTTCACTCACTGTACCTCTCTGTCCCTAAACTCAAGGATTTCAAATATGGTTCAGCAAAATTGCTTTAGAACAGAATAGCACACTGTCAGTTTCACTCACTGTACCTCTCTGTCCCTAAACTCAAGGATTTCAAATATGGTTCAGCAAAATTGGTTTAGAACAGAATAGCACACTGACACTTTCCCTCACTGTCCTACTCTGTCCCTAAACTCAAGGATTTCAAATATGGTTCAGCAAAATTGGTTTAGAACAGAATAGCACACTGACACTTTCCCTCACTGTCCTACTCTGTCCCTCCCTACAAACAAGATTAAGCACAGAATAGCACACTGATAGTTTCCACGAGTGTCCTTCTCTGTCCCTAAACTCAAGGATTTCAAATATGGAACAGCAAAATTGGTTTAGAACAGAATAGCACACTGTCAGTTTCACTCACTGTACCGCTCTGTCCCTAAACTCAAGGATTTCAAATATGGTTCAGCAAAATTGCTTTAGAACAGAATAGCACACTGTCAGTTTCACTCACTGTACCTCTCTGTCCCTAAACTCAAGGATTTCAAATATGGTTCAGCAAAATTGGTTTAGAACAGAATAGCACACTGACACTTTCCCTCACTGTCCTACTCTGTCCCTCCCTACAAACAAGATTTAGCACAGAATAGCACACTGATAGTTTCCACGAGTGTCCTTCTCTGTCCCTAAACTCAAGGATTTCAAATATGGAACAGCAAAATTGGTTTAGAACAGAATAGCACACTGTCAGTTTCACTCACTGTACCTCTCTGTCCCTAAACTCAAGGATTTCAAATATGGTTCAGCAAAATTGCTTTAGAACAGAACAGCACACTGTCAGTTTCACTCACTGTACCTCTCTGTCCCTAAACTCAAGGATTTCAAATATGGTTCAGCAAAATTGGTTTAGAACAGAATAGCACACTGACACTGTCCCTCACTGTCCTACTCTGTCCCTCCCTACAAACAAGATTTAGCACAGAATAGCACACTGATAGTTTCCACGAGTGTCCTTCTCTGTCCCTAAACTCAAGGATTTCAAATATGGAAGAGCAAAATTGGTTTAGAACAGAATAGCACACTGACCCTTTCCCTCACTGTCCTACTCTGTCCCTCCCTACAAACAAGATTTAGCACAGAATAGCACACTGATAGTTTCCACGAGTGTCCTTCTCTGTCCCTAAACTCAAGGATTTCAAATATGGTTCAGCAAAATTGGTTTAGAACAGAATAGCACACTGACACTTTCCCTCACTGTCCTACTCTGTCCCTCCCTACAAACAAGATTTAGCACAGAATAGCACACTGATAGTTTCCACGAGTGTCCTTCTCTGTCCCTAAACTCAAGGATTTCAAATATGGAACAGCAAAATTGGTTTAGAACAGAATAGCACACTGTCAGTTTCACTCACTGTACCTCTCTGTCCCTAAACTCAAGGATTTCAAATATGGTTCAGCAAAATTGGTTTAGAACAGAATAGCACACTGACACTTTCCCTCACTGTCCTACTCTGTCCCTACAAACAAGATTTAGCACAGAATAGCACACTGACACTTTTCCTCACTGTACCTCTCTGTCCCTAAACTCAAGGATTTCAAATATGGTTCAGCAAGATTGGTTTAGAACAGAATAGCACACTGACACTTTTCCTCACTGTCCTACTCTGTCCCTCCCTACAAACAAGATTTAGCACAGAATAGCACACTGATAGTTTCCACGAGTGTCCTTCTCTGTCCCTAAACTCAAGGATTTCAAATATGGAACAGCAAAATTGGTTTAGAACAGAATAGCACACTGACACTTTCCCTCACTGTCCTACTCTGTCCCTCCCTACAAACAAGATTTAGCACAGAATAGCACACTGATAGTTTCCACGAGTGTCCTTCTCTGTCCCTAAACTCAAGGATTTCAAATATGGTTCAGCAAAATTGGTTTAGAACAGAATAGCACACTGACACTTTCCCTCACTGTCCTACTCTGTCCCTACAAACAAGATTTAGCATAGAATAGCACACTGACACTTTTCCTCACTGTACCTCTCTGTCCCTAAACTCAAGGATTTCAAATATGGTTCAGCAAGATTGGTTTAGAACAGAATAGCACACTGTCAGTTTCACTCACTGTCCTACTCTGTCCCTACAAACAAGATTTAGCACAGAATAGCACACTGACACTTTCCCTCACTGTACCTCTCTGTCCCTAAACTCAAGGATTTCAAATATGGAACAGCAAAATTGGTTTAGGACAGAATAGCACACTGACACTTTCCCTCACTGCCCTACTCTGTCCCTCCCTACAAACAAGATTTAGCACAGAATAGCACACTGATAGTTTCCACGAGTGTCCTTCTCTGTCCCTAAACTCAAGGATTTCAAATATGGAACAGCAAAATTGGTTTAGAACAGAATATCACACTGACACTTTCCCTCACTGTCCTACTCTGTCCCTCCCTACAAACAAGATTTAGCACAGAATAGCACACTGATAGTTTCCACGAGTGTCCTTCTCTGTCCCTAAACTCAAGGATTTCAAATATGGTTCAGCAAAATTGGTTTAGAACAGAATAGCACACTGACAATTTCCCTCACTGTCCTACTCTGTCCCTCCCTACAAACAAGATTTAGCACAGAATAGCACACTGATAGTTTCCACGAGTGTCCTTCTCTGTCCCTAAACTCAAGGATTTCAAATATGGAACAGCAAAATTGGTTTAGAACAGAATAGCACACTGTCAGTTTCACTCACTGTACCTCTCTGTCCCTAAACTCAAGGATTTCAAATATGGTTCAGCAAAATTGGTTTAGAACAGAATAGCACACTGACACTTTCCCTCACTGTCCTACTCTGTCCCTACAAACAAGATTTAGCACAGAATAGCACACTGACACTTTCCCTCACTGTACCTCTCTGTCCCTAAACTCAAGGATTTCAAATATGGTTCAGCAAGATTGGTTTAGAACAGAATAGCACACTGACACTTTCCCTCACTGTCCTACTCTGTCCCTACAAACAAGATTTAGCACAGAATAACACACTGACACTCTCCCTACCTATCCTTATTTGTCCCTAAACACAAGGAATCCAGGATTAGTAAAGGAAAAAAAATGACACTGTCCCAGCCTATGCTTCTCTTTCCCTGCTCCGGAACACACTACACAAGGCCGCCGCGCTGGCGGCCTTTTATAGTGTGGGGCGTGTACTAAACCCCCTCAGCAATAATTGGCCACAGGCATCCTGCCTGTGGCCAATCATTGCTCTCCTCGCTGCCGGCGCTGTGATTGGCCAAGCATGCGGGGTCACAGTGCATGCTTGGCCAATCACAGCACCTGGATGACACTGCGATGGCGTAGTGCATTGTGGGGCGTTCGCGTCACTCGAATTTGGCGCGAACGGCCCAAATCGTTCGATCTTCGTCGAACGATCGAACAGCCGATGTTCGAGTCAAACGTATGTTCGACTCGAACGCGAAGCTCATCCCTACCCGGGACAGTCCCTCATTTTGCAGGTCTGTCCCGTGCACCTTCATTCCAGGACAATACAGTGTCCCGGAATGAAACTGACACAGCCACCTCCCAGGCCAATCTGATGCCCCCAAAAAAGCCGCCACATCACCGCTTTACTCACTTGACAGTACTTGCCCTGGCTGGGAATGCCTGGAGGAGCACAATCCCTGCCCCCTGCTTGTGATTGGAGAAATCATAAATCCCGCCTCATGTGTCCAATCACTGTGCTGTGATTCGTTACAGCACAAGCTGATTTTTGGGAAGGGAGGGTGTCCCTGAATGGTAGTTTGAAAATGTGGTCACCCTAGTTGCACTCCGTATTTTAAACGTTCTTTACCTTGTGTGTACAGGTGAGTAATGGCGATATTCACCTGAATGCCCTTTTCTAAAATGGCGATTTCTGCTACGCCCCCGTCACGTGACTGACGTCACGCGTCGCTTCTTGTGGGATTATGAAGGAAGCGTAGTATGTTGGAAAGCACATACTGCGGGGTTAGCTCCCAGAGAGCAATGCAGCGAACTCCCACACATCACTGCGGCGCTGGGGACACGCCTACTCCTGCGGGAGGGAAACGAAGGAACTCTTATGCCCCGTACACACGATCGTTTTTACTGTCATTTTTTAAACCAACGTTTTTCTCCTCGTTTTTTTTCATGTTTCCTCTCAAGCCTGCCTTGCGTACACACCATCATTAAAAAAAACGATCAAGCAAAGCGCAGTGACGTTCAACACGTACGACGGCACTATAAAGGGGAAGTTCCGTTCGAATGGCGCCACCCTTCATGTTAGTAAAGTTTGTTGAGCGACGATTCGCGCTTTTCAGTCCGTTACTGTGTAATGAATGTGCTATCTCCATTACGAACGCTAGTTTTACCAGAACGAGCGCTCCCGTCTCATACTTGATTCTGAGCATGCGCGTTTTTTTTTCACGTCGTGAAAGCATACACACTATCGTTTTTCACGTCGTTAAAAAAAACTACATGAAAAACGACGTGAAAAAAGAGAGCATGTCCGGAATTTTTAATGGCCGTTTTTCACGTCGTTAAAAATGCTCTGGAGCCTACACACGATCATTTTTAATGGCCATTTTTTAAAATGGCATTTTTAACGGCATGAAAAACGATCGTGTGTATGGGGCATTATTATTAAGGTATGTACATGTCAGATTTTTTTTTTTTATGTCAATTGTGAATCCTTGTTGTGCAATGAAGCGGAGAAGACAGCATTATGATTTGGGTGAACCTCCGCTTTAAGGACCAGCCACTGTACATATACGTCGGCAGAATGGCTTGTACAGGCACAATCCATAGTTGCCAACAGTCACGGATTGGCCGGGACATTCCCGGGATTCAAACCCTTTTCCCGGATTTATTTTGTCCTGGCCAATGTCCCGGCCAATCCGATTTTTCCCGTTTTCCCCGAATTTGGACGCCGCAGGCCGCCGCCGCTAGAGGTCCACGGCCGCCATGTTCAAGAAGACCAAAACACGGATGTAGTACAATAGAAAATAAAGCCGCTGCGGCGCCTCCCACACCCCGCACCTCCCCGGGGGTGGGCGGCGCCGCAGCAGCTTTATCTTCTATTGTACTACATCTGTGTTTTGGCTGGCCGGCAGGCCACCCCCCCGCCCCGCCCCGCCCCGCTGCAGGTCTGTCTGTAATGGAAAGGGGCGGGGGTCGGCAGCGCCACAGTTTAATTTTTTTTTTTCAGCCACACTGTCGGCTCCGCCTCTATTTTGTTCCCCTTCGGGGAAGGGGAAACAATAATGGCGGCCGAGACAGGAGACGCCTGTGGTTAAGGGGGGACTCCGCTGGGGATGCCTGTGGTAAGGGGGGACTCCGCTGGGAACGCCTGTGGTAAGGGAGGACTCCGCTGGGGACGGCTGAGGTAAGGGGGGACTCCGCTGGGGACGCCTGATGTAAGGGGGGACTCCGCTGGGGACGCCTGATGTAAGGGGGGACTCCGATGGGGACGCCTGATGTAAGGGGGGACTCCGCTGGGGACGCCTGAGGTAAGGGGGGACTCCGCTGGGGACGCCTGATGTAAGGGGGGACTCCGCTGGGGACGCCTGAGGTAAGGGGGGACTCCGCTGGGGACGCCTGAGGTAAGGGGGGACTCCGCTGGGGACACTTGATGTAAGGGGGACTCCACTGGGGACGCCTGATGTAAGGGGGGACTCCGCTGGGGACGCCTGATGTAAGGGGGGACTCCGCTGGGGACGCCTGATGTGAGGGGGGACTCCGCTGGGGACGCCTGATGTAAGGGGGGACTCTGCTGGGGACGCCTGATGTAAGGGGGACTCCTCTGGGTACACCTGATATAAGGAAGGACTCCGCTGGGTACGCCTGAGGTAAGGAGGGACTCCTCTGGGGACGCCTGATGTAAGGAGGGACTCCGCTGGGGACGCCTGATGTAAGGAGGGACTCCTCTGGGGACACTTGATGTAAGGGGGGACTCCACTGGGGACGCCTGATGTAAGGGGGGACTCCACTGGGGACGCCTGCATAGTTACCAACAGTCCCGAATTTCCCGGGACAATCATGATTTTTGGACCCTTGTCCACAAGTGTGGAGGGGGCTCTGCTGGGGAGGCACCTGATGCAAGGACGGACTGCTGGGGAGGCACCTGATGCAAGGATGGACTGCTGGGGAGGCACCTGATGCAAGGACGGACTGCTGGGGAGGCACCTGATGCAAGGACGGACTGCTGGGGAGGCCATCTGGTGGCAGGCGACGTGGCAGGTAACACGCTCAGGGCTTCCACTGATTCGGCATTATGGTGAGTTGAATGATTTCATTTTATATTACAATGTAAAAATAAAAATAATGCACTTCAATCATCCTGACACCGTAACAACCATGGTGCCGGGATGATTGAAGCGCCAACAGGTGTTTTGGAGTATCCTTATCTGCCAATTTTGTTACACATTACTATTGTGGTTTAGGATCTGGCTTCTTTCTTTCTATTTCTTTCTCTCTCTTTCTCTCACCTCGGACTCTAGCCACACCCCTTTGAACCACGCCCATTTAAACCACACCCACTATCGTGCGTAAACCACGCCCATTTTTCCGCTCCGGCATGACACGCCTACAAACGAATGCCCCGCCCCCTGATTATAGCAAGGCTCCGCCTCAATACAAAAAAAGTGTCCCAGATGTTTTTTTTGCAATGTTGGCAACTATGACAATCACGTACCTGTACGTCCCCTTTAACTGCCCAACGTCGGGGTCGCGACCCTGCAGTCATCCCCGTGAGTCGGACCGCGGGTCCCGCGGACTCGATTGCCACTGGGAACCCCCCGATCGTCTCACGGAGGCATGGAGCGGGGAGATGTTAGTGTAAACACAACATCTACCCGCTCGCCTACTGACACTGTCACCGATCTCCGCTCTGTGTACTCAGAGCGGAGTTCGGTGACGTGTCACTCGTAGCCACGCCCCCACACAGTAGTAATCACTCCCCTAGGCACACTTAACCCCTCCAGTGCCCCTAGTGGTTAACCCCTTCACTGCCAGTGTCATTTTCACAGTAACCAGTGCATTTTTATAGCACTGATCGCTGCAAAAATGACAATGGTCCCAAAAATGTGTCAAAAGTGTCCGATGTGTCCGCCATAATGTCGCAGTCGCTAAAAAAATCGCTGATCGCCGCCATTACTAGTAAAAAAATTTTTTTTATAAAAATGCCATAAAACTACCCCCTATTTTGTAAACGCTATAACGTTTGCGCAAACCAATCAATAAACGCCGATTGTGATTTTTTTTTACCAAAAATATGTAGAATTCGTATCGGCCTAAACATATTTTTGGGGAATATTTATTATAACAAAAAGGAAAAAATATTGAATTTTCGCTCTATTTTTGTTTATAGCACAAAAAATAAAAACCGCAGAGGTGATCAAATACCACCAAAAGAAAGCTCTATTTGTGGGAAAAAAAGGACGTCAATCTTGTTTGGGAGCCACGTCGCACGACCGCGCAATTGTCAGTTAAAGCGACGCAGTGCCGAATCGCAAAAAAGGGGCCTGGTCTTTATACTGCATATTGATCCGGGGCTTAAGTGGTTACGTTTCTAGATAATGCATGCAGGGGTTAATGTAATTAGAAAGCAAGAAAAGAACGAATTGGGACTGTGCAGGCCACACAAGGAGTAAACTATTTGTAATATAAAGTCATACAATTTATTAAATAACAAATGTTAAAAGATTTTCATACAATACATATATATTTTTTTGTAGTTAAAAACAATACTAGTGCTGATAGAATTCACTGTGTATATTCATACACTAGAAGAGAATGCTGGTAAAGTGAGTCTTCATATGCAGACGCGTTTCGCCAGACTCTGCTTCATCAGGGATTATGAAGAAATTACAGTACTCATCTAAGTATGACACTATTCCTTTGGTTAAATAGTTGATGCATATTGCTACAATGATATAAATCCATATTCCCACTTATAGGTCTACTTAATGATCTTATTGTCTCTTTTATCCCTTTTTTCTTTTTTCCTTTCTACAAGAGACTGAGGACTCCTGATTTATCTTCCTGATGTATACTGGGATGCCTTTATACACATATGCCCTATATATGGGGGTATTAGTAAAACAGGCAATGTCCCCATGCAATACATCCTGATGGGACAAATGATATATCCAACTTATTTTAATATCAGGTGATCCATGTCAGAAATGTGGTTGGTTGGTAGGGTCCCTAAGATGTTCCAGCACCTGCCCAGGGAGTGATGGTGCTGGTGTTACTCTGTGCCTGAGGTGGGTCCCACACAGTGAATACATAAATACATTGAATATTGATATATACAGTATGGATACTATAGAAATGTTATTGTTTTCTCTTAGATGAGTGCTCTAATGTCTTCATAAACCCAGAGTGAAGCAGAGTCTGGTTAAGCGCGTTGGTTTATGAAATCTTACTTTACCAGCATTCTTTTCTAGTGTATGATTATACACAGTGAATTGTTTTAGCACTAGTATTGATTTTAACTGCAAAAAATATATGTATTGTATGAATTTTTTTAACATTTGTTATTTAATAAATTGTATGATTTTATTTTACAAATAGTTTACTCCTTGCGTGGCCTGTACTGTCAGGAAAGGTTTCATCCCCTGGTAATACCTATCATTTGGCGTGCAGTACTGAGGTCCACCAGCAGGTGTCTCCTGGCAGTTTTGGAACTGTCAGGGGAACTTCTCCCTGCTGGTGTTATGTCACCTTTGGGCCGCAGTACTGGCGTCCACCAGCGGATGGATCCTGGCAGTATGGAGCAGATTTTACCTTCTGCAGTCAGGCATCACCTGAGCTTGTTAGCAGGTAATAGTATAAATACCCGGCAACTGCACACACACCTTGCCCTGGTATTGTCCTTGTGCCCTGACCTGCAGCCTGTTTACCTGTTATCCTGATCCTGAACCTGAACCCTGATTACTGTATCCTGTATCCTGAACCTGTTTGTATCTGTTCCTGTACCCCTGGATCCTTGCCCTTCAGCCTGATTCTTGCCATCTTGTCCCTGTCTGTTTACCCCTGGCCCCCCATCTGCTGATCTCCTGTTTATGATCCTGGCCTGGCTTGACTACGATTCTGGTATTCCCTTTGCTATACTGTATATGCTGGTTGGTTTACTATCACTGTTTTGGTTGTTTGGTTTGTTCACTCTGTTTGTATTGGTGGTGTATTCACATTTTTATGCATTTACCTTAATAAATAAACGTACTTTCGCCTATTTATGTTTGGGTTTCCTCTGTTGCGGTCCACACAGTACTGGTCTTATCTGATACGTGACATGTACAGTCCGAAATCATTCTTTGCTTGCTTTCCAAATATCAGCAATTTAATTTCATGCAAATTTTTTTCTTAAGAAATGTCATGTTTGCTACAGCAAGTTCTATACACAGGACAGATGTGCCACTTTACAGGCAGACTAAGGGGACCCCCCAGGCACTATATTTAAAGGATTTTTTGGTTTTATCGTTGCACTTTAAGCATCATTAAAATAATTTCTCCTGAATAAAATTAGCATTGATATATGTCCCCCATACCCTTTTTATGGCCAATTACATGTGTAGCGGCCTCACCCCTCTCACCCCTTCTTCTTCTCGGCTTGTTGTCTTGTCTAGGGGGATCAGGGAGGAGGGGTGCGGTACAGTGCGGCCTATGTCCTCTAATGAGTAGAGGTGAAAGCCAACACCTGTTTACCTTTGGGTCGTGTGCATAACCCAGAGCCAAGTCCGTTCTGTAGATGACCCCCCTTTGCTCCCAGTAACTGGAGTTCCACACTACTGAAAAGGTCCAACTCTTATTTATTCTCTGACAGCAATAAATCGTCCTTTAACAGCAGACAGGTTGTGACCAAAGAACAGTTCAGTATAGGTGGGGAGTATGTCAAGGCACAATCCTTAAATGAAACTAACCATTGTGGTGTCACCAACAGTAATGGCGCACAGCTGCTGCCACCGGCCGTGTAGCGCAGGAATAGAATTTACCTTCGCTAAGTGCAGGCCCTGTCAGAGGGAAGACATCCTTCCAAGAGAGTTACCAGAGGCCCCGCCGTCACTGGCAATGCTGCACCGGACTGTTCGGAGAGGTTTCGCTCCCTGGCCTCCTCGTCTCAGATTCGGGCGCCCAACACCTTAGGGCCCCCTCGGACTCTTCCACCCCTGCGGAACCCAGTCGAAGGTACTGGGCCCCGGGCCTCCTCGATAGTACCTCACCCCAGGCTGAAGGTGCCTGGGATGGACTCCATCTCCCGCTCCGGCCAGGTCAAGGGCACCTGGGTCCGGAACTCCGGAATGCCAGCACCCAGGCTGAGGGTGCCTGGGCGCAGCTCTGACCTCCGACGACTGACCCCGTGTTGAGGTCGTCTGCCCCCTTTATCTCCTCTCCCGACAGGCACAGCGGGTTCCCCGCCCCGCTGTACCGCTGCCGAAACAGGACAAAAAGGGCACAGCACTGCAGTGATGGTTCAACCCCGGCCCAGGGCGACAGCGCCACCCACAGGCCGCAGGGAACTGCACACCACTGAAGTCCTCCACGATAGAAAATGGTCCCAAATTCCCTAACAATCGGTGCATCCGGGTCATACTATCACCCAGATGCCCCCTTAAATTTAAAGTACCCGCTACACATGCATATAAGCCTTCAAAATGGGGACTTTTGATTTTTCAAGTTCGGGTCCCATAGGCTTTGGGTTTGCTGTTTGGGTCAGAACTTTTTCTCTGTTCGGGAGTTTTGGTGTGAACTGAACAAGGGGGTGTTCGGCCCAACTCTACCGGGTACAAGGCCAGCATTGTCCAACCTAAAATGTAATATGAGTTTTGTTTAGACTATCATAACAAATAAGCCAGAAATTACATCTGATTGGTTATAGTTATTCCACGTACTTCGTTCTCACAACATTGGTTTTTAACTCTCGTAAAATGTCTATAAATAACACTCAGGAAGTGAGAAGATGGTAAAAAAAATGCTGATTCTCAGAAAGACCGTCACAAGTGGCAAGTCTTGGATACCATGTCTGTCTTCCTCCCCATATTGTTCCTGTGTAAGTAGAACGGTTTTTATTCTTTATATTGTCTGAGTATTGGTTGAGTGTCTTTTCTTTGAGATTATGTGGAATACACAAATCATCTAATTTCTATGAACCTGTTGGATGCTCTACAAAAGATACACCTATTATATTTGCATCTGTTGACTAGTGCTGCTTTATAAGAATTGATTGTAAGCTCTGTTCATGGTCTTGTCACACACGCTGGAAGGCTCTCATTTACAGGATTTAGAAACGTGTACTGATGGGGTGGATAAAAATCAGCTTTGCTTGTAAGGAAGATTATTTTTTCAATTGGTTGCTCTATGCGCTTGAGATGCGGAAAACATTGGTTGTCAGTGTAAATTCTTCATTACATTGGTGGTCAGTGCAAATTCTTCATTACATTGGTGGTCAGTGCAAATTCTTCATTGCATTGGTGGCCAATGCAAACTCTTTATTACATTGGTGATCAGTGCAAATTCCCCATTACATTGGTAGTCAGTGTAAATCTTCCCATCACATTGGGGCTTGATGTAGAATCCTTTTATTCACACTAGGGGTCAGTGTGAGTGTCCCCCTTACATTGGTGGCCAGTGTAATACCCTCCTTAACACAACAACTCCTGCGCACAAGTGGATCATCTAGCAGTCAATCTTGCACGATGGTAACACCGGCTTTGCAGCCCTTCATGGACAGGGGTGTCCTAATAGCAAATAGAAGAAGAGAAACAAGGGCGCACCAGCCTGGTGTATTATCTTTGGGATAGATTTTATTGAATAAAGAAACATCAATACTACTCACAAGTGTAGCAGAGAAAATCGCAGTACAGTGATCTTTCATGTAGATGGCAGCTGAAGGTAGAACTCGGAACCACACTCCACAGAATCACAGAGGATAAAATGAGGGCCCCTGCTGGCTAATTTCTCTGCTACACTTGTGAGTAGTATTGATGTTTCTTTATTCAATAAAATCTATCCCAAAGATAATACACCAGGCTGGTGCACCCTTGTTTCTCTTCTTCTAATACCCTCCTTACATTGGTGGTCACTATGAATGTTCCTATTACATTAGTGGTAAGTGTAAAGCCCCTCTACATTGGTGGCCAGTGTAGAAATTCCTTTTTATGTTGGTAGTTGGTAAAACATCCTAACTTGCATTTGTGGTCAACCAATCGCAATTGCTGCTTGATCTGCTGCAGTAAACTGATTTTGAGTCTTTCTCCTATTTATTGTATGCCTCAGAGCAGGTAGAGAGCAAAATTGCATGGGGGTGGGGGGGGCCGGGGCCCAAGAAAATGTTTGCCCAGGGTCCAATCAATATTAAAGTATAACTAAAGGCAAAACTTTTTTAAATTTTTGGATGAAGTAGAGATAGATTAGAACAAGAACAACAGGCATGTGCACAGGGTGTGCTGGGTTTGCCTGGGCACACCCTAATCATCACATGCTCTGGCTGTTTTTACACTGCCACTGCCTGCAAGATGTAGCTCGGGTCGGGTCCAGGTCTAGATTGTGCACAAATGGCTGTGCTGTGTGTTGGCGGTGATCTTTGAAGGGTCTGCAGCAGCGGAGAAATCCAGCCGCATTTTCCGATGCGGCTTCTATAGGTCCGGCTTCAGGTCCCTCCGGTGCCGGCGGAGTGATATACAGCTGCACTCCGCCTCCCCCGGCATCTCTCTTCCGCTTCCGAAGAAGAAACAGAGGAGAGAATCAGGCATTCAGCAGCTAAAGGTAGGCACTGAGCAGATAGGCTACTTATTGTGTACGTATGGGCAAAATATTTATAGATTAAGGAGATTAAGAAGAGGAGATTAAGGGGGGATATGATCACCATGTACAAATATATAAGGGGTCCATATAGTGAACTTGGTGTTGAGTTATTCACTTTACGGTCAACACAAAGGACAAGGGGGCACTCTTTACGTCTGGAGGAAAAGAGATTTCACCTCCAGATACGGAAAGGTTTCTTCACAATTATGCCGTGTACACACGACCGTTTTTAATGACGAGAAAAATTAATTTTTTTAAAAATGGTCATTAAAAATGATCATGTGTGGGCTTCAGAGCATTTTTCACGACGTGAAAAATGGCCTTGAAAAAATTGGAACATGCTCTAATTTTTCACGTCGTTTTTTACATCGTCGTTTTTCTCATCATGAAAAACAACCATGTGTAGGCTTTAACGACGTGAAAAAACATGCGCATGCTCAGAATCAAGTATGAGACGGGAGCGCTCGTTCTGGTAAAACTAGCGCTCGTAATGGAGATGGCACATTCGTCACGCTGTAGCGGACTGAAAAGCACGAGGCTGAAAAGCGCGAATCGTCTCTCAACAAACTTTACTAAAATGAAGGGTGGCGCCATCCGAATGGAACTTCCCCTTTATAGTGCCGTCGTACGTGTTGTAAGTCACCGCGCTTTACTCAAGCATTTTTTTCAACGATAGTGTGTAGGCAAGGCAGGCTTGAGAAGAATCACGTCGAGAAAAATGCAGTTTTTTTCAATGACATTAAAAACGGTCGTGTGTACGCGGCATAAGAGCTGTGAAAATGTGGAACAGACTCCCTGCAGAGGTGGTTCTGGTCAGCTCAGTAGATTGCTTTAAGAAAGGTCTGGATTATTTCTTAAATGTACATAATATAACTGAGTACTGACATTTATAGGTAAAGTTGATCCGGGGAAAATCCGATTGCCTCTCGGGTGATCAGGAAGGAATTTTTTCCCCTGCTGTAGAAAATTGGATCATGCTCTGCTGGGGTTTTTCGCCTTCCTCTGGATCAACTGTGGGTGTAGAATTGGGTATATGGAATTGTATGATATTATTTAATTTTTGTTTGTTTTTTTATGGTTGAACTGGATGGACTTGTGTCATTTTTCAACCTGACTAACTATGTTACTATGTAACTAGATATATATTATAATTTTTTTTGCCCATACATACACATTTTTAAATGTAATTTTTAACTGTCCAGCACCCTGATCACCATCATGCCCCATACCAGCATCCTGATCACCGCCATACCTCATTGCCTGGGACGTTAAAATGACAGGACCCCCAAATTATCCCTTTTTGGAAAGTAGACAGTTTGAGGCATTTAGTAAGAGGCACAGCGATTTTTTTGAAGTTGTCATTTTTTGTCACAATTTTTTGGAAAATTAAGAAATGAAATACATTTTTTATCTATCCAGCAGCTGCAGCAGCTCTAGCAGTCCTCAGCGGAATGATATTCAGTTACCCTCCGCCTCTCCCTGTATCTCTGCCTTCATAGGACAGCCCTCCCTCTGTTTTGGGGTCAGTAGTAGCCTGCAATAGTGCTCTGCTGCCAGCGCCCATTTCTGCGCTTTTTGGGGCGTATTTAGAAGAGTATTTCATGTGTATTCAAGCTTCAGGCTTTTTGTTTTAGCCAATGTAAATCACTACGGGGAAGAGATTAGTTAAAGGGTTACTAAACCTTTGTTTTTTTTTGTTTTAAATAACAAACACTTACCTCCACTGTGCAGTTCGTTTTGCACAGAGTGGCCCCAAACCTCGACTTCTGGGGTCCCCCAACGGCGCTCGAGGCTCCTCGCATCGGTAAACCACCTGGGAGAATCGCTCTCCTTGGGGGTCCCTGTGCGGGTGCACTCCCGAGTCCAGCATTTGCATCCATAGACACAGAATGCCGGACTCGGCCCCGCCCCCGGCACCCGCGTCATTGGATTTGATTGACAGCAGCAGGAGCCAATGGCTGCGCTGCTATCAATCTATCCAATCAAGAGCCGAGACAACGGGCAGAGAGGGTGAGTGTGTCTCCAGTGTGGGAATTACGGGGCTCAGGTGAGTAAAAAAGGGGGGGGGGTTGGGGGGCTGGTCAGTGACAGAAGTTTTTTCATAGGATGCATTAAGGTGAAAAAACACGAGGGTTTACAACCTTTAATATAGGCTAAAAAAAAAAAAATCTGCCAGAAAATAGTTAATGTACTTTTTAAAGCAACAGGCGTTTTGCTACAAACTACAGAACACTCAGATGTGAGCAGGGGTCATTGAAATTAATGTGATTTTGCTTGTTGAGCATTTTTTGAGCTTCAAACTACAAGCTAGTGTGTGTATATACAGTATATGCGTGTGTGTATACACCGTATATACTCGAGTATAAGCCGACCCGAATATAAGCCGAGGCACCTAATTTTACCACAAAAAAATGGGAAAACTTATTGACTCGAGTATAAGCCTAGGGTGAGGATGCAGCAGCTACTGTAAGTGCAAAAGAGGGTCAACAATGCCCATTTGCACGCCTCACCAGTGTGTTTTTTATTTAAATTTTATTTATTTTTTACAATTCATTTTATTTATTGCAATTCTTTTTATTTATTTTCTATTTTATTTTTTTTTGCCCTTTTGGGGGGCTTTGGTAAGAAATCTGGGGTCTTAACAGACCCCTGACAACTCCCCTTTGTGACAGAGAAAGGGACTGAGGATAGGGATTTCCCAGTCCCTTTCTCTGCAGCCTTAGCTGCGCGGAAAATGAATGCAGAGGAGACAGCGGCTCCTCTCCATTCATAAACTGAAGCATCGTAATCACAAGTTACAATGTTTCAGTTATGTGAATGGACAGAGTCAGTAATCACTGACTCTGTTCATTCGTAAAAGAAAGGGGGCGGGTTTACCGGCTCCTACCTCCCTCCGCTCTCCATCCTGACAGATCGAGGAGAGGGGGCGGAGGGGGATGGCAGAACAGAGGGGGACATGGAGCACGGAGGGGGACAGCAGAACGGAGGGGGACACAGAGGGGCTGGGCGAGGATAAGGGGACAGTCAGCGGTGATCGGTGCGGTGGGGCAGTTACAAGAAAGCACCGATCACCCTGTATAGATAAAGGAGCTAAGCAGCTGAGGGGCAGAGAGATCGTGGCGAGGAGGGAGGAGGAGGTAGTGGAGGACTGCGGCACCCGGGGCGGACCAAACACTGTTTTCAGCGGCCGAAATTTCAGCGCACCTCTAGACTCATTTTGGCTCTTTACACCACCACAATGGATTTGAAATGAAACAGACACGATGTGCTTTAACTGCAGACTTTCAGATTTAATTTGAGGGGATTTACATCCAAATCAGGTGAACGGTGTAGGAATTACAACAGTTTGTATATGTGCCTCCCACTTTTTAAGGGACCAAAAGTAATGGGACAGATTAACAATCATAAATCAAACTTTCACTTTTAATACTTGGTTGCAAATCCTTTGCAGTCAATTACAGCCTGAAATCTGGAACGCAATGACATCACCAGACGCTGGGTTTCATCCCTGGTGATGCTCTGCCAGGCCTCTACTGCAACTGTCTTCAGTTCCTGCTTGTTCTTGGGGCCTTTTCCCTTCAGTTTTGTCTTCAGCAAGTGAAATGCATGCTCAATCGGATTCAGGTCAGGTGATTGACTTGGCCATTGCATAACATTTCACTTCTTTCCCTTAAAAAACTCTTTGGTTGCTTTCGCAGTATGCTTCGGGTCATTGTCCATCTGCACTGTGAAGCGCCGTCCAATGAGTTCTGAAGCATTTGGCTGAATATGAGCCGATAATAATATTGCCCCAAACACTTCAGAATTCATCCTGCTGCTTTTGTCAGCAGTCACATCATCAATAAATACAAGAGAACCAGTTCCATTGGCAGCCATACATGCCCACGCCATGACACTACCACCACAATGCTTCACAGATGACTAGGTGACTTTGAATATGCTAAATAAAATGTGACTACTCCAGGAGAGCCAAAAGGACACCCTCGCTCAGCCCTCTTCCTCATTGCACAACCTAGCCCTCTCTCTTCTGGAAGTGTCAGTTACTGTCCATGCTGGCCCAGCTCCTCAAACCTTCACCCCTCTAGAAATCCTTTTATGTAGCAGCTGAGAGAGGAGTGAAGGGAAATACTATTAAGTATTTATTCATTCTTATCAGTATATCTCCCCCAAAAGGGTGCTTGTTTCTATTCCTATCAGTATCTACCCCATAGGAGTTCCTGTAGGTTGTAACTTACGTTTACAATTCTTACGGGGATATCTATCCAAGGATTGCACCTGTTTCTATTCCCATTGGTACATCTATCCCCGTAATCTAAGTTTAGAATTCTTATCAGTACATCTGCCCCCTAGAATTGCTTATAGGTTGTATCCTAAATTTACAATTCTTATTGGTACATCTACCCCAGAGAAGTGCCTAATGGTGTCACCTGAGTCTACTATTCAGTGAGATAGGAATGGAATCCATACCTTCCCATAATGGCAACACTGGACTACAAACAAACTTACTATCATGTAATCCAGCTAGACCAGTACACCTGGGTACAAGACCAGCAGAATCCACCCTAAAATGTCATATGAGTTTTGTCTCGCATATCATATCAGATAAGGCAGAACTGAGATCTGATTGGCTATCACAGATTAATCCTCGTTCTACATTCACACAATATTGGTGTTAAGTCTGGTGAAATGTCCATAAATAACACTCATGAAGTGAGAAGATGATACCTTCTGCTTCTCAGAAAGACCGTCACAACATCCAGGTCATTGCTACCATGTCTGTCTTTCTCGCCATCGTGTTTCTATGTAAGTAGAATGTTTTTTATTCTTTTTTTAATTCTTAGTATTCTATTATTTTATTTTGAGTATCAAAGTATCGGTGTCTTTCCTTTAAGATTGTGTGAAACATGAAAAAAATCATTACTATAAACCTGTTGGAGGCTCGATGTAAAGCACACTCATTATATTTGCATCTGTTGTGGACAAAGTATGACGACCTCTCCTCTTCTACTTCTTCTTCTATCGTATTCACCATCCAATGGGCACCGTATGAGCCGTCTTGTTCCATGAGAAATACTGTACATCATGTTACAGTTGGTATTTAGTTTCCATTCTCAGTAATGGTGGATTGCACATTATAGAAAGGAGCTACAGAAGGCATCTAAGCAAAACATTTCTTGACTTGTGCTGTTATTATCATTGATTGTAAGCTGTGCTTATGGTCTTGTCACTCAGGCTGGAAGGTTCACATTAATCTAGATTAGTCAGAACCAGGAATGTGATTTTCAGAAGAGCCTTGTTTTAATCACAAGATTCAGTGATGAAGATAGTTGGATGTCATCTCAAAGGAGAAAAATGCAGTCAAAGGTTAGGGCAATGCTAGGGTTGGGTACCGGGGTACATGTCCTGGTTCTACTGCTGAGTGCCTCTTGTCTCATGTGATTCAAATATTGTCTTAAGTTTTCTCCTCTATCCAATTAGATCCCAGAATTGTATCTCCACCCAACTTATACAGCTTGGGGTGGGTAGAGGGTCTGATCACTCCATGAGGGAGTTAAATGAAGGTGTCTTGTTTAGTAAAGGGGGATCTGGTGGATACATAGTTCAGTTCTGATGGCTAGTTGACTGGAACTGCAGAAGGAGGAATGGGAACGGTCTGGTTGCCTATTAAAATAAGTTAATAAAAGAGGTGGTGTTGGGGGGGGGGGTGTCTGGAGGCATAAAAGAAGTGTGTCAGTATAGTGGTTATGATGGATGCATAGAAGGATCTGATGGGTCAATGAACTTGTCCAATCATTGTATAAGGAGGGGGATTATGGGGTGAATATAAGGACAATTGATGGCTACACGTTGGAGGAGTGGTAACATTAAGTCTGGTTGCTTAACCCACCCTGAGGGGGGCCAACATGCACGGCACCCGCTCGCATCAGAGATACCGGGAGCCAGCAGATGAGAAATAAAGATGAAAAGTCGAGTGCAAAGGGCAAGGAATACTAAACTGATCAATTCCAATAAACAAAACATATTACACCGATTATAAGTATGTTTTTGCTATACATTGTTAACCCAAAGACATCATGTTTTGAATTGGGTCTTATACAAGCTTGTAAGTACTGATTAGAGATATAGATAAACATATATAGCATAGCAATCAGCATTGTAATAATAGCATTAAACAATTAATCACTAGATATGGGAAAAAGAAAAATGAAATGATTTGAAAATTGAGGTAAAGGGAAACCTAGACAAAGGGACACAGATACAAAATTGACACAAGCAGAAATTGGATTGGATTGACCTGTCAGTACCTAATATGGGTCATAAAAATGGCTAAAAACTGAGTTTCATTCAAGCTTGGATATGTTGTGGCATTGAGATTGTATATCCAGCTGTAGCAGCATTTGATCGAAGCTGCCTGCTCTGGTAGTCAAGGGTATATGATCGAGAGCCATAAATTGAATCATGTTTGGGTCAAAATCATGATATAAGCCAACATGCCGACTCACGGCAGTTTCCATATGTCTTTTTAGAATAGGGGATGCAGGGTCCCTAATTCTTTTGAAAAAGGGGTGTTTTGTTTTCCTTATTTAAAAGCATCCACACAGACATTGCATAAGGTACACCACTCCAATGGTCTGGCAGGTGATTCTATGTCTGATGGAGTATAGTTGTCCATTGGGGAGTAAATCGACAGACCTTGCAATTACCACAGCAATAGGTACCTGTTCTTTGCGGATTAGAATTCAATTTCTTAGGTTTATGGTGACTATATACTAAGCGATTTTTAATTGAAGTGGCTCTCCTGTATGTAATGTCAGGATGGGTTTTTATGTGTTTATTGATCGCAGGGTCTGCAGTAAGAAGAGGCCAAAATTTTGTAAGGATGTCTCTAATTTGTTTATGCTGTTTGCAATAGGGAGTTATGATCCTAACAGGCTGCACATTGTCTTTAATATTTTTGGTGGAATAAATCAGAGAATGTCTATCTTGCCTAATGGTTTTGTTATAGGCTTTTTTTTAGACAACTATGACTGTAGCCCCTGTCTCTTAGCCTCCAACATAGTTCCCTAGCTGCCTTCTGAAAATCAACCTCATTGGTACAGTTCCTTTGAGTACGAAGTTATTGGCTGTAGAGTATGCTTTTTAATAATGGAACAGGATGCGAACTAGTCACATGTAATTAGGTGTTTCCTGCAGATGATTTTCTAAATAGAGAGGAGCCAAGAGACCCGTCCCCATTTAGAAATTTTTGGAGGTCCAAGAAATTGATTTTAGAGTAATCACATGTCATTTTTGAGCTTCCAATTGAAGTTATTCTTGCCAATGATGGCCATAAATGTTTCTAATTCTTTTTTAGTGCCAGTCCAGAATAGTAATACATCATCGATATAACAATGCCAAGATAAGACATGTCTAAGTAAATCTGACAAATCATCATGAGCAAAGAGTTCTATTTCCCACCCCCCCCAGGTACAGGTTGGCGTACGATGGGGCACAACGAGTCCCTATCGCAACCCCCTGCACTTGGAGGTAGTGGGAATGTCCAAAAATGAACACATTTCGTGTTAATATAAATTGGAGAAGATCCAAGATAAATTGATTGTAACTAGAAGCAATTTTCCTCTCTCTCGAAGATTCGTGGGGAATGGTTTTGTACAAGCTTTCAACGTCTATAGCAGCCATTAAGGTATTGGGTGAAGATTGAGTCCCTCCAATGTTTTTAGCAGGTTAATTTTGTCTTTAATGTAGGATGTAAGAGCCACCACATGTGAATTGAGGTAGTCATCCACGAGGCTGCTAGCATTTTCAGTTAAGCAGTCATAACCGGACACTATCGGTCTACCGGGAGGCTGGGTAAAGGATTTGTATATCTTTGGTAGAGCGTAGAACGTAGGAGTTGTAGGTTCTTTGATATGAAGAAAATTCCAAGTATTTTTCATCTATAGTTCCTTGTTGTGGAAAAAAGTCACCCTTGATGTGGCAAAAATGTATTCATGAATGGTCTTCTTATACAGGCATGCCACTCGGCCGGCGTCTGACGTCACCAGACAAATATAGAGGTATGGGGGCTATTGCGCATGCGCGAAGCTCCGAAAACTACACTAACCATAATGCATTGCGGCCCGCCAAGAGGGGAGGCGACGCAGCGGGAGCTGACATGCCCCAAACAGTGGGCGTGTGTCTATTGACTCCCTCTATATCACCGAGCAGAAGATGCAAGGGAAATTAAGAGTCTAATAATTGACTAATAATTGGTAAATGTTAAGTCTGGTTGATTAACTCAACCTTTCCAAACCATAGCTTGTCACATAAGGGAGAGTGTCAGTTCCAATCTTCTGGTGTTCTAAGAAAATTGTGATTCTAAAATTCTTGCTATAAAGAAGATTTATACTTTCTAACTCAAAATGAAAGGAAGAAAAATGATTGAAATGCATTAGATATTCTTTAATGATATGTACTGTACATAACATTTTCTAAAAAGTGCATTTAGGCTTTTCAGTTTTGAACGTAGGAAAATCTGGTGAGTACAGAGCTGACATTGAATAATATACTATAAACACATGAATACTACAAAAAAACTTTTTTTTTTTTTTTTTTACAATTTTGGTCTTAAAGTTGTCCGGGAAAGAAGGGGTTTGGATCATGGATTAAAATTTTCTTGAAACTGCCTAAAGACCCTTTACTCCTAATATTCGGGTATTGGGACCCTCTACTGCTGCCCTGGTCTCTGTCCCCTGCTGCATCAACCTCCTCTGGGTCCACCAATCATTCTTCCTCTAAGGATTGGATTTTGCTTTGCCTTCTCATCGCTAGGAGACTCATTCTTAGGCACTGGATCTCTCCTCAAAGCCCTTCCTTCGCTCATCCAACTGGAGAAGGAATGCCTTACTCTTTTCTATAAAGAACGTTTTCTCACGGACTTCAAGAAACCCAGGTCTAGAGATCGCTTTCTAGGTAGATGGCGATCCTTCATCACTTCAACCCTTTCATCAGCTGATCAGGCGGCTCTGGACCAACTTTCCTTCCCCTATGATGACCCGATCCCAAAAGGACCATAAGAACTTCCTTGGCAAAACTCAATCTCTGTTTCCCTCTGGGTCCTATCATGACTTTTTGCTCTTGAAATCCCCCCATGTTTTTGGAACAAATAGCCAGCCACTATTTCTGGACTCTCTCCCCTCCCCCTCCCCCCCCCCCCATTCCACTTATTATTTTCTGTTGTGTTCCCTCCCCTATTTCCTACTTTAATGATAGGGGCGTGTAGAAAGATCCATCCAGTATGTATCTCCCGAACATATATCAGTAATTGATAACTATCTTGGTATTTATCTAGGATGACTTTATACATTCTCACTAAGTGAGATTAGTGTCTATGCAACTTTCTACTACCCCTCAATGTCAATCTTCGAGTGTCAAATTTTATCTTTTGTCTACGTTCTCTTTGATCTTTACAACTCGCTAAATCTTTGTCTATGTGAACCATTGTGTGTAACCGATTGACGATTTCCTTGTACAATTGTGTTTTATTTCCCAATAAAAACGTATTAAAAAATAAAAAAATAAATCTTAATAGCTTTGCATTAATGCAGTGGTAGACGGCTATTCAAATACAGTGCGGGTTATCTACATTTGCACACAACCGAGATTAAATTGTCACTAAATTTACTTAAATGTATCAAAAAATGCTTACTGGAAAGACCCGTAGTGCTGAGATTTGAATTTGGGTCAAACCTAAATTGATTTGAAACTTTCAAAGTTCAAATTTGAGTAAATTTTTAGCAATAGAGTATATTTGCAAACTGAGATGCTTGTACCGCCCTATCTAAAAAATAAAAAGTGCAAAATAAACGGTGGATGACCATGGTGATTTTAAGGCGCATCTGATTCATAATTGTGGTGAGTGCATCCCCAAAAGGGGAGAACCCCCCCCCCCACCCCCACACGTGGTGAAGAGTTTTGGTGGAAGGTGCACTGATTCAAGATCGATTTCACTGCCAATCACATTCATCCTCCTCTGCACCACCGTTGTTTCCTGTATGAACTTTATACAGAAGTCTGTCAAACTGTGGTTTGATTGAAGCGCTGCTACAATATTACTGTGGACTCTATGATTTTAGAGTATTTTTAATATTGTTTTTTATTCAATACAGTATATTTCTTGAGTGCATTTAATTGAATGGGAGGTGGTTTTTGATGGTTGCACTTGGCCCTTCCAAGAACTTCTAAATTAAGTACCCAAATGGAGGGAATACGGGAACAGTTGGGGGAGATCTTTGCGAAGTACATAACCTGATTAGACCGGCAGAAGAACTAGCCTTAAATAATTTTTTTTTTTTTTGATGAGCAAGTTTTTTTTTTCCTTTTACAATGCTGTTTCCCTGTGGCTCGTGTCTTTGTATTTGGGCCTGTTAGTTTTTTTGTTTTGTATAGGGCAGGGAACCCCTATCTTTTTTGTTTTGTATAGGGCAAGGAACTCCTATATTTTTTGTTTTGTATAGGGCAAGGAACCCCTATCTTTTTTGTTTTGTATAGGGCAAGGAACACCTATATTTTTTGTATAGGGCAAGGAACCCCTATCATTTTTGTTTTGTATAGGGCAAGGAACACCTATATTTTTTGTTTTGTATAGGGCAAGGAACCCCTATCTTTTTTGTTTTGTATAGGGCAGGGAACCCCCATCTTTTTTGTTTTGTATAGGGCAGGGAACCCCTATCTTTTTTTGTTTTGTATAGGGCAAGGAACCCCTATCGTTTTTGTTTTGTATAGGGCAAGGAACCCCTATCTTTTTTGTTTTGTATAGGGCAAGGAACCCCTATATTTTTTGTTTTGTATAGGGCAAGGAACCCATATCTTTTTTGTTTTGTATAGGGAAAGGAACCCTATCTTTTTTGTTTTGTATAGGGCAAGGAACCCCTATATTTTTTGTTTTGTATAGGGCAAGGAACCCCTATCTTTTTTTGTTTTGTATAGAGAAGGGAACCCCTATCTTTTTTGTTTTGTATAGGGCAGGGAACCCCTATCTTTTTTGTTTTTTATAGGGCAGGGAATCCCTATCTTTTTTGTTTTTTAAAGGGCAGGGAACCCCTATCTTTTTTGTTTTTGCCATCTGTGTCTCTTTGAAAAGAGTTCACTTTCTGTCAGGTAGACATATCCAGCAGTTCGCTTATCTTCTCTTCCTATTAAGAACCTCGAATAAATGTGTAAAATGTCACTTACAGTTTCTGTTTTCACTTTCAAGCTACTGATATGATGATCTGCGCTGTAATGGAGGGCAATTAAGAAATCAGGGGTCTAATAGACCCCTAATGTCCAAAGGAAGAGAGCCTGTTGCACAACAATAGTATCACATAGGGGCCTTTTGTCCTCTATGTGATAAAAATTAAAGTTTAGTGTAAATAAAGAGTTAGACCCAAGCACTTAACACCCCCAAAATTATATCCACAACATACACACACATACAAACGTAAGCCTATGTGTTGGTTGCGCCAACGCACAAAAATGTTCATTGCACTACACACGTTACATATGAAAGTGCACGCTGGAGTAAAGCCTCGTACACACGGCCGAGAATCTCGTCAGGAAAAAACCCATCGTTTTTCCTGACGAGATTCTTGACAAGAATCTTGTCTAGGCCGAGTGTACACATGTACCTTTCAAAAGAAGCGCCGTTCTTTTGAATGGCACGAACGTGGTGACATTATCGACTACGACGAGCGTGCGCTCGTCACATTTGATGCCATCGCCGCCATCTTTCTACACCCTACCTATGCCTAGGAAGCTACCGCGCATGCGTCAAAGTCATTTCGAGCATGCGCGGGTTTCCACGGCGACAGGTAAGTGTACACACACTCGGGTTTCTCGTCGAGCAGGTCTTCTTTTTTCTCATCGAGATTCTGGTCAGTTTTCCTGACGAGAAACCTGAAAGCCTCGTACACACGGCCGGTTTTCTCGGCAAGAAAGCTCTGCAAGCAGTTTTCTTGTCGGTTCTTGCCGAGAAAACCGGCCGCGTGTACGCGGCTTGAGACTCTAAACCAGGCTTGTCCAACCTGCAGCCCACAGGCCGCATGTGGCCAAGACGACAATGAATGCGGCCCAACACAAAATTGTAAACTTAGTTAATTGTAAAAAAATGTAAACTTAGTAGATTTTTGAGGATTTTTTTGTAAAAATGCATTTACACTGAGCGAACACATGCAGACGAAGAAAAAATTGACAGTGTCTCTTTATGGGACTTTTATACGTTTTATCTTCCCAAATAAAAGTCTACCACTCTTCACAATCACACCTTGTTCATGTCATCAGTTTTTGGCAGCGTCTACACTATATTACCAAAATTATTGGGACACTTGCCTTTACGCATATGAACTTTAATGGCATCCCAGTATTTGTCTGTAGTGTTCGATATTGAGTTGGCCCACCCTTTGCAGCTATAACAGCTTCAACTCTTCTGGGAAGGCTGCCCACAAGGTTTAGGAGGGTGTCTATGGGAATGTTTGACCATTCTTCCAGAAGAGCATTTGTGAGGTCAGGCACTGATGTTGGAGAGAAGGCCTGGCTCGCAGTCTCCACTCTAATTCATCCCAAAGGTGTTCCTCAACCCAATAGAACACCTTTGGGATGAATTCGAGTGGAGACTGTGAACAAGGCCTTCTCATCCAAAATCAGTGCCTGACCTCACAAATGTGCTTCTGGAAGAATGGTCAAACATTCCCAAAGACACTGTCAGATGTTTATACTGAAATATTATCAGTATTATATTTATGGAATTATGCAGAAATCTATGGTTTAGGAGATTTTCACGTCTTTCCACAAATCAAAACAAATCAAAACAAATAATTCAAATTTGTTTAACCGTGCTAGTTTGAAGATGAATACATCGATGTGCTAAAGTATATATATTTTTTTACTAAAAATTCAATGCAAAATAATATCAAATATGATTGGTGATAATACAAAAAGATATACCGTATATACTCGAGTATAAGCCGACCCGAATATAAGCCGAGGCACCTAATTTTACCACAAAAAAATGGGAAAACTTATTGACTCGAGTATAAGCCTAGGGTGTCCATCTGCATGTCTCACTGTGCCTCACTTTGCCTCACTGTGTCCATGTGCATGCCTCACTGTGCCCATGCCTCACTGTGCCCATGCCTCACTGTGCCCATGACTAGACTGATGTTTAACATGGGAGTCTATGGAAGGGGTGCCCGGCTTTGAAAACTCGGTGCACCCCAGCCGTAGGTCCCCCAGACAACTTTGCACACTTGTAGAGGAGAAATGGGGCTACATGTGTGCCAAATTTGGGGTCCAAAGGACCTACGGCCGGTCAGTACCGGGTCCCCAAAATCACCAGAGCAATGACCGTTTAACATGGGAGTCTATAGAAGGGGTGCCCGGGTTTGAAAAATCGGTGCTCCCTGGCCGTAGGTCCCCCAGACAACAAACTTTGCAAACTTATAGAGGAAGAGTGGGGCTATATGTGTGCCAAGTTTGGGGTTCAAAGGACCTACGGCCGGCCAGTACCAGGTCCCCAAAATTCGGGAGATCAGGCGCAAAAAGGTGACCCGAGTATAAGCCGAGGGGGGCATTTTCAGCACAAAACATGTGCTAAAAAACTCGGCTTATACTCGAGTATATACGGTAACCTCAAATATCAAATATATGGGTGATACAGTTGATGATTTTTTTTTTACCACAAGCTCTTGTTACAAAATTACAATTTCATGATGGCTTAGTAAATAGCTTTCCGTGGTTTTACAGTAAACAAACTAGGTGTTGAATTTATTTAACAGATGTGATTTCTTCTCAAAACAAAGACCTTCAAGCCTAAACCTCTTTTACAGTATATGGACAATTTTGTTAACCATATACAAACTTCGTAATTTAAACCAAGACTTATTTTAAATAAATATAATTTTAGAATGAATCTATGGTTCAACACATACTATAAATAATCCAATTCTAAGACTTTGAAGTCAGTTTTAATTGTGATATAACAAGATATGTATCACTTTGTTTAAAAGTAAAAAGAAATCGTACTGCAGTTAGAATTTAATCCACTTCAAAACTGACACTACCAACATTAACCACTTCCCGCCCGCCGGCCGTCATATGACATCCTTGACTTTGAGCGGGGATATCTGAATGATGCCTGCAGCTACAAGCATCATTCAGATATCACCTTATTTAGCCGGCGATTCAATACACCATAAGAACAATCATAGCGGCTGTTCCACCGCTTGATCGTTCTTACGGGAGGTGAGAGTGGGACGTCCCCCCTCCCGCCGCCCTCCGGTGCTTTTACCAACTCACCGCTGCGATCAGTGAGATGGAGAACGGATCCGCCGGCCCCAGATGTTGACCATAGAGATTTCCGGCGGACCAGATGGTCGCCGGAGTCTCTATGAGCGTCGGAGGCCAGGCGCGATGTTAGGGAAGCCGAGATCGTTTTTGTTTTGTTTTTTATTTCAGGCTTCCCAGCCTAGAGGTGAGATGTGGGGTCTTATTGACCCCAAATCTAACTGTAAATAGGACCTGTCATGTTGTATTCCTATTACAAGGGATGTTTACATTCCTTGTAATAGGAATAAAATTGATCAAAAAAAGAAAGTATAATTAACAATAAAAAAATTTTTTTAAAGCGCCCCTGTCCCCGTGTGCTCGCATGCAGAAGCGAGCGCATGCGTAAGTCCCGCCCACATATGAAAACGGTGTTCAAACCATACATGTGAGGAATCGCCGAGAACGTTAGAACGAGAACAATAGTTTTGGCCCTAGACCTCCTCTGTAACTCAAAACATGTAACCAGTAAAAAAAATTAAATTGTCGCCTATGGGGATTTTTAAGTACCGAAGTTTGGCGCCATTCCACGAGTGTGTGCAATTTTGAAGCGTGACATGTTGGGTATCTATTTACTCGGTATAACTTCATATTTCACAATATGAAAAAACATTGGGCTAATTTTACCTTTTTTTTTTTTTAACAACAAAACTGTTTTTTCCCCCCAAAAAAACGCGTTTGAAAAATTATTGCACAAATACCATGTGAGATAAAAAGTTTCAACAACAGCCATTGTATTCTCTGGGGTCTTTTATAAAAAAAAACATATAAAATGTTTGGGGGTTCTATGTAATTTTCCCAACAAAAAAATAATGATTTTTACATGTAGGAGAGAAATGTCAGAATTGGCCTGGGTGGCAAGTGGTTAATTGGGTTAGTTAAGCATATGCTCAAAAAACTTCAATTACCAAAAAGGTAAAAATATAAATTAAGACTCTTGTTTTGAGAGATATCGGCTGGGTGTCCCAAAGGATATCTTTTACCCTCATTCCTACATCTCTCCGCTCTGTTTTTCTCCTCTCATCCCCCCGTCTCAAGATCCCCTTTGGCTATGTGTCTCCAGTCTATATCCCCCCAGGAATGGGTGTGGAAATGCCTTTCACATCGGAAGTGACACCAAACACATAATTTCCTGCCCAAAAATCGATAGGGGCAATATCGAACCTTTATTCATAGTGGCCAATAGGTGGCGGTGTTGTATAGACTTATTTTATTTAATCCCTGAATAACCTTTTGACTTAAGCTTAGAAAAAAACATAAAATATCAAGAACTGTCTCTTATGTGTCAACTTCCTAGACTTCTTGGCTAAAACTCAGAAATATGGTTTTCTAGAATGTGTAGCCCACATAAGTTACCTTTTCCTTAGAATTCCTTAAGTTAAGTGAGGTCATGTTTCTGACTAGAAGTATAATGGGGTATCTAAAAACCTCATTAATTATTTCAGGAGAATTCTTACTCCCAGAAACTCCATACATTTAAAAATATTCATAATTTTACAATCATGCTCTATTCACTATAATATCTAAACAACTATATCCAGGATTAACATTCAACAATAGATAGTGAATATGAATATGATATATATATATATATATATATATATATGTATATATATATATATATAAATAAATGCACAAACCAAACATATATGTAAAATTATTCACCAAATTTGCATATAATCTCTCCCATATAATGTAATAATAAGATAATGAGAATTATTGCTAGTTTGTATATTTGCAGTAATTAATATAGATCAATTCAAAAACACAATTTGTTAATATGTCTCTCCATCAGTCAAGGAAAGAGAAAAAAAGTGTTTCTATCCAGTGTTATTTGAAACCTAACCAATATTTTTTTAACATTCCTTTTGGCAATACACATTAGCCCATGGCTCTTATCTTTAAGTGTCTAAATGTGCAGACCCTTAATTTTCGGGGGTAATGTGCATGGGGCCTTTAAGTCTCTTAACAAAAATCTCTGTCCACCGGTAGGGATGAGCCGAACACCCCCCTGTTTGGTTCGCACCAGAACCTGCGAACAGACCTAAAGTTTGCGTGAACTTTAGAACCCTATTAAATGCAATGGACTCGAACGTTCGAAATCTAAAGTGCTAATTATAAAGGCTAATATGCAAGTTATTGTCCTAAAAAGGGTTTGGGGACCCGGGTCCTGCCCCAGGGGACATGTATCAATGCAAAATAAAGTTTTAAAAACGGGCGTTTTTTTGGGAGCGGTGATTTTAATAAGGCATAAAGTGAAAAATAAAAAGTGAAATATTCCTTTAAATTTTGTACCTGGGGGGGGGGGGTGTGTGTGTGTATAGTATGCCTGTAAAGCAGCGCTTGTTTCCCTTGCTTAGAACTTTAGAACTGTCCCTGCACAAAATGTCATTTCTGAAGGAAAAAAAGCCATTTCAAACCACTCGCGGCTATAATGAATTCTCGGCTCCCGGCAATACAGAGAAAAGTCATTGATAAAAAAATAAATAAATGCGTGGGGGTCCCCCCAAATTCAATTACCAGGCCCTTCAGGTCTGGTATGGATATTAAGGGGAACCCTGCATCAAATAAAAAAAAATGATGTGGGGTTCCCCCCAAATATCCATACTAGACCCTTCAGGTCTGGTATGGATTTGAAGGGGAACTCCACCCCAAATTAAAAAAAAAATGGAGTTCCCCCAAAAATCCATACCAGACCCTTTATCTGAGCACGCAAGCTGGCAGGCCGCAGGAAAAGAGGGGGGACGAGAGAGCGCCCCCCCCCTCCTGAACCATACCAGGCCACATGCCCTCAACATGGGGAGGATGTCTCCATGTTGATGGGGACAAGGGCCTCATCCCCACAACCCTTGCCCGGTGGTTGTGGGGGTCTGCGGGCAGGGGGCTTATCGGAATCTGGAAGACCCCTTTAACAAAGGGGACCCCCAGATCCCGGCCCCCCTATGTGAATTGGTAAGGCGTACATTGTACCCCTACCATTTCACAAACAAAGTGTAATTTTTTTTAAAAAAAATAACACAAACACCTTGGAAAAGTCCTTTATTAAAAATAAAAAATAAAAAACACATTCCAGCGACGTAATCCAATGTCCCACGGCGATCCGATGTCCAGCGCTACAGTCTCCACTCGAAACGTCATTGGCTGAGCGGACCTACACTGCGGAGGAAGATCCCCATCAGGTTCGCTCAGCCCATGACGTAGGCGGGGTCTGAGGTACAAGAGGGCGGGGGCGCCCTCGTATCTCAGACCCCGCCTACATCTTGGCTGAGCGGACCTGATGGGGGAACTTCCTCTTCAGTGTAATAAAATGAATAGACCAGCCCCTTCTCACATTCCCCATCAGGTCCGCTCCTGATGGGGAACGTGAGAAGGGGCGGTTCTATTAATTTTTTTACACTGAAGAGGAAGTTCCCCATCAGGTCCGCTTAGCCAATGACATAGGCGGGGTCTAAGATACGAGGGCGCCCCCGCCCCCTCGTACCTCAGACCCCGCCTACGTCATTGGCTGAGCGGACCTGATGGGGAACTTCCTCCACAGTGTAGGTCCACTCAGCCAATGGTGTTTCGAGTGCAGACTGCAGCGCTGGACATCGTATCGCCGCGGGACATTGGATTACATCGCTGGAATGTGTTTTTTTTTTTTAATAAAGGACTTTTCCAAGGGGTCTGTGTGTTTTTTTTACATATTTTTTACACTTTCTTCGTGAAATGGTAGGGGTACACTGGTACCCCTTACCAATTCACATAGGGGGGGCGGGATCTGGGGGTCCCCTTTGTTAAAGGGGTCTTCCAGATTCCGATAAGCCCCCTGCCCACAGACCCCCACAACCACCGGACAAGGGTTGTGGGGATGAGGCCCTTGTCCCCATCAACATGGGGACATCCTCCCCATGTTGAGGGCATGTGGCCTGGTACGGTTCAGGAGGGGGGGCGCTCCCTCGTCCCCCCTCTTTTCCTGTGGCCTGCCAGGTTGCGTGCTCGGATAAAGGGTCTGGTATGGATTTTTAGGGGAACTCCACGCCATTTTTTTTAAAATTTGGGGTGGAGTTCCCCTTAAAATCCATACCAGACCTGAAGGGCCTGGTATGGATATTTGGGGGGAACCCCACGCATTATTTTTTTAAATTTGTGGCAGGGTTCCCCTAAATATCAATACCAGACCTGAAGGGCCTGGTAATTGAATCTGGGGGGACCCCCACACATTTTTTTTTCTTTATCAATGACTTTTCTATGTATTGCTGGGAGCCGACAATTCATTATAGCCGCGAGTGAGTTTTAAATTACTTTTTTTCCTTCAGAAATGACACTTTGTGCAGGGACAGTTCTAAGCACGGGAAACAAGTGCCACTTTACAGGCATACTATAGACACCCCCCAAGTAAGAAATTTAAAGAAAAATTTCACTTTTATTGTTTTACTTTAAGCATTATTAAAATCACTGCTCCCGAAAAAACAGCCGTTTTTAAAACATTTTTTTGCATTGATACATGTCCCCTGGGGCAGGACCCGGGTCCCCAAACCCTTTTTATGACAATAACTTGCATATAAGCCTTTAAAATTAGCACTTTAGATTTCTCCCATAGACTTTTACAGGGTGTTCCGCAGCTTTTCGAATTTGCCACGAACACCCCAAATTGTCCGCTGTTCGGCGAACATGCGAACAGGCATCCCTATTCTCCAGGTCATCCAGGTGGGCTGCATGTTGGGCTGTAAGATGGGTATTATAGCCGAGATCTTTCTGTAGGGGTGGCAGTTCATCCTCCATGAAACTCGCCCCTCCAAAGCTGATGCTCTCTCTCTCTTAATTTTTGCATATTCTGCCAAATAAAAGTAATTTCCATCTTCACCCCCTTCATTTCATCAGTAAGAGCAGCAATTGAGACATTACAGGTGGTAACCGCAGAAAAGATATCACAGGGAGTTGGTTTAGGATCCTCCATTGCATTAGAGGGTTCTGATGGCACAGCAAAAAAATTCAATATGGCCCAATCAAGCCCGGATCTATTACCATCCTCAAGGGGGACTGTATGATCTGCCCCAGAAAGACCTTCAGACGAGTCCTCTGTGCTATAGAAGAAGCTGATGTATCTTCTGCCAGCGCCATGGAGAAGAGCCATTGTACATCCTCTTTGTATTTCACCTTAGGGGTCTGCTGTAAACAGGCGCCATCTTGGTCCACGAGGCCCACAGTTCGGAAATCCTTCAGCCATTTGGCCATGTTCACCACCGTAATGGAACCCCCCCACTAGATAGCCCAGAGCTGTGTGGTGCCTCCGGTGTCTCCAATGGAGTGATTGGGCAGGAGAGATGAATGCCCACAGAATAATGTGTCAGATTCTTGGCGGAGAGGAGCAAGGAAGCATCCAGCTACATCTTCTGCCCTGCCATGCCCCTTCAAACAAGGTTCTTTAAGGGGTTGTAAAGGTTTGTTTTTTATTTTCTAAATAGGTTCCTTTAAGCTAGTGCATTGTTGGTTCACTTACCTTTTCCTTTGATTTCCCTTCTAAATGTTTTTTTTTCTTTGTCTGAATTTCTCACTTCCTGTTTCTCCTCAGTAAGCTTGCCCCCATCATCTGAGCCATTCTGGCTGGGGGTTAGTCAGCCAAAACAGCTTACTGAGGAGGAACAGAAAGTGAGAAATTCAGACAAAGAAAAAAAAACATTTAGAAGGGAAATCAAAGGAAAAGGTAAGTGAACCAACAATGCACTAGCTTAAAGTGGAGGTCCACCCAGAATTTTTGTTTACATTAAAAATCCTAAAAAAAAAAAAAGAAAAAAATTTATATAAAAAAAAAAATTATACTCACCCGAAATGCCTGTTGCTATGTGGAAATCCCCTAATCTGCCTCTAATGTGCCTCTTCTCATCTGCGGTGGGTCTCCTTTCCATTTCCTTGTGAACTGTGTTTATCCCAGGAGGCAAGCCGCCCATTCACAAAGCGCCGTGCGAGTGGCGCATGCGCAGTAGGAAACGGGCAGTGAAGCCGTAAGGCTTCACTGCCTTTTTCCCTTAGTCAGGATGGAGGAGCCGGGACCTGCCAGCAGCGATCGATCGCCGCAGCGGGACCAACATCGCGGGCGAGTAGGACAGGTAAGTGTCCTTATTAAAAGTCAGCCGCTACACCGCTTTAAAGGAACCTATTTAGAAAAAAAAAACACAAACTTTTACAACCCCTTTAATATCATATTATCCAGCTAGACCACCAATACCTGTTACCTGACCAGCTGAGTCCATCCTAAAATGCAATGTTCCTTGGGGTCCCTGGGTGGCGCTGTTGCCTTGGGCCGGAGCTGAAATCACACCGCAAACTGTGCCTTTTTGTCCTCCCCTGGAGCTGGTACAGTGGGGCGGGGAACCCGCTGTGATGCAAAGGGAGAGGTCATAAAAGGGGCGGAGGCCCTGACCTTCAGGGAGAGAGTCGGAGGACGTGGCCGCACCCAGGCACCTTCAGCTTGGGTGCTGGCGTTCCGGTGTTCCAGGCCTAGGCGCCCTTGGCCTAGCTGGAGCGGAGATGGAGTCCATCTCAGGCACCTTTAGCCTGGGGTGAGGTACTATGGCGGATGCCTGGGGCTCAGTACCTTCGACTGAGTTCCGCGAGGGTGGAGGAATCCGAGGGGACCCTAACTCCTTGGGTGCCCGTGTCTGAGTTCGTGAGGACTGGTGCGCAGTAACTTCTCCGAAGAGTCCGGCGCAGCATCGCTGGTGACGGAGAGGCCTCCATTTCTCCCTTGGACGATTTCTTCCTCTGACAGGGGCAAAGTGAGCGAAGGTAATTCATATTCTATATTACCTAGTCAGTGGCAGTGACTATTCACCACTGGTGACAACACAGTGGGCAGCAGCAAGAAGGGAAAGGATTGTGCCTCGATCTGTCCCCATTTTCCAAAGGAGAAAGATTGTTTTATTGCTTGGCAAGAAGAATAAAACTGAGTTGTACCTATTCACTGTGTGGAACTTGGGTTACTAAGCAAAGGAGTCAGGGACGAAGGACTGGACTTGACTCTAGGACACCTACACAAAAGCCCAATCTTCTGGCCTTCACCCCTTAGCTACGGGAGGACATGGGCCGTGGTGTGTCTCATCTCTCTCTCCCAGGTACCCCTAGACAACAGCCATATAACCGATGAAGCAAGGGAGAGGGGTAAGGCCGCTACACGTGGGGGCATCGTATCCGGGATATGTGTATGGTGTCTGAATTTGAACTTTGCTGCCCGGGGGAGTTCCGAGTAGGTCGGCCATATTGGCAATTGCGTCACGAGGCAACCCACAACTGCGTAGTTCGTGGGCGGGGCAAGGGAAAAGTGCAGAAGGTGGGAGGAGTCCGGCTACGTGGACGTACGCACGTGGAGATTCCGGCGTGGGTGGGTCAGTGCGCAATGGAGCAGCGGAGAGAGAGGATGGCTTCAAGTGCTCCGTGGATTATGGTCCAAAATCTAACCCCTGGCCCCTTTTCCCCGAAATGGTCCAAAAATCTAACCTCCGGCCCTTTTCTTGAAAATGGCCCAAAATCTAACCCCCGGCCCTTTTTGTCCCCAAAATGGTTTAAAATGGTCCAAAATTTAACCCCTGGCCCCTTTGCCCCGAAATGGTCCAAAATCTAACCTCTGGCCCTTTTTTTGAAAATGGTCCAAAATCTAACCCCCGGCCCTTTTGTCCCCAAAATGGTCCGAAATCTAACCCCCAGCCTTTTTGTCCCCAAAATGGTTTAAAATGGTCCAAAATCAAACCCCCGGCCCCTCTGCCCCAAAATGGTCCAAAATCTAACCTCTGGCCCTTTTGTTGAAAATGGTCCAAAATCTAACCCCCGGCCCTTTTGTCCCCAAAATGGTCCGAAATCTAACCCCCAGCCTTTATGTCCCCAAAATGGTTTAAAATGGTCCAAAATCTAACCCCCGGCCCCTCTGCCCCGAAATGGTCCAAAATCTAACCTCTGGCCCTTTTGTTGAAAATGGTCCAAAATCTAACCCCCGGCCCTTTTGTCCCCAAAATGGTCCAAAATCTAACCCCCGGCCTTTTTGTCCCCAAAATGGTTTAAAATGGTCCAAAATCTAACCCCTGGCCCTTTTGCCCTAAAATGGTCCAAAATCTAACCACCGTCCCTTTTCTTGTAAATGGCCCAAAATCTAACCCCCGGCCCTTTTGTCCCCAAAATGGTCCGAAATCTAACCCCCGGCCTTTATGTCCCCAAAATGGTTTAAAATGGTCCAAAATCTAACCCTTGGCCCCTTTGCCCCGAAATGGTCCAAAATCTAATCTCCGGCCCTTTTCTTGAAAATGGTCCAAAATCTAACCCCCGGCCCTTTTGTCCCCAAAATGGTCCAAAATCTACCCCCCGGCCTTTTTGTCCCCAAAATGGTTTAAAATGGTCCAAAATCTAACCCCTGGCCCCTTTGCCTTAAAATGGTCCAAAATCGAACCTCCGGCCCTTTTGTTGAAAATGGTCCAAAATCTAACCCCCGGCCCTTTTGTCCTCAAAATGGTCCGAAATCTAACCCCCGGCCTTTATGTCCCCAAAATGGTATAAAATGGTCCAAAATCTAACCCCTGGCCCCTTTGCCCCGAAATGGTCCAAGATCTAACCTCCGGCCCTTTTCTTGAAAATGGTCCAAAATCTAACCCCCGGCCCTTTTGTCCCCAAAATTGTCCAAAATCTAACCCCCGGCCCCTTTGCCCCGAAATGGTCCAAAATCTAACCTCCGGCCCTTTTGTTGAAAATGGTCCAAAATCTAACCCCCGGCCCTTTTGTCCCCAAAATGGTCCGAAATCTAACCCCCGGCCTTTATGTCCCCAAAATGGTTTAAAATGGTCCAAAATCTAACCCCCGTCCCCTTTGCCCCGAAATGGTCCAAAATCTAACCTCCGGCCAGGGTTGCCAACTTTCAGTAAATTTACGAACAGTTTGTAAAATCTGTACTTTTTGCATCTGTCCTTGATTGTCTATGACGGACATGTAGGCTGCATCTCCATAACTGACATTCATTACCAGATGTAACAATTATGGATTTTACAAACTGTTTGTAAATTTACTGAAAGTTGGCAACCCTGCCTCCGGCCCCTTTGTTGAAAATGGTCCAAAATCTAACCCCCGGCCCTTTTGTCCCCAAAATGGTCCGAAATCTAACCCCCCGGCCTTTATGTCCCCAAAATGGTTTAAAATTGTCCAAAATCTAACCCCCGGCCCCTTTGCCCCGAAATGGTCCAAAATCTAACCTCCGACCTTTTTGTTGAAAATGGTCCAAAATCTAACCCCTGGCCCTTTTGTCCCCAAAATGGTCTGAAATCTAACCCCCGGCCTTTTTGTCCCCAAAATGGTTTAAAATGGTCCAAAATTTAACCCCTGGCCCTTTGCCCCGAAATGGTCCAAAATCTAACCTCCGACCCTTTATTTGAAAATGGTCCAAAATCTAACCCCCGGCCCTTTTGTCCCCAAAATGGTCTGAAATCTAACCCCCGTCCTTTTTGTCCCCAAAATGGTTTAAAATGGTCCAAAATCTAACCCCTGGCCCCTTTGCCCTAAAATGGTTCAAAATCTAACATCCGTCCCTTTTCTTGAAAATGGCCCAAAATCTAACCCCCGGCCCTTTTGTCCCCAAAATTGTCCAAAATCTAACCCCCGGCCCCTTTGCCCCAAAATGGTCCAAAATCTAACCTCCGGCCCTTTTCTTGAAAATGGTCCAAAATCTAACCCCCGGCCCTTTTGTCCCCAAAATGGTCTGAAATCTAACCCCGGCCTTTTTGTCCCCAAAATGGTTTAAAATGGTCCAAAATCTAACCTCCGGCCCCTTTGCCCCGAAATGGTCCAAAATCTAACCTCTGGCCCTTTTGTTGAAAATGGTCCAAAATCTAACCCCCGGCCCTTTTGTCCCCAAAATGGTCTGAAATCTAACCCCCGGCCTTTTTGTCCCCAATATGGTTTATAATGGTCCAAAATTTAATCCCTGGCCCCTTTGCCCCGAAATGGTCCAAAATCTAACCTTCGGCCCTTTTGTTGAAAATGGTCCTAGATCTAACCCCCGGCCCTTTTGTCCCCAAAATGGTCCAAAATCTAACCCCCGGCCTTTGTGTCCCCAAAATGGTTTAAAATGGTCCAAAATCTAACCCCTGGCCCCTTTTCCCCGAAATGGTCCAAAAATCTAACCTCCGGCCCTTTTCATGAAAATGGTCCAAAATCTAACCCCCGGCCCTTTTGTCCCCAAAATGGTCTGAAATCTAACCCCTGGCCTTTTTGTCCCCAAAATGGTTTAAAATATAACCTCCGGCCCTTTTTTTGAAAATGGTCCAAAATCTAACCCCCGGCCCTTATGTCCCCAAAATGGTCTGAAATCTAACCCCCGGCCTTTTTGTCCCCAAAATGGTCTGAAATCTAACCCCTGGCCTTTTTGTCCCCAAAATGGTTTAAAATTGTCCAAAATTTAACCCCTGGCCCCTTTCCCCCCGAAATGGTCCAAAATATAACCTCCAGCCCTTTTTTTGAAAATGGTCCAAAATCTAACCCCCGGCCCTTATGTCCCCAAAATGGTCTGAAATCTAACCCCCGGCCTTTTTGTCCCCAAAATGGTTTAAAATGGTCCAAAATCTAACCCCTGGCCCATTTGCCCTAAAATGGTCCAAAATCTAACCTCCATCCCTTTTCTTGAAAATGGCCCAAAATCTAACCCCCGGCTCTTTTGTCCCCAAAATGGTCCGAAATCTAACCCCCGGCCTTTATGTCCCCAAAATGGTATAAAATGGTCCAAAATCTAACCCCTGGCCCCTTTGCCCCAAATTTGGTCCAAAATCTAACCTCCTGCCCTTTTCTTGAAAATGGTCCAAAATCTAACGCCCGGCCCTTTTGTCCCCAAAATGGTCTGAAATCTAACCCCCGGCCTTTTTGTCCCCAAAATGGTTTAAAATGGTCCAAAATTTAACCCCTGGCCCCTTTGCCCCGAAATGGTCCAAAATATAACCTCTGGCCCTTTTGTTGAAAATGGTCCAAAATCTAACCCCCGGCCCTTTTGTCCCCAAAATGGTCCGAAATCTAACCCCCGGCCTTTATGTCCCCAAAATGCTTTGAAAGGGTCCAAAATCGAACCCCCGGCCCCTTTGCCCCGAAATGGTCCAAAATCTAACCTCCGGCCCTTTTGTTGAAAATGGTCCAAAATCTAACCCCCGGCCTTTTTGTCCCCAAAATGGTTTAAAATGGTCCAAAATCTAACCCCTGGCCCCTTTGCCCTAAAATAGTCCAAAATTGAACCTCCAGCCCTTTTGTTGAAAATGGTCCAAAATCTAACCCCCGGCCCTTTTGTCCCCAAAATGTTCTGAAATCTAACCCCCGGCCATTTTGTCCCCAATATGGTTTAAAATGGTCCAAAATCTACCCCCGGCCCCTTTGCCCCGAAATGGTCCAAAATCGAATCTCCGGCCCTTTTCTTGAAAATGGTCCAAAATCTATCCCCAGCCCTTTTGTCCCCAAAATGGTCCGAAATCTAACCCCTGGCCTTTTTGTCCCCAAAATGGTTTAAAATGGTCCAAAATCTAACCCCCGGCCCCTTTGCCCTAAAATGGTCCAAAATCGAACCTCCGGCCCTTTTGTTGAAAATGGTCCAAATTCTAACCCCCGGCCCTTTTGTCCCCAAAATCGTCCAAAATTTACCCCCCGGCCTTTTTGTCCCCAAAATGGTTTAAAATGGACCAAAATCTAACCCCTGGCCCCTTTGCCCTAAAATGGTCCAAAATCGAACCTCCGGCCCTTTTGTTGAAAATGGTCCATAATCTAACCCCTGGCCCTTTTGTCCCCAAAATGGTCTGAAATCTAACCCCCGGCCTTTTTGTCCCCAAAATGGTTTAAAATGGTCCAAAATTTAACCCCTGGCCCCTTTGCCCCGAAATGGTCCAAAATATAACCTCTGGCCCTTTTGTTGAAAATGGTCCAAAATCTAACCCCCGGCCCTTTTGTCCCCAAAATGGTCCGAAATCTAACCCCCGGCCTTTATGTCCCCAAAATGCTTTGAAAGGGTCCAAAATCGAACCCCCGGCCCCTTTGCCCCGAAATGGTCCAAAATCTAACCTCCGCCCTTTTGTTGAAAATGGTCCAAAATCTAACCCCCGGCCTTTTTGTCCCCAAAATGGTTTAAAATGGTCCAAAATCTAACCCCTGGCCCCTTTGCCCTAAAATAGTCCAAAATTGAACCTCCAGCCCTTTTGTTGAAAATGGTCCAAAATCTAACCCCCGGCCCTTTTGTCCCCAAAATGTTCTGAAATCTAACCCCCGGCCATTTTGTCCCCAATATGGTTTAAAATGGTCCAAAATCTACCCCCGGCCCCTTTGCCCCGAAATGGTCCAAAATCGAATCTCCGGCCCTTTTCTTGAAAATGGTCCAAAATCTATCCCCAGCCCTTTTGTCCCCAAAATGGTCCGAAATCTAACCCCTGGCCTTTTTGTCCCCAAAATGGTTTAAAATGGTCCAAAATCTAACCCCCGGCCCCTTTGCCCTAAAATGGTCCAAAATCGAACCTCCGGCCCTTTTGTTGAAAATGGTCCATAATCTAACCCCCGGCCCTTTTGTCCCCAAAATGGTCCGAAATCTAACCCCCGGCCTTTTTGTCCCCAAAATGGCTTAAAATGGTCCAAAATCTAACCCCCTGGCCACTTTGCCCTAAAATGGTCCAAAATCTAACCTCCATCCCTTTTCTTGAAAATGGCCCAAAATCTAACCCCCGGCCCTTTTGTCCCCAAAATGGTCCAAATCTAACCCCCGGCCTTTATGTCCCCAAAATGGTTTAAAATGGTCCAAAATCTAACCCCCGGCCCCTTTGCCCCGAAATGGTCCAAAATCTAACCTCCGGCCCTTTTGTTGAAAATGGTCCAAAATCTAACCCCCGGCCCTTTTGTCCCCAAAATGGTCTGAAATCTAACCCCCGGCCTTTTTGTCCCCAAAATGGTTTAAAATGGTCCAAAATCTAACCCCTGGCCCCTTTGCCCTAAAATGGTCCAAAATTGAACCTCTGGCCCTTTTGTTGAAAATGGTCCAAAATCGAACCCCCCCGCCCTTTTGTCCCCAAAATGGTCCGAAATCTAACCCCCCGGCCTTTATGTCCCCAAAATGGTTTAAAACGGTCCAAAATCTAACCCCTGGCCCCTTTGCCCCGAAATGGTCCAAAATCTAACCTTCGGCCCCTTTGTTGAAAATGGTCCAAAATCGAACCCCCCTGCCCTTTTGTCCCCAAAATGGTCCGAAATCTAACCCCCGGCCTTTATGTCCCCAAAATGGTTTAAAATGGTCCAAAATCTAACCCCTGGCCCCTTTGCCCTAAAAGGGTCCAAAATTGAACCTCTGGCCCTTTTGTTGAAAATGGTCCAAAATCGAACCCCCCCGCCCTTTTGTCCCCAAAATGGTCCGAAATCTAACCCCCGGCCTTTATGTCCCCAAAATGGTTTAAAATTGTCCAAAATCTAACCCCTGGCCCCTTTGCCCGAAATGGTCCAAAATCTAACCTCCGGCCCTTTTCCTGAAAATGGTCCAAAATCTAACCCCCGGCCCTTTTGTCCCCAAAATGGTCTGAAATCTAACCCCCGGCCTTTTTGTCCCCAAAATGGTTTAAAATGGTCCAAAATGTAACCTGTGGCCCCTTTGCCCCGAAATGGTCCAAAATCTAACCTCCAACCCTTTTCTTGAAAATGGCCCAAAATCGAACCCCCGGCCCTTTTGTCCCCAAAATGGTCCAAAATCTAACCCCCCGGCCTTTTTGTCCCCAAAATGGTTTAAAATGGTCCAAAATTTAACCCCTGGCCCCTTTGCCCCGAAATGGTCCAAAATCTAACCTTCGGCCCTTTGTTGAAAATGGTCCAAAATCTAACCCCCGGCCCTTTTGTCCCCAAAATGGTCCGAAATCTAACCCCCGGCCTTTATGTCCCCAAAATGGTTTAAAATTGTCAAAAATCTAACCCCCGGCCCCTTTGCCCCGAAATGGTCAAAAATCTAACCTCCAGCCCCTTTGTTGAAAATGGTCCAAAATCTAACCTCTGTCCCTTTCCTTGAAAATGGCCCAAAATCTAACCCCCCGGCCCTTTTGTCCCCAAAATGGTCCGAAATCTAACCCCCGGCCTTTATGTCCCCAAAATGGTTTAAAATGGTCCAAAATCTAATCTCCGGCCCTTTTCTTGAAAATGGTCCAAAATCTAACCCCCGGCCCTTTTGTCCCCAAAATGGTCCGAAATCTAACCTCCGGCCTTTTTGTCCCCAAAATGGTTTAAAATGGTCCAAAATCTAACCCCTGGCCCCTTTGCCCTAAAATAGTCCAAAATTGAACCTCTGGCCCTTTTGTTGAAAATGGTCCAAAATCTAACCCCCGGCCCTTTTGTCCCCAAAATGGTCTGAAATCTAACCCCGGCCTTTTTGCCCCCAAAATGGTTTAAAATGGTCCAAAATTTAACCCCTGGCCCCTTTGCCCCGAAATGGTCCAAAATCTAACCTTCGGCCCCTTTTGTTGAAAATGGTCCAAAATCGAACCCCCCCGCCCTTTTGTCCCCCAAAATGGTCCGAAATCTAACCCCCGGACTTTATGTCCCCAAAATGGTTTAAAATGGTCCAAAATCTTACCCCTGGCCCCTTTGCCCTAAAATGGTCCAAAATTGAACCTCTGGCCCTTTTGTTGAAATTGGTCCAAAATCTAACCCCCGGCCCTTTTGTCCCCAAAATGGTCTGAAATCTAACCCCCGGCCTTTATGTCCCCAAAATGGTTTAAAATTGTCCAAAATCTAACCCCTGGCCCCTTTGCCCCAAAATGGTCCAAAATCTAACCTCCGGCCCTTTTCCTGAAAATGGTCCAAAATCTAACCCCCGGCCCTTTTGTCCCCAAAATGGTCCAAAATCTAACCCCCGGCCTTTTTGTCCCCAAAATGGTTTAAAATGGTCCAAAATTTAACCCCTGGCCCCTTTGCCCCGAAATGGTCCAAAATCTAACCTTCGGCCCTTTTGTTGAAAATGGTCCAAAATCTACCCCCCCCGCCCTTTTGTCCCCAAAATGGTCCGAAATCTAACCCCCGGCCTTTATGTCCCCAAAATGGTTTAAAATGGTCCAAAATTTAACCCCTGGCCCCTTTGCCCCGAATTGGTCCAAAATCTAACCTCCGGACCTTTTGTTGAAAATGGTCCAAAATCTAACCCCCGGCCCTTTTGTCCCCAAAATGGTCTGAAATCTAACCCCCAGCCTTTTTGTCCCCAAAATGGTTTAAAATGGTCCAAAATCTAAACCCTGGCCCCTTTGCCCTAAAATGGTCCAAAATCTAACCTCCGGCCCTTTTCTTGAAAATGGCCCAAAATCTAACCCCCCGGCCCTTTTGTCCCCAAATGTCCGAAATCTAACCCCCGGCCTTTATGTCCCCAAAATAGTTTAAAATTGTCCAAAATCTAACCCCCGTCCCCTTTGCCACCCAAAATGGTCCAAAATCTAACCTCCGGCCCTTTTGTTGAAAATGGTCCAAAATCTAACCCCCGGCCCTTTTGTCCCAAAATGGTCTGAAATCTAACCCCCGGCCTTTTTGTCCCCAAAATGGTTTAAAATGGTCCAAAATTTAACCCCTGGCCCTTTTGTCCCCAAAATGGTCTGAAATCTAACCCCCGGCCTTTTTGTCCCAAAATGGTTTAAAATGGTCCAAAATCTAACCCCTGGCCCCTTTGCCCTAAAATGGTCCAAAATCTAACCTCCGTCCCTTTTCTTGAAAATGGCCCAAAATCTAACCCCCTGGCCTTTTTGTCCCCAAAATTGTCCAAAATCTAACCCCCGGCCCCTTTGCCCCGAAATGGTCCAAAATCTAACCTCCGGCTCTTTTGTTGAAAATGGTCCAAAATCTAGCCCCTGGCCCCTTTGCCCCAAAATGGTCCAAAATCTAACCTCCGGCCCTTTCTTGAAAATGGTCCAAAATCTAACCCCCGGCCCTTTTGTCCCCAAAATGGTCTGAAATCTAACCCCCGGCCTTTTTGTCCCCAAAATGGTTAAAATGGTCCAAAATTTAACCCCTGGCCCCTTTGCCCCGAAATGGTCCAAAATATAACCTCTGGCCCTTTTGTTGAAAATGGTCCAAAATCTAACCCCCGGCCCTTTTGTCCCCAAAATGGTCCGAAATCTAACCCCCGGCCTTTATGTCCCCAAAATGCTTTGAAAGGGTCCAAAATCGAACCCCCGGCCCCTTTGCCCCGAAATGGTCCAAAATCTAACCTCCAGGCCTTTTGTTGAAAATGGTCCAAAATCTAACCCCTGGCCTTTTTGTCCCCAAAATGGTTTAAAATGGTCCAAAATCTAACCCCTGGCCCCTTTGCCCTAAAATAGTCCAAAATTGAACCTCCGGCCCTTTTGTTGAAAATGGTCCAAAATCTAACCCCCGGCCCTTTTGTCCCCAAAATGTTCTGAAATCTAACCCCCGGCCATTTTGTCCCCAATATGGTTTAAAATGGTCCAAAATCTACCCCCGGCCCCTTTGCCCAGAAATGGTCCAAAATCGAATCTCCGGCCCTTTTCTTGAAAATGGTCCAAAATCTATCCCCGGCCCTTTTGTCCCCAAAATGGTCCGAAATCTAACCCCTGGCCTTTTTGTCCCCAAAATGGTTTAAAATGGTCCAAAATCTAACCCCCCGGCCCCTTTGCCCTAAAATGGTCCCAAAATCGAACCTCCGGCCCTTTTGTTGAAAATGGTCCCAAAATCTAACCCCCGGCCCTTTTGTCCCCAAAAATCGTCCAAAATTTACCCCCAGCCTTTTTGTCCCCAAAATGGTTTAAAATGGTCCAAAATCTAACCCCTGGCCCCTTTGCCCTAAAATGGTCCAAAATCGAACCTCCGGCCCTTTTGTTGAAAATGGTCCATAATCTAACCCCCGGCCCTTTTGTCCCCAAAATGGTCCGAAATCTAACCCCCGGCCTTTTGTCCCCAAAATGGCTTAAAATGGTCCAAAATCTAACCCCTGGCCACTTTGCCCTAAAATGGTCCAAAATCTAACCTCCATCCCTTTTCTTGAAAATGGCCCCAAAATCTAACCCCCGGCCCTTTTGTCCCCAAAATGGTCCAAAATCTAACCCCCGGCCTTTATGTCCCCAAAATGGTTTAAAATGGTCCAAAATCTAACCCCCGGCCCCTTTGCCCCGAAATGGTCCAAAATCTAACCTCCGGCCCTTTTGTTGAAAATGGTCCAAAATCTAACCCCCGGCCCTTTTGTCCCCAAAATGGTCTGAAATCTAACCCCCGGCCTTTTTGTCCCCAAAATAGTTTAAAATGGTCCAAAATCTAACCCCTGGCCCCTTTGCCCTAAAATGGTCCAAAATCTAACCTCCGTCCCTTTTCTTGAAAATGGCCCAAAATCTAACCCCCGGCCCTTTTGTCCCCAAAATGGTCCGAAATCTAACCCCCGGCCTTTAT
>CM055126.1:58252469-58380967 GCA_029206835.1 Rana muscosa | reverse complement strand
CGGGGGGTTAGATTTTGGACCATTTTCAACAAAAGGGCCGGAGGTTAGATTTTGGACCATTTCGGGCAATGGGCCGGGGTTAGATTTTGGACAATTTTAAACCATTTTGGGGACATAAAGGCCAGGGGTTAGATTTCGGACCATTTTGGGGACAAAATGGCGGGGGGTTAGATTTTGGATAATTTTCAACAAAAGGCCTGGAGGTTAGATTTTGGACCATTTTGGGCCAAAGGGGTCAGGGGTTAGATTTTGGACCATTTTAAACCATTTTGGGGACATAAAGGAAGGGGGTTAGATTTCGGACCATTTTGGGGACAAAAGGGCGGGGGTTAGATTTTGGACCATTTTTCAACAAAAGGGCTGGAGGTTAGATTTTGGACCTTTTCGGGGCAAAGGGGCCGGGGGTTAGATTTTGGACCATTTTAAACCATTTTGGGGACAAAAAGGCTGGGGGTTAGATTTCGGACCATTTTGTTAGATTTCGGACCATTTTGGGGACAAAAGGGCGGGGGGGTTAGATTTTGGACCATTTGGGGACATAAGGGCGGGGGGTTAAGATTTTGGACCATTTTCAACAAAAGGGCCGGAGGTTAGATTTTGGACCATTTCGGGGCAATGGGGCCGGGGTTAGATTTTGGACAATTTTAAACCATTTTGGGGACATAAAGGCCAGGGGTTAGATTTCGGACCATTTTGGGGCAAATGGGGCCGGGGGTTCGATTTTGGACCAAATTTAAACGATTTTGGGGACATAAGGCCGAGGGTAAAATTTCGGACCATTTTAAACCATTTTGGGGACTTGAAGGCCGGGGGTTAGATTTTGGACTATTTTAAACCATTTTGGGGACATAAAGGCTGGGAGTTAGATTTCGGACCCATTTTGGGGACAAAAGGGCCGGGGTTTAGATTTTGGACCATTTTCAACAAAAGGGCTGGAGGTTAGATTTTGGACCATTTCGGGGGCAATGGGGCCGGGGGTTAGATTTTGGACCATTTTAAACCATTTTGGGGACATAAAGGCCGGGGGTTAGATTTCAGACCAATTTGGGGACAAAAGGGCGGGGGTTAGATTTTGGACCATTTTCAACAAAAGGGCCAGGGGTTAGATTTTGGACCATTTCGGTGCAAAGGGCCTGGGGGGTTAGATTTTGGACCATTTTAAACCATTTTGGGGACATAAAGGCCGGGGGTTAGATTTCGGACCATTTTGGGGACAAAAGGGCGGGGGGTTAGATTTTGGACCATTTTCAACAAAAGGGCTGGAGGTTAGATTTTGGACCTTTTCGGGGCAAAGGGGCCGGGGGTTAGATTTTGGACCATTTTAAACCATTTTGGGGACAAAAAGGCCGGGGGTTAGATTTCGGACCATTTTGGGGACAAAAGGGTGGGGGGTTAGATTTTGGACCATTTTGGGGACATAAGGGCGGGGGGTTAGATTTTTGGACCATTTTCAACAAAAGGGCCGGAGGTTAGATTTTGGACCATTTCGGGGCAATGGGCCGGGGTTAGATTTTGGACAATTTTTAAACCATTTTGGGGACATAAAGGCCAGGGGTTAGATTTCGGACCATTTTGGGGACAAAATGGCGGGGGGTTAGATTTTGGATAATTTTCAACAAAAGGCCTGGAGGTTAGATTTTGGACCATATCGGGGCAAAGGGGCCGGGGGTTAGATTTTGGACCATTTAAACCATTTTCGGGACAAAAAGGCCGGGGGTTAGATTTTGGCCCATTTTGGGGACAAAAGGGCCTGGAGTTAGATTTTGGACCATTTTCAACAAAGGAGGGCCAGAGGTTAGATTTTGGACCATTTTGGGGCAAAGGGGCCGGGGGTTAGATTTTGGACCATTTTAAACCATTTTGGGGACATAAAGGCCGGGGATAGATTTCAGACCATTTTGGGGACAAAAGGGCGGGGGGTTAGATTTTGGACCATTTCAGGGCAATGGGGCCGGGGTTAGATTTTGGACCATTTTAAACCATTTTGGGGACATAAAGGCTGGGGGTTAGATTTTGGATCAATTTGGGACAAAAGGGCCGGGGGTTAGATTTTGGACCATTTTCAACAAAAGGGGCCAGGGGTTTGATTTTGGACCATTTCGGGGCAAAGGGGCTGGGGGTTAGATTTTGGAGTATTTTAAACCATTTTGGGGACATAAAGGCCGTGGGTTAGATTTCGGACCATTTTGGGGACAAAAGGGCCGGGGGTTAGATTTTGGACCATTTTCAACAAAAGGGGCCGGAGGTTAGATTTTGGACCATTTCGGGCCAAAGGGGCCGGGGGTTAGATTTTGGACCATTTTAAACCATTTTGGGGACATAAAGGCCAGGGGTTAGATTTCGGACCATTTTGGGGCAAATGGGGCCGGGGGGTTCGATTTTGGACCAAATTTAAACGATTTTGGGGACATAAAGGCCGAGGGTAAAATTTCGGACCATTTTAAACCATTTTGGGGACATGAAGGCCGGGGGTTAGATTTTGGACTATTTTAAACCATTTTGGGGACATAAAGGCTGGGAGTTAGATTTCGGACCATTTTGGGGACAAAAGGGCCGGGATTAGATTTTGGACCATTTTCAACAAAAGGGCTGGAGGTTAGATTTTGGACCATTTCGGGGCAATGGGGCTGGGGGTTAGATTTTGGACCATTTTAAAACCATTTTGGGGACATAAAGGCCGGGGGGGTTAGATTTCGGACCAATTTGGGGACAAAAGGGCGGGGGTTAGATTTTGGACCATTTTCAACAAAAGGGCCAGGGGTTAGATTTTGGACCATTTCGGTTGCAAAGGGCCTGGGGGTTAGATTTTGGACCATTTTAAACCATTTTGGGGACATAAAGGCCGGGGGTTAGATTTCGGGACCATTTTGGGGACAAAAGGGCGGGGGGTTAGATTTTGGACCATTTTCAACAAAAGGGCTGGAGGTTAGATTTTGGACCTTTTCGGGGCAAAGGGGCCCGGGGGTTAGATTTTGGACCATTTTAAAACCATTTTGGGGACAAAAAGGCCGGGGGTTAGATTTCGGACCATTTTGGGGACAAAAGGGTGGGGGGTTAGATTTTGGACCATTTTGGGGACATAAGGGCGGGGGGTTAGATTTTGGACCATTTTCAACAAAAGGGCCGGAGGTTAGATTTTGGACCATTTCGGGGCAATGGGCCGGGGTTAGATTTGGACAATTTTAAACCATTTTGGGGACATAAAGGCCAGGGGTTAGATTTTGGGACCATTTTGGGGACAAAATGGCGGGGGGTTCGATTTTGGATAATTTTCAACAAAAGGCCTGGAGGTTAGATTTTGGACCATTTTGGGCCAAAGGGGTCAGGGTTAAAATTTTGGACCATTTTAAACCATTTTGGGGACATAAAGGAAGGGGGTTAGATTTCGGACCATTTTGGGGACAAAAGGGCGGGGGTTAGATTTTGGACCATTTTTCAACAAAAGGGCTGGAGGTTAGATTTTGGACCTTTTCGGGGCAAAGGGGCCGGGGGTTAGATTTTGGACCATTTTAAACCATTTTGGGGACAAAAAGGCCCGGGGGTTAGATTTTGGACCATTTTGGGGACAAAAGGGCGGGGGGTTAGATTTTGGACCATTTTGGGGACATAAGGGCGGGGGGTTAGATTTTGGACCATTTTCAACAAAAGGGCCGGAGGTTAGATTTTGGACCATTTCGGGGCAATGGGGCCGGGGTTAGATTTTGGACAATTTTAAACCATTTTGGGGACATAAAGGCCAGGGGTTAGATTTCGGACCATTTTGGGGCAAATGGGGCCGGGGGTTCGATTTTGGACCAAATTTAAACGATTTTGGGGACATAAAGGCCGAGGGTAAAATTTCGGACCATTTTAAAACCATTTTGGGGACATGAAGGCCGGGGGTTAGATTTTGGACTATTTTAAACCATTTTGGGGACATAAAGGCTGGGAGTTAGATTTCGGACCATTTTGGGGACAAAAGGGCCGGGGTTAGATTTTGGACCATTTTCAACAAAAGGGCTGGAGGTTAGATTTTGGACCATTTCGGGGCAATGGGGCCGGGGGTTAGATTTTGGACCATTTTAAACCATTTTGGGGACATAAAGGCCGGGGGTTAGATTTCAGACCAATTTGGGGACAAAAGGGCGGGGGTTAGATTTTGGACCATTTTCAACAAAAGGGCCAGGGGTTAGATTTTGGACCATTTCGGTGCAAAGGGCCTGGGGGTTAGATTTTGGACCATTTTAAACCATTTTGGGGACATAAAGGCCGGGGGTTAGATTTCGGACCATTTTGGGGACAAAAGGGCGGGGGGTTAGATTTTGGACCATTTTCAACAAAAGGGCTGGAGGTTAGATTTTGGACCTTTTCGGGGCAAAGGGGCCGGGGGTTAGATTTTGGACCATTTTAAACCATTTTGGGGACAAAAAGGCCGGGGGTTAGATTTCGGACCATTTTGGGGACAAAAGGGTGGGGGGTTAGATTTTGGACCATTTTGGGGACATAAGGGTGGGGGGTTAGATTTTGGACCATTTTCAACAAAAGGGCCGGAGGTTAGATTTTGGACCATTTCGGGGCAATGGGCCGGGGTTAGATTTTGGACAATTTTAAACCATTTTGGGGACATAAAGGCCAGGGGTTAGATTTCGGACCATTTTGGGGACAAAATGGCGGGGGGTTAGATTTTGGATAATTTTCAACAAAAGGCCTGGAGGTTAGATTTTGGACCATATCGGGGCAAAGGGGCCGGGGGTTAGATTTTGGACCATTTTAAACCATTTTCGGGACAAAAAGGCCGGGGGTTAGATTTTGGACCATTTTGGGGACAAAAGGCCTGGAGTTAGATTTTGGACCATTTTCAACAAAAGGGCCAGAGGTTAGATTTTGGACCATTTTGGGGCAAAGGGGCCGGGGGTTAGATTTTGGACCATTTTAAACCATTTTGGGGACATAAAGGCCGGGGATAGATTTCAGACCATTTTGGGGACAAAAGGGCGGGGGGTTAGATTTTGGACCATTTCAGGGCAATGGGGCCGGGGGTTAGATTTTGGACCATTTTAAACCATTTTGGGGACATAAAGGCTGGGGTTAGATTTTGGATCAATTTGGGGACAAAAGGGCCGGGGGTTAGATTTTGGACCATTTTCAACAAAAGGGCAGGGGTTTGATTTTGGACCATTTCGGGGCAAAGGGGCTGGGGGTTAGATTTTGGAGTATTTTAAACCATTTTGGGGACATAAAGGCCGTGGGTTAGATTTCGGACCATTTTGGGGACAAAAGGGCCGGGGGTTAGATTTTGGACCATTTTCAACAAAAGGGCCGGAGGTTAGATTTTGGACCATTTCGGGCCAAAGGGGCCGGGGGTTATATTTTGGACCATTTTTAACCAGTTTGGGGACAAAAAGGCCGGTGGTTAGATTTCAGACCAGTTTGGGGACAAAAGGGCCGGGGGTTCGATTTTGGACCATTTTCAACAAAAGGGCCAGAGGTTAGATTTTGGACCATTTTTGGGCAAAAGGGCCGGGGGTTAGATTTTGGACCATTTTAAACCATTTTGGGGACATAAAGGCCGGGGGTTAGATTTCGGACCATTTTGGGGACGAAAGGGCGGGGGGTTAGATTTTGGACCATTTTCAACAAAAGGGCTGGAGGTTAGATTTTGGACCTTTTCGGGGCAAAGGGGCCGTGGGGTTAGATTTTGGACCATTTTAAACCATTTTGGGGACAAAAAGGCCGGGGGTTAGATTTCGGACCATTTTGGGGACAAAAGGGCGGGGGGTTAGATTTTGGACCATTTTTGGGGACATAAGGGCAGGGGGTTAGATTTTGGACCATTTTCAACAAAAGGGCCGGAGGTTAGATTTTGGACCATTTCGGGGCAATGGGGCCGGGGTTAGATTTTGGACAATTTTAAACCATTTTGGGGACATAAAGGCCAGGGGTTAGATTTCGGACCATTTTGGGGCAAATGGGGCCGGGGGTTAGATTTTGGACCAAATTTAAACGATTTTGGGGACATAAAGGCCGAGGGTAAAATTTCGGACCATTTTAAACCCATTTTGGGGACATGAAGGCCGGGGGTTAGATTTTGGACTATTTTAAACCATTTTGGGGACATAAAGGCTGGGGGTTAGATTTCGGACCATTTTGGGGACAAAAGGGCCGGGGGTTAGATTTTGGACCATTTTCAACAAAAGGGGCGGAGGTTAGATTTTGGACCATTTCAGGGCAAAGGGGTCGGGGGTTAGATTTTGGACCCTTTTAAACCATTTTGGGGACAAAGAGGCTGGGGGTTAGATTTCGGACCATTTTGGGGACAAAAGGGCCGGGGGTTAGATTTTGGACCATTTTCAACAAAAGGGCCGGAGGTTTTATTTTGGACCATTTCGGGGCAAAGGACTCGGGGGTTAGATTTTGGACCATTTGGGGACAAAAGCGCCGGGGGTTAGATTTCAGACCATTTTCAACAAAAGGACCGGAGGTTATATTTTGGACCATTTCGGGGCAAATGGGCCGGGGGTTTGATTTTGGACCATTTAAAACCATTTTGGGGACAATAAGTCCGGGGGTTAGATTTCAGACCATTTTGGGGACAAAAGGGCCCGGGGGTTCGATTTTGGACCATTTTCAACAAGATGGCCGGAGGTTACATTTTGTAGCATTTTGGGGCCAAGGGCCCGGGGGTTAGATTTTGGACCATTTTGGGGACAAAAGGGCCGGGGGTTCGATTTTGGACCATTTCGGGGCAAAGGGGCCGGTGGTTCGATTTCGGACCATTTTGGGGACAAAAGGGACGGGGGTTCGATTTTGGACCATTTTCAACAAATGGGGCGGAGGTTCGATTTTAGATCATTTCAGGGCAAAGGGGCCGGGGGTTAGATTTTGGACCATTTTAAACCATTTTGGGGGACAAAAAGGCCGGGAGTTAGATTTCGGACCATTTTGGGGACAAAAGGGCCGGGGGTTAGATTTTGGACCATTTTCAACAAAAGGGCTGGAGGTTAGATTTTGGACCATTTCGGGGCAATGGGGCCGGGGGTTAGATTTTGGACCATTTTAACCATTTTGGGGACATAAAGGCCGGGGGTTAGATTTCGGACCAATTTGGGGACAAAAGGGCGGGGGGTTAGATTTTGGACCATTTTCAACAAAAGGGCCAGGGGTTCGATTTTGGACCATTTCGGTGCAAAGGGCCTGGGGGTTAGATTTTGGACTATTTTAAACCATTTTGGGGACATAAAGGCCGTGGGTTAGATTTTGGACCATTTTCAACAAAAGGGCCGGAGGTTAGATTTTGGACCATTTTGGGGCAAAGGGTCCGGGGGTTATATTTTGGACCATTTTAAACCAGTTTGGGGACAAAAAGGCCGGTGGTTAGATTTCGGACCAGTTTGGGGACAAAAGGGCCGGGGGTTAGATTTTGGACCATTTTCAACAAAAGGGCCAGAGGTTAGATTTTGGACCATTTTGGGGCAAAGGGGCCGTGGGTTAGATTTTGGACCATTTTAAACCATTTTGGGGACATAAAGGCCGGGGGTTAGATTTCGGACCATTTTGGGGACAAAAGGGCGGGGGGTTAGATTTTGGACCATTTTCAACAAAAGGGCTGGAGGTTAGATTTTGGACCTTTTCGGGGCAAAGGGGCCGGGGGTTAGATTTTGGACCATTTTAAACCATTTTGGGGACAAAAAGGCCGGGGGTTAGATTTCGGACCATTTTGGGGACAAAAGGGCGGGGGGTTAGATTTTGGACCATTTTGGGGACATAAGGGCGGGGGGTTAGATTTTGGACCATTTTCAACAAAAGGGCCGGAGGTTAGATTTTGGACCATTTCGGGGCAATGGGCCGGGGTTAGATTTTGGACAATTTTAAACCATTTTGGGGACATAAAGGCCAGGGTTAGATTTCGGACCATTTTGGGGACAAAATGGCGGGGGGTTAGATTTTGGATAATTTTCAACAAAAGGCCTGGAGGTTAGATTTTGGACCATTTTGGGCCAAAGGGGTCAGGGGTTAGATTTTGGACCATTTTAAACCATTTTGGGGACATAAAGGAAGGGGGTTAGATTTCGGACCATTTTGGGGACAAAAGGGCGGGGGTTAGATTTTGGACCATTTTCAACAAAAGGGCTGGAGGTTAGATTTTTGGACCATATCGGGGCAAAGGGGCTGGGGGTTAGATTTTGGACCATTTTAAACCATTTTCGGGACAAAAAGGCCGGGGGTTAGATTTCGGACCATTTTGGGGACAAAAGGGCCGGGAGTTAGATTTTGGACCATTTTCAACAAAAAGGCCGGAGGTTAGATTTTGGACCATTTTGGGGCAAATGGGGCCGGGGGTTCGATTTTGGACCAAATTTAAAACCATTATGGGGACATAAAGGCCGGGGGTTAGATTTCGGACCATTTTAAACCATTTTTGGGGACATAAAGGCCGGAGGTTAGATTTCGGACCATTTTGGGGACAAAAGGGCCGGGGGTTAGATTTTGGACCATTTTCAACAAAAGGGGCGGAGGTTAGATTTTGGACCATTTCAGGGCAAAGGGGTCGGGGGTTAGATTTTGGACCCTTTTAAACCATTTTGGGGACAAAGAGGCTGGGGGTTAGATTTCGGACCATTTTGGGGACAAAAGGGCCGGGGGTTAGATTTTGGACCATTTTCAACAAAAGGGCCGGAGGTTTTATTTTGGACCATTTCGGGGCAAAGGACTCGGGGGTTAGATTTTGGACCATTTGGGGACAAAAGCGCCGGGGGTTAGATTTCAGACCATTTTCAACAAAAGGGACCGGAGGTTATATTTTGGACCATTTCGGGGCAAATGGGCCGGGGGTTTGATTTTGGACCATTTTAAACCATTTTGGGGACAATAAGTCCGGGGGTTAGATTTCAGACCATTTTGGGGACAAAAGGGCCGGGGGTTCGATTTTGGACCATTTTCAACAAGATGGCCGGAGGTTACATTTTGTAGCATTTTGGGGCCAAGGGCCCGGGGGTTAGATTTTGGACCATTTTGGGGACAAAAGGGCCGGGGGTTCGATTTTGGACCATTTCGGGGCAAAGGGGCCGGTGGTTCGATTTCGGACCATTTTGGGGACAAAAGGACGGGGGTTCGATTTTGGACCATTTTCAACAAATGGGGCGGAGGTTCGATTTTAGATCATTTCAGGGCAAAGGGGCCGGGGGTTAGATTTTGGACCATTTTAAACCATTTTGGGGGACAAAAAGGCCGGGAGTTAGATTTCGGACCATTTTGGGGACAAAAGGGCCGGGGGTTAGATTTTGGACCATTTTCAACAAAAGGGCTGGGGGGATGGGTTAGATTTTGGACCATTTCGGGGCAATGGGGCCGGGGGTTAGATTTTGGACCATTTTAAACCATTTTGGGGACATAAAGGCCGGGGGTTAGATTTCGGACCAATTTGGGGACAAAAGGGCGGGGGTTAGATTTTGGACCATTTTCAACAAAAGGGCCAGGGGTTCGATTTTGGACCATTTCGGTGCAAAGGGCCTGGGGGTTAGATTTTGGACTATTTTAAACCATTTTGGGGACATAAAGGCCGTGGGTTAGATTTTGGACCATTTTCAACAAAAGGGCCGGAGGTTAGATTTTGGACCATTTTGGGGCAAAGGGTCCGGGGGTTATATTTTGGACCATTTTAAACCAGTTTGGGGACAAAAAGGCCGGTGGTTAGATTTCGGACCAGTTTGGGGACAAAAGGGCCGGGGGTTAGATTTGGACCATTTTCAACAAAAGGGCCAGAGGTTAGATTTTTGGACCATTTTGGGCAAAGGGGCCGTGGGTTAGATTTTGGACCATTTTAAACATTTTGGGGACATAAAGGCCGGGGGTTAGATTCGGACCATTTTGGGGACAAAAGGGCGGGGGGTTAGATTTTGGACCATTTTCAACAAAAGGGCTGGAGGTTAGATTTTGGACCTTTTCGGGGCAAAGGGGCCGGGGGTTAGATTTTGGACCATTTTAAACCATTTTGGGGACAAAAAGGCCGGGGGTTAGATTTCGGACCATTTTGGGGACAAAAGGGCGGGGGGTTAGATTTTGGACCATTTTGGGGACATAAGGGCGGGGGGTTAGATTTTGGACCATTTTCAACAAAAGGGCCGGAGGTTAGATTTTGGACCATTTCGGGGCAATGGGCCGGGGTTAGATTTTGGACAATTTTAAACCAATTTTGGGGACATAAAGGCCAGGGGTTAGATTTCGGACCATTTTGGGGACAAAATGGCGGGGGGTTAGATTTTGGATAATTTTCAACAAAAGGCCTGGAGGTTAGATTTTGGACCATTTTGGGCCAAAGGGGTCAGGGGTTAGATTTTGGACCATTTTAAACCATTTTGGGGACATAAAGGAAGGGGGTTAGATTTCGGACCATTTTGGGGACAAAAGGGCGGGGGTTAGATTTTGGACCATTTTCAACAAAAGGGCTGGAGGTTAGATTTTGGACCATATCGGGGCAAAGGGGCTGGGGGTTAGATTTTGGACCATTTTAAACCATTTTCGGGACAAAAAGGCCGGGGGTTAGATTTCGGACCATTTTGGGGACAAAAGGGCCGGGAGTTAGATTTTGGACCATTTTCAACAAAAGGCCGGAGGTTAGATTTTGGACCATTTTGGGGCAAATGGGGCCGGGGGTTCGATTTTGGACCAAATTTAAACCATTATGGGGACATAAAGGCCGGGGGTTAGATTTCGGACCATTTTAAACCATTTTTGGGGACATAAAGGCCGGAGGTTAGATTTCGGACCATTTTGGGGACAAAAGGGCCGGGGGTTAGATTTTGGACCATTTTCAACAAAAGGGGCGGAGGTTAGATTTTGGACCATTTCAGGGCAAAGGGGTCGGGGGTTAGATTTTGGACCCTTTTAAACCATTTTGGGGACAAAGAGGCCGGGGTTAGATTTCGGACCATTTTGGGGACAAAAGGGCCTGGGGTTAGATTTTGGACCATTTTCAACAAAAGGGCCGGGGGTTATATTTTGGACCATTTCGGGGCAAAGGACCCGGGGGCTAGATTTTGGACCATTTTAAACCATTTTGGGGACAAAAAGGCCGGGGGTTAGATTTCGGACCATTTTCAACAAAAGGGCCGGAGGTTATATTTTGGACCATTTCTGGGCAAAGGACCCAGGGGTTAGATTTTGGACCATTTTAAACCATTTTGGGGACATAAAGGCCAGGGGTTAGATTTCGGACCATTTTGGGGACAAAAGGGCGGGGGGTTAGATTTTGTATAATTTTCAACAAAAGGCCTGGGGGTTAGACTTTGGACCATTTTGGGCCAAAGGGGTCAGGGGTTAGATTTTGGACCATTTTAAACCATTTTGGGGACATAAAGGCCGGGGGTTAGGGACCATTTTGGGGACAAAAGGGCCGGGAGTTAGATTTTGGACCATTTTCAACAAAAAGGCCGGAGGTTAGATTTTGGACCATTTTAAACCATTTTGGGGACAAAAAGGCCGGGGGTTAGATTTCGGACCATTTTGGGGACAAAAGGGCGGGGGGGTTAGATTTTGTATAATTTTCAACAAAAGGGCTGGAGGTTAGATTTTGGATCATATCGGGGCAAAGGGGCCGGGGGTTAGATTTTGGACCATTTTAAACCATTTTGGGGACAAAAAGGCCGGGGGTTAGATTTCGGACCATTTTGGGGACAAAAGGGGCGGGAGTTAGATTTTGGACCATTTTCAACAAAAAGGCCGGAGGTTAGATTTTGGACCATTTTGGGGCAAATGGGGCCTGGGGTTCGATTTTGGACCAAATTTAAACCATTTTGTGGACATAAAGGCCGAGGGTAAGATTTCGGACCATTTTAAACCATTTTGGGGACATAAAGGCCGGGGGTTAGATTTTGGACTATTTTATACCATTTTGGGGACATAAAGGCCGGGGGTTAGATTTCGGACCATTTTGGGGACAAAAGGGCCAGGGGTTAGATTTTGGACCATTTTCAACAAAAGGGCCGGAGGTTAGATTTTGGACCATTTCAGGCCAATGGGGCCGGGGGTTATATTTTGACCATTTTAAACCATTTTGGGGACAAAGATGCCGGGGGTTAGATTTCGGACCATTTTGTTGACAAAATAGTCGGGGGTTAGATTTTGGACCATTTTCAACAAAAGGGCCGGAGGTTAGATTTTGGACCATTTAGGGGCAAAGGGGTCGGGGGTTAGATTTTGGACCCTTTTAAACCATTTTGGGGACAAAGAGGCCGGGGGTTAGATTTCGGACCATTTTGGGGACAAAAGGGCCGGGGGTTAGATTTTGGACCATTTTCAACAAAAGGGTCGGAGGTTTTATTTTGGACCATTTCGGGGCAAAGGACTCGGGGGTTAGATTTTGGACCATTTTGGGGACAAAAGGGCCGGGGGTTAGATTTCAGACCATTTTCAACAAAAGGGCCGGAGGTTATATTTTGGACCATTTCGGGGGAAAAGGAGCCGGGGGTTAGATTTTGGACCATTTTAAACCATTTTGGGGACAAAAAGGCCGGGGGTTAGATTTCGGACCATTTTGGGGACAAAAGGGCCTGGGGTTAGATTTTGGACCATTTTCAACAAAAGGGCCGGAGGTTTTATTTTGGACCATTTCGGGGCAAAGGACTCGGGGGTTAGATTTTGGACCATTTTGGGGACAAAAGGGCCGGGGGTTAGATTTCAGACCATTTTCAACAAAAGGTCCGGAGGTTATATTTTGGACCATTTCGGGGCAAAGGGGCCGGGGGTTAGATTTTGGACCATTTTAAACCATTTTGGGGACAAAAAGGCCGGGGGTTAGATTTCGGACCATTTTGGAGACAAAAGGGCCGGGGGTTAGATTTTGGACCATTTTCAACAAAAGGGCCGGAGGTTAGATTTTGGACCTTTTTGGGGCAAAGGGGCCGGGGTTAGATTTTGGACCATTTTGGGGACAAAAGGGCCGGGGGTTAGATTTTGGACCATTTTCAACAAAAGGGCCGGAGGTTAGATTTTGGACCATTTCGGGGAAAAGGGGCCGGGGGTTAGATTTTGGACCATTTTAAACCATTTTGGGGACATAAAGGCCGGGGGTTAGGTTTTGGACCATTTTGGGGACAAAAGGGCGGGGGTTAGATTTTGGACCATTTTCAACAAAAGGGCTGGAGGTTAGATTTTGGACCATATCGGGGCAAAGGAGCCAGGGGTTAGATTTTGGACCATTTTAAACCATTTTGGGGACAAAAAGGCCGGGGGTTAGATTTCGGACCATTTTGGGGACAAAAGGGCCGGGAGTTAGATTTTGTACCATTTTCAACAAAAAAGGCCAGAGGTTAGATTTTGGACCATTTTGGGGCAAATGGGGCTGGGGGTTCGATTTTGGACCAAATTTAAACCATTATGGGGACATAAAGGCCGGGGGTTAGATTTCGGACCATTTTGGGGACAAAAGGGCCGGAGGTTATATTTTGGACCATTTCGGGGCAAAGGGGCCGGGGGTTAGATTTTGGACCATTTTAAACCATTTTGGGGACATAATGTGGCGGTCTCTACTCTAATTTGCACATTTCATTTCTTAGCCTAAAAAAAAAAAAAAAAAAAGAAATATCTATTCTCCAAATAATGTGCTATCATTACTATCCATAACAAAACTTTCTCTCCTCTCCCTCCCTTCTGCAGATCACCATAAAGACAAAGAAGAAAGTATTATTGACATGAGACACTTTAATTAAAACATTCCTATTCAGATTATATTTGTCATATTAACCTTTTCCCATTTTCCCCCCAGCAAGGGGAAAAAAAACAACAAAGGAATAAAAAAAATTATTGTTCTATTATCAATATCAATATAAGTATTATTATTTTTATAAGGTAGTTTCATTAGAGCATTCGCTTTTTCACAGGTCTCTATATATAAAGAGGTATGCAGAGACAAAAAAAAAAGGAAACTCATTTCTTTCTTCCCGTTCCTCTCCTTTCCCCCTCCCCTCCCCTTCCCCCTCCCTCCCCCATCTCCCTCCCTCCACCTAATCCCCTCATCCCTTCTCACACCCCTCTTAGTGAATGGTGAGTAGTGAATAATGGTAATAGTGATTCTGGTGCCTACATGACGCTAATTTATTTAATGTATATATAAACTATTAAATTTGATATTAAAATAACTAGGACGGGGGTCTCCTCCTCTCTCACCTTCTCCCTTCTTCCCCCCGCCTCTTTTCCCTTTTTCCTACCTTCCCCCCCCCCCCTCTTTTCTTTAGTTTTATTGTACGTGTTAATCTACCTTCATCTCTTATTTATCCCTTGTTCTCTATTGTGTTCTTAGTGCCTTCATTCCTCTTTAATTTAGTAACCTCTTCCTCCCAATTCCCCCCCCCCCCAAAAAAAAAGGATAAAGAAAGGAGGGGGGAGAAGAAAGCAAAGAATTGATAATTTCCTGCTCTTCGCCCTACTTCTGCATTTAACATAGCTCATTATAAGAGGCGGAAGAGAGAATACTAAAAAAAAAATAACATCTGGGGAGAAAAGACCATCTATTTAGTCTAACCATATTCAGGGTCTATTAATGTCTTTAAGATAAGAAGCATATATATGAGAGAAAATCCCTCTGCGTTATCTTAAGGATCTTCTTAATGGTCCCCTATAGAAATATTTATATAGCCCAAAAAAAAGAAAAAAACATGTTAGGCCAGCTAAGTATGAATATGTTTTATCTAGTGTCTAACCACTCTGCTGCCGCAGCTGGTGTTTCAAAAAAACGTGTTTGCATCTCATGATTCACCCTTAGTTCACTAGGGTATAAAAGTCAATATTTCAATCCCTTCTCTCTAAGTCTTTTCTGAACTTCTTTATAAGCTCTTCTCCGTTCCTATATTTCCGGAGGTTAATCTGGGAAAAACATCAGCCTCACATTCTCAAATTGTATGTCTCCCTTTATCCTGGCTGCTGATAAAATTTGATCTCGGTCTCTGAAATTCAATAGACGCAGCAAAAAGGGCCTGGGAAATTCCCCTGGTTTGGGGATACGGAGATGTGATCTCTCTCTATTATAAATGTTGGAGTCCTTTTTACCAGGCCCAGGATATCTATCAATCATTTTTTCCGAGAACTCTACTGAATTGTCCCCTTCTGCTCACTCCGGTAGTCCCAGAATCCGAACATTGTTCCTTCTTAAGCCCCATACACACGGTCAGACTTCCATCAGACTTTTCCTTGGATTTTTGTCTGAACGGAGTTGGCCGGGCACACCCATAGCATACACACCACAGGACTTTTCTGCAAACTTTCCCAAAACTTTTTGCAACATCACATGGTTTTTCTGCTCTTTTCTGCTCTTTACCACCACCCTTTGGTCAACTTCTGCTATTGTTAGTTGATTTTAACATTGGTTGTTTTGTCCATCGGACAAAAGTCCTATGGTTTTCTGTACACACGGTAGGATTTTGCTCCATAGGACTTTTGTTGGGCAAAAGTTTGTCCGTTCGCAGACCCAACTTTTGTCCGATGAAAACAAAACCAAACTCAAAAAAGTTTGTCCGATGGAGCGTACACACGGTCGGATTGTTGGTCCAACTTGCTTAAAACTAAGTTTGTTGGGCAAAAGTCCGACCGTGTGTACGGGGCTTTAAGCCTCGTACACACGGTCGGACTTTCATCTGACTTTTCCGTGGTTTTTTGTCCGAACGGAGTTGGTTGGGAACACCCATAGCATACACACGCTCGGACATTTCTGCAAACTTTCTTAAAACTTCTTACAACATCACGTGTTTTTTCTTCCCTTTTCTGATCTTTACTGCCACCCTTTGGTCAACTTCTGCTATTGTTGGTTGATTTTACCATTAGCGGTTTTGTCCATCGGACTAAAGTCTGATGGTTATCTGTACACACGGTCGGACTTTGCTCCATCGGACTTTTGTTGGGCAAAAGTTTGTCCGTTTGCAGACCCAACTTTTGTCCGATGAAATCCAAAGCCAAATGAAAAAAGTTTGTCCGATGGAGCGTACACACGGTCGGATTGTTGGTCCAACTTGCTCAAAACGAAGTTTGTTGGGCAAAAGTCCGACCGTGTGTACGAGGCTTAAGTCGACTTTCTGTCTCGATCGCCCTTTCTTGGAGTGTCACAATTTGCTTTTTCATTATATGCCATTCTCCTTTATCCATTTTCTGTTTTTCTTCTATCTTTGAGACTCGGGTTTCCATTACTATAGTTCTTTGCTGTATCTTCTCAAACTTATGTCTCATTATACTGACATCTACTGCTAGGGCGTCTATTTTAAATGTGAGAGCTTCACTGCTTTTTTTAATAGCTTCCATGATGTCTTTAACAAAAGTAGGTTGGTCTATTTCCTTTTGCATTTTACTCTGGGTTTCCACCGGTATCTCAGTAGCTTTAGAGGTTTTTAAAGTTATAGGGGATTTTTCCGCTGCTTTCACAGTTCCTTTTACTCCTCTTGCTATGGGAGAGGAGCAGGGGGTAACCGTCTGTGTTTTACCCCTAGATTTACTGGGGGCCATTCAGGGACAGCTCAGTTTCCTATTTTTTTTTTTAACAAGGGAGGCTAAAGTCTGTTTTTTTTTCTCCTTCCTCCACCTCCTTTCCTCTAGCAGTGTACCCATTTTTTCCCTGTGGCAGTTTATAAGTTGATACAGTTCATCAGTCCTTATTTATTTTTACTGCAGCATCACCCTTGTTCTTCTACTTCTACTTGTTTAATGTAGGGGAGAAGGGGAGGAAAGGAGGAGAGATTCAATGTATATATCATAGGCGTGCGCACAGGGTGTGCCAGGTGTGCCCAGGCACACCCTAATCACCCTGTGCAGCACAGATTCCCCCTACTGCCATGGCTCCCTCCCCACAGCACTGCTGACTTCCTTCCTCTCCCGCCAGCTGTTGCTGAGGGTAGGTATTAGGATAAGTGGGGGAAGGGGCAGTAAATGTGTAATTTACCGGTCCCTTCCCTTTGTGAATGAACACTGTGTGAGTGATCGGTAGTGTATGTTTTAGCTTTGGGGTGCACACCCTAATGTAATAGGCTGCGCACACCTATGGTATATATACAAATGTGGAAAGAGCGGACTTACTTTTGCTGTCTTCCTTCTTTTCCCCCAAGCTTGTTGCCTATATTGGCTGAGGGAGCAGTTTGGAGAACTGAGAAAAATCAGTCACAGGGGGGAGTGAGCCACCCTCCGGAAAGCTAGTGCTGCTGGAACTCGTTCAGAGCCGTTTTTAGTACCGCACCGTGTTCCTTACACATTAGGGGATCTGCTGCTGGCTTTCATCCTTCTCCTCCTCCTCCTGACGCTGCTCCGTCTCTCCCTCTTTTCCCCTTTGCTGTATGCCGCGGGTCACAAACCACAGACCTCCAAGTGCTGGGGAGAGGTGTCTGTTCGATGGATGGATGGAGAGAGCCGTGGAGAGAGCCGTTCAGCGGATCGTCGATATGGCTGCTGTCTCACGCTGGAAGCCGTTCAGCGAATCGGCGGATCGACGGGTCAGCGGTGTAGCTGCTGGCTCACGCTGGAGGCATCTCGAAAAGCAGAGAGCAGAGCCCGCCCTCACAACGTCACACGTTCACACGCTCACACCGTCATCTCCCGCCCACAATATTTATTATTAAAGAGGAAGTAAACCCATCGATTTAACAGTTTCAAAAAGTGGTTACATTCCCGGCATGCCAACTGTCACATTGGCTGTGCTCTCAACCAAACTGTCAAACCATCCAATGGCTGGTGTCATAACTGATCACATGTGAAGCATCATGGCAATTGAAGATTAAACAGAGGTCAAGATGGCAGCTTCCTTGCCTGAAAATGATAGGAGGGTTTACTTCCACTTTAAGTTCTTTTTACAAAAGATATTTTTTAATACATGTCAATCTATATGATACAGTCTATAATATGAAACTTATTCACGGAGACGTGTGATAATACAAAATAGCTACATTTATTGGTTGACAAAAAGCAAATATTTACATGAAATTAAAATACCAATTGCCTTACATGACGACTTGAAAATCAATAACAGTATCCGCAAAATGGGCATGCAGTCCCTTTTACATAATGCTGTCATGATAAATCCTCAGTAGGTTCAACAACCTTGTATAATTGACAATGAAACAGAACGTCTGTATTTCACACATCTAACCGTTTCTATACTGCAGGTAAGTAAGTGGTTAACAATGTGAAATAAACTGGACGTTTGTTTTGTCACTAAGATTGGAACTATGCAAAAAGAAAAATATAATGAAAAAATGAATCTTTACAAAAAACATCTACCAGTTGTTGGTTAATGAGAATAAATCATAATTGCAGAATATTCAATACATCAATATTTTTGAGAACAACAATGAATTCAAGATAAAATCAAAAATAACATAATTACCCTTCCAACATGTCTATTTCCTACTGGCAAGTGACCAGAGTTAAGATGGCTGCCGTGGCTTTCAGGTGCCGGGTGTGTAGGAATCTTCATGAGTGTAAAAATATGTCTTCATGCATGGTGCATGTGTGTCAGTCTGTCTGAGAGTGTGGATCTCCCAGTGTGCCCCTCCGACCAACCTGTGGGAGTGAGTGTGTGGGAGTCCCTGGGGGTCCGTCTGTGTCTCCATCTAATTTTTTCTTCCCTTAAATATTGTCTCTGGACAATAAGATTATTCAAATTATACTAAATTCTGCCCAAGGGACGTGTGTCTTCAACTCATTGGTGGCTGCAGATATGGGAGTTACTGTCCAAAAGTGTCTGGATTCTATAGGTTGACAACTTAATGATTAACTGTTCTATGGACTTTGAGATCCTCCAGTAATATCACTTTCAACCACTGGGGCATTAACTCTTTAAATTTATATATTCTATTTTCAGAATGTGTATAATTTATATAATGTTGGGAAGACTATATATGGATATTTATCTTCTGGTAATCCGGTATATATAACATACTTCTAATATACTTTTGATTCATTCACATAACATAATTTGTTTTATATTTCTGTCTAAAAATATATCTATAAGCTGTTTTTTCTAAACAGTGTACAGATTATATGTCAATCAATATAACACAAAAATATTTATCTATATATTTTGAATATGTGTTAATCTCTTTATATTCTATAATCACAATTAGACGTATTTCATAATGCTAATTAACCCCTTCCTTACTGGGCACATATACCCCCTTCCTGCCCAGGCAAAATTTCAGCTTTCAGCACTGTCACGCTTTAAATGACAATTGCACGGTCGTGCGACGTGGCTCCCAAACAATATTGACGTCCTTTTTTTCGCACAAATAGAGCTTTCTTTTGGTGGTATTTGATTACCTCGGCGGTTTTTATTTTTTGCGCTATAAACAAAAATAGAGCGACAATTTTGAAAAAAAAGCAATATTTTGTGATTTTTGCTATAATAAATATCCCAATTTAAAAAAAATTGCAATCGCCGTTTATTGATTGGTTTGCGCAAAAGTTATAGCGTTTACAAAATAAGGGGTAGTTTTATGGCATTTTTATTAATTTTTTTTTTATTAGTAATGGCGGCGATCAGTGATTTTTTTTGTGACTGCAACATTATGGCGGACACAGCGGACACTTTTGACACTATTTTGGGACCATTCACATTTATACAGCGAACAGTGCTATAAATATGCACTGATTACGGTATAAATGTGACTGGCAGGGAAGGGGTTAACACTAGGGGGCGAGGAAGGGGTTAAATGTGTTCCCTGGGAGTGATTACTACTGTGGGAGGAGGGGACTGACTGGGGGAGGTGACCGATCTGTGTCCCTATGTACAAGGGACACAGCATCAGTCTCCTCTCCCTGACAGGACGTGGATCTCTGTGTTTACACACAGAGATGATCCATGTCCTTGTCTGTGTACCGGCCGATCGCGGGTACCTGGCGGACATCGCGGCCGCCAGGCACGCACATCGGCATCACAGTGACGCGCCGGGCAAGCGTGCGCCGCCGGTGGCGCTTGCGCGCCCCCCAGTGGCCAGAGGAGCGGAGGCCGTATAAAGACGGCCTCCCGGCATTGTAGAACCACCTTGCGGCCGTACATAGTCGTACGGCGGGCGCGAGGTGGTTAACTCTTTAAAACACTTCTTTTTATAAAATCACATTGGTATCTATATTTATTCTTCTAACACAGTCCCTAGGTCAACAGATACTATAATCATATTTTTTCCTATGACCTAAAATGTCATTGATAATCTAAACCAGTGTTTCTCAACTCCAGTCCTCAAGGCGCCCCAACAGGTCATGTTTTCAGGTTTTCCATTATTTTGCACAGGTGATTTGATCTGTTTCACTGCCTTAGTAATTATCACGGCTATTTCATCTGAGGGAAATCCTGAAAACATGACCTGTTGGGGCGCCTTGAGGACTGGAGTTGAGAAACACTGATCTAAACATCATTTTTATTTATTACATATCAATATATGTTCTTACTTTGAATATCATGTATATTTATAATGTAACATGTATCCAGGTGTTTTCTTAAAATGTCTGAGAACATGGCATAGGCGTCACTTATGATTAGGATATTTATATCCACATATATATGAGGGAAAGGAAGAGAAATGAAAAAAATATATATGTCTGAAAGTTCCTCTTGAGGGTCAGCCCTGGACTTTAGACTGAGAACTGGGCGAACAGTTCAGCTGTCCAAACAGATCCTTCTTATCAATACTTCTTAGTCAATATAGCTCTAGTCTTGTTCATACATTTGATTGTCCAGTTTTTGGGTGCCATATACCTTACAACATATTCATTGTCTGACAGACAGCTAAAATCAACATTGTATTTACTATGAGTCTCCCTGACAATGGGCTTATTTCAGATAGGGACTTCTTCCAGGGGATAAATGCTTAGTTGGTTATCTGTGGAAAATGTCCTCTATGGCAAAACTTAAACTAACCAATATATTAAACATTTCTTGTTTGTCTATTAAAACTGGGACAACATCCCTTTGTCTTGTGACGAAAGTCACCATTGTTTCTGAAGTCTCAAAACAGGCTTGCAAATGTTAGAGATGACTCATCCATTGACCATTGGAAAACATGTGTTTTGCTCTGTAAGGTTCACAAGTACAATAGTTCACTTCAACCTTGAGGCCTACTGGACTTTCAAATTTCTGCCAGTAAAATTTTAAATGTATTATTATTATTATTATTATTATTAATAATGAAATCACAACATTGAGAGAAGTCAAAAGACTTTTCACAAGTCCGGGAACACAAAGATTCTCTCTTCTCTCTTTTGATTTGTGGAATCTAAAGCTGAAAATCAGTTGAGAATATAAAGCAGACCCCATGCTGCCTTCATTAGTACATTCTAGCATTGGCTCCAGGAATGAGGCCGAGTTCACCATTGCCATGGGTTTGTGGCAAAGCCGTGGGATTTGCAAAGTTTGTGAATCAGAAGTCAAAAAGTTTACAGGTTCACCCCCCAAAAATAAGGAACAATAAGAAGCAATTATTTAAAAGAATAGATTACTCAGTCCTCTGTCTATAAAAGAGTGGGCTCACAATGGCAGCCATGTTGTCTATTTATGTTTGGAGCTATTAGAGAGAACTGACAATTCTGTGTGACCAGAGATACTTTTTTTTATTAAATATTGTTATTATACAGTACTTATTTTTGCCATTGGTGCATGACCCCATGGCAGTGCCCAGCTTCCTATACCTTCAGTTTAGGAAAAGCTTGCTAAAAATCCCAGAATAACAAGATTTGCCTCCCATCCATTGACTTTAATAGTGTTTGCTTCGAGCAAGATTTATGAACCCAGCAGATTTGCTCATCCCTAATTAGTTCATACTAAAATAGTCACAATACAAGGAGTAGGGTTTGGTAAGGGGATGTCATGACAATAAAGGCCTTCTTCTTCCCCATCATTCAGATGGACCTATGGCAGCATTGTGTCCAAATAGGGCCCTGATGGTGGGGACTTGTATCTTCTCTCTTCGTTAACCAACAATTTTATTTAACCATTGATCCCAGCTCAGTAACATTTCAGGCTCCAATTAAAAATAATGAATTTTTGTTACCTCCATAAGGTGAAGACACTGTGCAGAGAAAGTATGGCAAAAGCTCTACATCGTAAAAACGCTGCCATGAATGGGTCAATACTGGCCAAGTGTCAATGGCCGGAGTCCCTAATGAACGCTAATTGGAACCCTAATTGGGGCAAAAATTCAACATGGAATAATCCACATGTAGTAGATATAGCACTCCCACAAGAACTCCATCCACAAAGACTAACCCTAATTTGGGTACTAATTCCACATGGAACCCTAACTAAAGCTCTCCCAATTTGAATTTCCCTTTATGTTGTGACCAAGAATTTTTCTTACCTCCATAAGGTGAAGACACTGGGCGGAGACATTATTGCAAAAGCTCTACATAGTAAAAACGCTGCCATAAATGCGTCAATACTGGCCAAATGTCAATGGTCAGAGTCCCTGATGAACGCTAATTGGAACCCTAATTGGGGCACAAATTCCACAAGGAATAACCCACATGGAGTAGAAGTAGCACTCACAAGAACTCCATCTATATGGACAAACCCTACTTGGGGCAGTAAGTCCACATGGAACCCTAATTGAAGCTCTTCCAATTCAATTTCCCTTTATGCCATCGCCAAGTCAATAATGAGTCATAAAAGAGAGTTCCATACAGGGGCGTACCTAGAGCATTTGGCACCCGGGGCCCATCCTATATCTGGCACCCCCCAACTGTAAAATGTAAAAACACCCACAAGAAAACACCCTCCTCTGCCAGCATCAGCGTTATTGAATTCTGTTGTTTTTTTTAAAGAAATTATGCTGTTGGCTGCTGAGTAAACCGAAAGTGTCAATGTGCTGTCGCTTCCGGGTTTCTACATCGGAGACCCGGTCAAAGGCAAATCCGTCTTTTTTCGGGTCCCTGGCCAGCCGCCTGGTGGCTCAGGTCTCCAGGTGGGATGGGAGACCTGGGCGGAGCTGTGGGGGATGGGGACATCCCCTCCCACTCACTCCTTGTAATAACAGCCGATGCTGTTCATTCATGGCAGCCAGTGACAATAGATGGGACAGGACAGAAGTGTCAGTCACTCAGGTGAGAGCAGATCCCACATTTTTGGGAAGATCGTGCCACGGTCAGGGGAGTGGAGAGCTGGACTGGAGCTGCTATGAGGGAGACATCTAAGTGAGATGGGGAGACACTGTCAATACAAGGCATGGCCCATACTTTGCATTATCTGCTGTCCTCAGGGACAGATCCAGAGATCCCACTGTATGACGATCTCTGGATCGGATCTGTCCCTGTGGACAGCAGACAATGGCATTATTGGCATTGATGATTTGATTCGGATTTTTGAACTGACCTGCTGACAAGGCGTGTTGCTTGCTGAACCGCGGACGTGATCTTATGGCCGCAGGGAAGATGGCAAGATGCTGTGGTGACATGCTGCTTACTGGACAGGTCTGATGGCTGCAAGATGTGGGTGTAGGTCAATGTATGTCACCTGGGCTGCAGACACCCCCCCTCCTTTATAAGATCAGCTTATCTACTCTATACCTGGGTGGTGAACAAAGCAACACCACCCCCCTTTATCTGGTAAGCTCACAGCTCAGCTACTATAGGTAGGTGGTGGTCACACAGCAATATACCGCACATGCCTGCATTCTGCAACCTGTACATAGCACATGCCTGCATTCTGCAACTTGTACATATCACACGCCTGCATTCTGCAACCTGTACATATCACACGACTGCATTCTGCAACTTGTACATAGCACACGCCTGCATTCTGCAACCTGTACATAGCACACGCCTGCATTCTGCAACCTGTACATAGCACATGCCTGCATTCTGCAACCTGTACATAGCACACGCCTGCATTCTGCAACTTGTACCTAGCACACGCCTCCATTCTGCAACTTGTACATAGCACACGCCTGCATTCTGTAACCTGTACATAGCACACGCCTGCATTCTGTAACCTGTATATAGCATACACCTGCATTCTACAACTTGTACATAGCACACGCCTCTATTCTGTAACCTGTATATAGCACACGCCTGCATTCTGTAACCTGTATATAGCACACGCCTCCATTCTACAACCTGTATATAGCACACGCCTGCATTCTGCAACCTGTATATAGCACACGCCTGCATTCTGCAACCTGTACATAGCACATGCCTGCATTCTGCAACTTGTACATAGCACACGCCTGCATTCTGCAACTTGTACATAGCACACGCCTGCATTCTGTAACCTGTACATAGCACACGCCTGCATTCTGTAACCTTTATATAGCATACGCCTGCATTCTGCAACCTGTACATAGCACACGCCTGCATTCTGCAACCTGTACATAGCACACGCCTCCATTCTGTAACCTGTATATAGCACACACCTGCATTCTGTAACCTGTATATAGCACATGCCTGCATTCTACAACCTGTATATAGCACACGCCTCCATTCTACAACTTCTACATTGCACACGCCTGCATTCTACAACCTTTATATAGCACCCGCTCCATTCTGCAAGCCCCCTTATCAAGTCAGCTACACTATACCTGGGTGGTGGTGGACACAGCAACCCCCCCTTCTCTGTCAGACCAGCACAGTCAGGATGGCAGGGCAGACACACCTTCTCACAACCCACACACCCCCTATCACCAGCTCACCTGGGGCTCTCAGCTTCAGCTGGGGAGGTCTGGACTCCAAGAGATGGTGTGTGGACACAGTGTGTAACAGCAGCAGCCACCCCCGCGCTGAATGATGACACACTCAGCTTGGCTTCTCAGTAGTGGTGGGTGGAGCTAGCAGGGGAAAACAGTAACCAGACCATACCATTTCGGCCGCAGCACTGGGGGTGTTCCAGCCAACAGAAAAAATACTAAACAGAGCAGCCAGAGCCAGGGATGCCCTCGGGATTCTGTCAGACAGTGTCACCCGACCTGGGTGCAGAGCTCACCCCCATATCAATGTCACCCGGTCTTTGACACCCCCCAATGTGTGGCACCTGGGGCGGAACGCTCCCCCCCGCCCCCCGCTTGGTACGCCCCTGGTTCCATAATGTGAAGACACTCGGCAGAGAAATTATTGCAAAAGCTCTTCATAGTAAAAACATAAAAAGTTGAAATACATATTTTTAATGTTTTGCCAACAAATGGATTTGTAAGTTTGGTCAGCCAGTCTTGTGATTTACGCTCCTCTTGAGCAGGTGACACACTTATCTCCCAGTTCAGTTTCATTGCTTCCCGTGTCACCTGTCCTCCTATTATCCGAATATGTTAGAACATACAGTATTTCTGGAAAATAAATATCATTGCTTCTGTCCAATGAGAAGGAAGCTAATCCAGATCCTTCATATGCACTCAGAATTTGTAATAGTTCAAAAATTGCACAAATAAAGTTTTTTTTCTTATCTAAAAATCACATGACTTCCATCTCTGGTTCTCTCCTCAGATTATACGGTGCAGAATATAATACAACTGGTGATCTCTGGATTTGTATTATCTGCTGCTTTATGTTTCACCTACTTCCACAACAAGTGGTAGAGAAGAAGAGGAAGAACTTTTGGGAATCTGAGGACCTCAATGAAACATCTAAAAAGTGTTGGCTGAAGCCAAAGGAACGTCTTTTTTTTTTTTTTAAATAAACTTATATTCACAAAAAAACTTGATCTGATTAATCTGAAAAAAATATGAGTGATTAAACTAATGAGTAATACAGTAAGCCTTGGACAAAGAAGTAGAAGTGGTCAGTGAGATCAGACATGGAGGAGAGTATAACAGGAAGGAAATAAAGTGGTTTTCCCAAAATAAAAACTGAGAAAAGACCCAAAGCACACAAAAATGTCACACTTTACTGATCAAGTTTTTATTCTAAAGCCTCGTACACACGAACGAGTTTCTCGGCAAAAACCAGCAAGAAACTTGCTGGCAGAGATTTCTTGCCGAGAAATTAGTTTGTGTGTATGGTTTCTCGTCAAGAAAAGCGTCAAGAATCTCGACGAGAAAATAGAGAACCTGCTCTCTATTTTCTCGTCGAGATTCTCGTCAGCCTGTTTCTCAACGAGAAAATTGTGTGTGTGTACACTTACCTTTTCGCCGGGAAGCCCGTGCATGCTCGAAATGACTTTGACGCATGCGCGGTAGCTTCCTAGGCATAGGTAGGGTGAACAAAGATGGCGGCGACGGCATCGAATGTGACGAGCGCATGCTCGTCGTATTCGATGACGTCACCGCGTTCGCTCCATTCAAAGAACCGCGGGTTCTTTGAAATGAGCGTGTGTACACTCGGCCGGGACAAGTTTCTTGTCCAAGAATCTCGTCGAAAAAAACGACATGTTTTTTTCGACGAGAATCTCGGCCGTGTGTACGAGGCATAAGTTCTGAAAACTAAAGAAGATATGAAGTGGGTTTTGTATATATTGGGTGTTGATTTATTAAAACTGGAGAGTCCAAAATCGGGTACAGCTGTGCATGGGAGCCAATCAGCTTCTAAACTCAAATTGTTCAATGAAACTTTGTAAAAAAACTGGAAGCTGCTCCGGATTTTGAACTTTCTAGTTTTAGTAAATCAATCCCATTGTCTTTTCTATTTTTAATAAGGGTCAGGTAAAGTAGACGTATTATATATTAACATTTTATAATTTTATTTTTAGCCAGCAGATTACATTGTAGACTAATTGTCATATGTTTCTCCAATCTTCTTACCTCTTTTTGTAAAAATATTGTAGGCTTGTGCTTATGTTATGCCTGTGATGCATGCAGGGGTTAATGTATGACGTGTCTTCCCCTGTATGTGTGTGGCACCTCCCTTCTTAATGGGGCTATATATCAGTGTTAAGGATGCATTCACACCTGAGCGTTTTGTAGCCTGAAGCCTGAAGCTACAAAACGCTAGAGGGGAAAAAATCCATTATACTCTATGAAGATGGTTCACATCTCCACTCCAAAATGCCTGAAGCCGAACGCCTGAAGCTCCAACAAGTTCCGGACCCTTTTTTGTTGTGCGAATCGGGCAGATTTGGGCGTTTTAGGAGTCATAGAATCTAATGAAAATGCTTGATTCAAGCGTCTAGCGCGACAACGAGCATTTCTACGGGCGCAAATTCGCGCGACAAAACGCCGGCAAAAACGTCGGTAAAAACACTCAAAGCGCTATTCTCAGGTGTGAATGCAGTCTTAAGGGGTTGTAAAGGTAAATGTTTTTTCACCTTAATGCATAGGATGCATTAAGGTGAAAAAACATCCGACAATACCACCCCCCCCCGAGCCCCCGTTTTACTTACCTGACCCTTCAAAAGTCCCGTGCTCGCCCCCGTCATCCTCCTCGTTCCTGAACCTGGCCGTTGATTGGCTACAGTGGATGGATTGAAAGCAGCCATTGGCTGACGCTGCTGTCAATCACATTCCATGATGCGGCGTGCCGGGGATGGGCCGAGTGATACAGTCGGCGGCTATGGCCGCCGCTGTATCACGGGAGCGCGCCCGCAATAACTCCACACCATGCGAGCTCGCTCGCATGAAGGTGTGGAGTCCTTGCGGGGAGGAGCTGAGACAGCCGCCGAGGGACCCCAGAAGACCAGGATCGGGGCCACTGTGTGCAAAACGAGCTGCACAGTGGAGGTAAGTATAACATGTTTGATTTTTAATTTTTTTAAACGGGAACCTTTAGTGTCCCTTTAATTTAGTCGACTAAAACGACTAAAACATTTTAGTCGACTAAATGAATACTATTTTAGTCGACTAAAATACGAGTAAAACAATTGAGATGACTAAAATACGAATAAAACTAAAATGTCATTTTAGTCAAAAGACAAAAATGGGACTAAAACTAAAATGCCATTTTAGTCAAAAAACTAAAAACTAGTGTAAAAACTAAAACTAAATTGAAATTTGACTTCAAAATGTACATAGCTCAATACCATAAATAATAACATATTCGTTTCTTCACTCCAGCAGTATATAAGGAGTTTGGAAATTGTAGAGAAATGTTAATGAATGCATTACAATTTAATTACACCCATTCGATTTTAAATGACTAAAATTAGTTTTAGTCGACTAAAATGTACTGGAGATTTAGTCCACTAAATATGACTAAAACTAAAACAATTGCAGAAGACTAAAATGGGACTAAAACTAAAAAGCCATTTTAGTCCTAAGACAGAAGCCTCGTACACACGACCGAGAATCTCGTCGTAAAAAAAACCAGTTGTTTTTCTTGACGAGATTCTTGTCAAGCTTGACGAGATTCTTGTCAAGCTTGACGAGATTCTTGTCAAGCTTTCCTTGCATACTCACTGTCAATTCCAAATCTCGTCGTTGTAAAGCGCGGTGATGTACAACACGTACAACGGCAGTATAAAGGGGAAGTTCGATTCCAATGGCGCCACCCCTTGGGCTGCTTTTGTTGATCTCGTGTTACCGCGTGTTAGTAAAAGTTTGGGAAGAGACGATTTGCGCTTTTCAGTCTTCGTGCTTTCAGTTCGTTTTAGCGTGATGAATGTGCTATCTCCATTACGAACGCTAGTTTTACCAGAAGAAGCGCTCCCGTCTTATACTTGATTCTGAGCATGCACGATTTTTTGAGACTCGGAAAAGCCTTCACACGACCGGTTTTCTCATCGGGAAACAGGCCGACGAGAGAGCAGGTTCTCTATTTTTCCCGGCAGTTTTCTCGACAAGAAACCATACACACGAACGGTTTTCTCAGCAAGAAAGCTCTCCCAACAGTTTTCTTGTTGTTTCTTGACAGGAAAACCGGTCGTGTGTACGAGGCTTAAGACTAAAACTAAATCGAAATTTGCTGCCAAAATTAACACTGCTATATATACAGGGGGAGCCGGCCTCATGGTGCAGTCCAGAGTGGAAGACCAGAGACATACAATGAGGATCTGTGTATTATGTAAACCGTTCTACTGGGAGCATCACACTTGGGACCTGTTTTTGGGCAGCCAAGTGAATGGATTTTATATATTACAACTTTCCTGATTTTAAGGTATGGGCAGCACCACTAGGGAAACAGAACAGCCAAATCAATGTAGAGACAAAGGTAGTGTAAAGTGAAATCATTTATGTAAAGCAATTATTCTGTAATAATGTGTCACCTTAACTGTATTCTGCAAATCAATCCAGTAAACTGAGTTCTTGTTCAAAGAAGAAGTTGCCTCATGTTTTTTTACTTGAGTTGGGGAGAAGGACATTAAAGTGATGTATAGGAAGTCATGGTGTATCCAGTGAGTTAAATCCATGATTGACCCTCTGGGTTAGGCCCCTTTCACACTGCTGCGACTTCAAAGTTGCGCGATTTTACCACGATTTCACGGCCGCGATTCGCCGGCCACGATTTTGCCGCATTTTCAAGGAATGCCTGTGTAATTGCCATCAAAATTGGACCAAAGTAGTGCAGGGACTACTTTGAAGTTGGAACAACTTGAAGTCGTACTAATATGAATGGTTGTCATTGGAAATCATGGGAAACGACTTTTCATGCTACTTTGCAGTCCCAAAACGTGGGACAAGTTGTACAAGTGTGAAAGGGGCCTTAACAAGTCAAAGGGTGAACAGTAAAATCATTTTAACTGTGCAAGAAGAGTGTAAGAAGAACGAGAATCCGCCAGCTGGCAGAGGAAGTGGTGACGGTGTCTGGTGATGGAGGTTCTGGCAGTGAGGGGTAGATTAGTACTTCATACACCTCACTTAGTGGCAGTGGAAGTGATAGAGAAGAAGAAGAACTTCTAAGAAAGTGCCAACCTCAATGAAACTTTGTGAATCTGAAAAATGTATTGGTTGAGTTAACCTCCCTGGTGGTTTTCCCGAGTGTGGCTCGGGGTTAAATTTCAGTACCATTAGCGGTAATCCCGAGCCACACTCAGGATTGCATTGCAGGATCCTGGTGCAGGTTACTTACCTTGTCCCCAGGATCCTGCAAAGTCCCCCCCCGCTGTGTCTGCGGGCTGAGTCCTCCGCCCGATGCCTCTGTGTGCCAGGCTCCGTTCCCTGCGAGCATCGCAACGCATGGGGGCGGAGCCTGGCGGCAAATTCAAAAATGACAAAATTCATAACACACTCACAGATTACATTACTGTATGAAATTATTTCATATCCCATTTGTCCCTAGTGCTTTGTCCAGTGCCCTGCATGCAGTTTTATATTATATATACTGATCTTTCTGCCTGGAAACTGGAGATTGTCCATAGCAACCAAAAAGCGTCCCTTTATGTCAAAAGTGGTTTGAGACCAGCTAGAAAACAGCGATAGTAAATAAGAACACTTGCAGAATTGAGCGATAGTAATTTTTTACATTTGGGGGGGAGTTCCCCTTAAAATCCATACCAGACCTGAAGGGCCTGGTATGGATATTTGGGGGAACTCCAGGCATTTTTTTTTTCATCCGATCCGAAATGTCATATGAGTTTTGTCTCGCATATCATATCAGATGAGGCAGAACTGAGATCTGATTGGCTTTCACAGATAATTTCTACATTCACATGAGATTGGCTTTGACCCTTGTGAAATGTCTATAAATAAAACTCAGGAAGTGAGAAGAAGATCATAACTTCTGCTTCTCAGAAAGACCGTCACAACTTCCAGGTCCCGGCTACCATGTCTGTCTTTCTCGCCATTGTGTTTCTATGTAAGTAGAATGATTTTTATTTTATTTTTTTACGTCTTAGTATTCTATTATTTTATTTTGAGTATCAAAGTATCGTTGTCTTTCTTTTGATATTGTGTGAAACATAAAACAACTCATTACTATGAACCTGTTAGAGGCTCGATGCAAAACACACTCGTTATATTATTTTCATCTGTTGTGGACAAAGTATGATGACTCTTCTTCTTCTTCTTCTTCTTCTTCTTCTTCTGCTTCGTCTTCTTCTTCTTCCATCGTATTCACCATTCAATGGGCACTGTATGAGCCGTCTTGTTCCATGAGAAATCCTGTACATTATGTTACAGTTGTTAATTAGTTTCCATTCTCAGTGGTGGTGGATTCTACATTATAGAAAGGAGCTACAGAAGGCATCTAAGCAGAACATTTCTTGACTTGCGCTGTTATTATCATTGATTGTAAGCTGTGTTCATGGTCTTGTCACGCAGGCTGGAAGGTTCACATTAATCTAGATAAGTCAGAACCAGGAATATGATTTTCAGAAGAGCTTTGTTTTAATTGAAAGAGTCAATGATGAAGATAGCTGGATGTCATCTTTAAGGAGAAAAATGTTGTCAAAAGTTGGGGCAATGCTAGGGTTGTGTACCCGGGTACATGTCCTGGTTCCACTGCTCAGTGCTTCTTGTCTCATGTGATTAAAATATTGTCCTAAGTTATATCCTCTATCCAATTAGATCCCAGAATTGTATCTCCACCCGACTTATACAGCTCGGGGTGGGTAGAGGGTCTGATCACTTCATGAGGAAGTTAAATGAAGGTGTCTAGTTTAGTAAAGGGGGATCTGGTGGATACCAGGGTTGCCAACTTTCAGTAAATTTACAAACAGTTTGTAAAATCCATAATTGTTGCATCTGTCCATGAATGTCAGTTAATGACAAGCAGCCTTTATGTCTGTAACGGACATTCATGGACAGATGCAAAAAGTACGGATTTTACAAACTGTTTTTATATTTACTGAAAGTTGCCAACCCTGGTGGATACATAGTTCAGTTCTGATGGCTGGTTGACTGGAACTACAAAAGGAGGAATGGGAACAGCCTTTTTGCTGATTGAAATAAGTTAATAATAGTGGTGGTGTTGGGGGTGGCTGGAGGCGACATAAGGCATAAAAGAATTGTCTTGGTACGGTGGTTTTGATGGATGCATAGAAGGATCTGATGGGTAAATGAACTTGTCCAATCATTGTGTAAGGGGGTGATGGGGTGAATATAAGAGCAATTGATGGCTACACGTTGGAGGAGTGGTAACGTTAAGTCTGATTACTTAACTCTCCAAACTATATCTTGTCACATAAGGGAGAGCGTCAGTTCCGATCTTCTGGTGATCTAAGAAAATTGTGATTCTAACATTTTTGTTATAAAGAAAATGTATAATTTATAACTCAAAATGAAAGGATGAAAATTGATTGGAATGCATTAAATATTTTTTAATGACTTGTATTGTACATAACATTTTCTAAAAAGTGCATTTTGGCTTTTCAGCTTTGAACGTGGGAAACTCTGGTGAGTACAGAGCTGACACTGAATAATATACTATAAACACATGGTATTTTTTTTTGAGAAAGAAGGGGTTTGGATCATTGATTATAATTCTGTTAATAGCTTTGCATTAATGCAGTGGTAGAAGACTATTCAAAAACTGCGGGTTAGCTACAGTTGCATACAACCAAGATTAATTTTTCATTACATTTACTTAAATGTATCACACAATTGCTTGCTGGAGAGACCCGTAGTGCTGGGTTTTTAATTCGGGTCAAACTTAAATTCATCTGAAACCTCCAAAGTTCAAATTTGAGTGAATTTTTAGGAATATATTTTTTGAGTGTTTTTTAAGTGAATGGCAGACGGTTTTTGATGGTTGCACTTGGCCCTTCGGAGAGCTTCTAAATCAACTACTGTCACCCAAATGGGGAGAAGACGGGAACAGTTGGGGAAGATCTTTGCAAAGTACATGACCTGATTACCGTATACTCGAGTATAAGCCGACCCGAGTATAAGCCGAGGCACCTAATTTTACCACAAAAAACTGGGAAAACTTTCTGACTCGAGTATAAGCCGAGGGTCAACAATGCCCATTTGCATGTCTCACTGTGCCCATTGCAACTTCACTAAGCCAATTATTACTGCTCATTGCCACCTTACTGTGCCCATCCTCACTGTGCCCATCCTCACTGTGCCTGTGCCCATCCTCACTGTTCCCCTAAAATTTTAATTGAACATTGTAAATTGTACCTGAAAAAAATTGAGAGGCTGCGGCGTCCATCGTTTAAAACTCGCGGTCTCTTCCTGGTCCCTTCCGTGATAGGCGTTTTCTAAGCAGACACAGTTCCGCCTATCACGAACATTCTCTTATCCTCAGTTTCCCAGCAGACGTCCATGATTGGCGGAACAGAAGACACCATTCCGCCTATCACGGAAGGGAAGAAGAAGAGACCGCGAGTTTTAAACGATGGACGCCGCAGCCTCTCAATTTTTTTCAGGTACAATTTCACTGACTCGAGTATAAGCCGAGGGGGGGACTTTCAGCCCAAAAAAAAGTGCTGAAAATCTCAGCTTATACTCGAGTATATATGGTCCGGCAGAAGAACTAGTCTTAAATTATTTTTTTATTTTTTTTATGGACAAGACTTTTTTTTCTTTTACAATGCTATCTCCCTGTGGCTCGTGTCTTTGTATTTGGGCCTGTTAGTGTTGTCAGAAAACTGGCGTGCCACTAGTTAATGTCAAGGTCCATACCTGAGGGCTTTACCTCTAATGTTTAGACGCCTTTCTGTGGCTTGTGTGGTCACATTTAGGTCTGTTGGTGTTTAAAGCCAATGTATCTGTCTCTGGTCAAAGACCAGAAAAGAAAAGCCCCTTTCTGTCAATAAACACATTTAAGTATTTCGGGGGTACAGCTTCTTCAGTTCAAAGCAGATTGATGAAAACACATAATTGCCAAATCATTAAAAAATTTGTTTTGACTGAAGTTGAAGTAGATTTTTCCAGTGCTGATTCTGTCTGTAAGCAAAAAAAAAGTGCAGCCAAAAATGCACTGCCCGAAGTACATTGTCACCAAGACCCTTCCAGAAAACTGTGGTGGCTCTGTAAGATCACGTACAGCTTTAAAGCAGAAACTAAACCCACCAATTTACAGTTTCCTCACGGCTTGCAGTTACTAGTCCGATTTTGTCAGCTCTCAATTGAACAGTCAAGCCATCAAATGACCAGAATCAGAGCTGCATAGCTGGTAACTGCAGATCAAGCAGAGACCAAGATGACAGCTGTAAAGGATAGGAGAGTTTAGTTACTCTTTAAGGCATCCCCAAAACCTGTAACGGATTTACAATTCTTCAGTGAACTGACATTTAACCCTTTATGTAAAGACCTGGCTGGTGTCCATGTAAAGTGGATCCACATTGTGGTGGTTGGGAATTGATCATAATGTGCAAGGGGCTGCTCTATCGATGCGATTTCCATACTCTCCCTTGTCACTCCATTGCCACTTCTGTCATCTACACCTGGTTGTCTTCAGGATTGGCTAACTTGATAGGCTGACTTGGGTTGATGCTCATGTGCACAAGGCATCCCGGCACTGAGGCATGCCAAGAATATTCACTGAGCTGAGCATGTGCATCCCATCGTCCAATCAGAAGACAATTTCTAGCAGAGCCTTATATGGAAGAAAACTGGAGCACTCAGAATCTGGTGCAGCTGTGCATGGTAGCCAATCAACTTCTAACTTCAGCTTGTTCATTTAACCACTTGCCGACCGACTATAGCTCAGTGACGGCTACAGCGCGGCCAGGCAGTTCTGGGAGGGCAGCATATGATGTCCTCCCGTGATCGCGCTTGCCACGCACCCGCACTTTTTTTCACAGATTGAGGTAAAGGGCCAATCAGCGGCTCTTTGCCTCGTAATCAGCTGTGTCCAATCACAGCTGATCACAATGTAAACAGAAGCTGGTTATCGGCACTCCTTTCCTCATGCTGACAGCATGAGGAGAGGAGAGCCAATAACCAGATTATGTAAAAGGGACAATACACTCATGATCAGTGTCCTGATCATGATTGCAGTCCCAACAGTGCCCACCAGTGCTGCTTATCAGTGCCCACCAGTGCTGCTGATCGGTGCCCACCAGTGCTGCTGATCGGTGCCCACCAGTGCTGCTGATCGGTGCCGTCTATAATTGCCTATCCGTGTCTATCAGTGCTGCCTATCAGTGCCCATCAGTGCCACATATCAGTGCCCATCAGTGCCACCTCACAGTGAAGCCTCATTAGTGCCCATCAGTACAACCTATCAGTGCCCATCAATGCTGATCAGTGCCGCCTCATCAGCCCCACCTCATCAGTGTCCATCAGTGCAGCCTCATCAGTGCCCATCAGTGCAGCCTCATCAGTGCCCATCAGTAAAGGAGAAAATTACCTGTTTGCAAAATGTAATAACAAACTATAAAACATTTTTTCCAAAACTTTCAGTATTTTTTCTTTTATTCAGCAAAAAAAACAAAAAAACACAAAAAAAAACTCTATTTGTGTGAAAAAAATGATAACAATGTCATATGGGTACAGTGTAGCATGACCGAGTAATTGTCATTCAAAGTGTGACAACGTTAAAACCTGAAAATTGGCCTGGGCAGAAAGGGGGTAAAAGTGCCCGGTAGGCAAGTGGTTAAGCTTGGACAATAAAATCTGGATGCTGATTGATTTCTATGCAGAGTTGCACCAGATTTTTCACTCTCCGGTTTTAGTAAAAATTTGCATCTAAGTCTATTTTACTATAAAACGCCTTTCTGTTAGAAGCTGAGTTTACAACACTTTAGTTTTTAATACTTTAAATGAAAGAAACTTGTCATCTTTCAGCTGTGTGTAAGCAATACAAAAATAAATGTCCAAATAAGACAAAAATATTAATGATACCTCTAGTGTTTATAATGAAAAGTCTAGTTTTTCATGTGGAATTTTATAAAGAAATAGCACATTAAAGTAAATTCGAAGTACCGGTATCTTTTTTGTTTTGTATAGAGAAGGGAACCCCTATTTTTTTGTTTTCTATAGGACAGGGAACCCCTATCTTTTTTGTTTTGTATAGAGAAGGGAACCCCTATTTTTTTTGTTTTCTATAGAACAGGGAACCCCTATCTTTTTTGTTTTGTATAGAGAAGGGAACCCCTATTTTTTTTGTTTTCTATAGGACAGGGAACCCCTATCTTTTTTGTTTTGTATAGAGAAGGGAACCCCTATTTTTTTCGTTTTCTATAGAACAGGGAACCCCTATCTTTTTTGTTTTGTATAGAGAAGGGAACCCCTATTTTTTTTGTTTTCTATAGGACAGGGAACCCCTATATTTTTTGTTTTGTATAGAGAAGGGAACCCCTATCTTTTTTGTTTTGTATAGAGAAGGGAACCCCTATCTTTTTTGTTTTCTATAGGACAGGGAACCCCTATCTTTTTGGTTTTGTATAGGACAGGGAACCCCTATCTTTTTGGTTTTGTATAGGACAGGGAACCCCTATCTTTTTTGTTTTCTATAGGATAGGGAACCCCTATCTTTTTTGTTTTGTATAGAGAAGGGAACCCCTATCTTTTTTGTTTTCTATAGGACAGGGAACCCCTATCTTCTTTGTTTTGTATAGGGCAGGGAACCCCTATCTTTTTTGTTTTGTATAGAGAAGGGAACCCCTATCTTTTTTGTTTTCTATAGGACAGGGAACCCCTATCTTCTTTGTTTTGTATAGGGCAGGGAACTCCTATCCTTTTTGTTTTGTATAGAGAAGGGAACCCCTATCTTTTTTGTTTTGTATAGGATAGGGAACCCCTATCTTTTTTGTTTTGTATAGAGAAGGGAACCCCTATCTTTTTTGTTTTGTTTAGGACAGGGAACCCCTATCTTTTTGGTTTTGCATAGAGAAGGGAACCCCTATCTTTTTTGTTTTCTATAGGACAGGGAACCCCTATCTTTTTTGTTTTGTATAGGACAGGGAACCCCTATCTTTTTTGTTTTGTATAGGGTAGGGAACCCCTATATTTTTTGTTTTTGCCATCTGTGTCTCTTTGGAAAAATTTCACTTTCCGTCCTGTAGACATATCCGGCAGTTCGCTTATCTTCCCTTCCTAGTAAGAACCTGGAAGAAATGTGTAAAATGTCACTTCCAGTTTCTGTTTTCGCTTTTAAGTTACTGATATGATGATCTGCACTGCATTAGCTGTAATGGAGGGCAATTGAGACATCAGGGGCACATACCGTATATCCTCGAGTATAAGCCGAGTTTTTCAGCCTTTTTTTTAAGGCTGAAAATACCCCCCTCGGCTTATACTCGAGTCAGTGTACCTGAATTCTTGACAGGCGTCCATTTTTTTAAAAGTCGCGGCTTCCTCCTGGCGTTCCGTTCGGTGATAGGCATTTGACCCCATGTTCCACCTATCACAGAGGTCCTCTCATCCTCGGACTCAGTTTCCCAGCAGACACTGTGTTCAGTGTTCCACCAATCATGGATGTCCTCTTGTCCGAGGATGAAAGAATTGTCCGTGATTGGCGGAACACTGAACACAGTGTCTGCTGGGAAACTGAGTCCGATGTTGATAGGACGTCCGTGATAGGCGGAACACAGTGTCAAATGCCTATCATGAAACGGAACGCCAGGAGGAGGCCACGACTTTTAAAAAATGGATGCCTGTCAAGAATTCAGGTACTCGGGCACAGTGAGACTGCAATGGGCACAGTGAGGTATGGCACAGTGAGACTGCAATGGGCACAGTGAGGTATGGCACAGTGAGGTTGCAATGGGCACAGTGAGGTATGGCACAGTGAGGTATGGCACAGTGAGGTTGCAATGGGCACAGTGAGGTTGCAATGGGCACAGTGAGGTATGGCACAGTGAGGTTGCAATGGGCACAGTGAGGTATGGCACAGTGAGGTTGCAATGGGCACAGTGAGGTACGGCACAGTGAGGTATGGCACAGTGAGGTTGCAATGGGCACAGTGAGGTATGGCACAGTGAGGTTTGGCACAGTGAGGTTGCAATGGGCACAGTGAGGTTGCAATTGGCACAGTGAGACTGCAATGGGCACAGTGAGGTATGGCACAGTGAGACTGCAATGGGCACAGTGAGGTATGGCACAGTGAGACTGCAATGGGCACAGTGAGGTATGGCACAGTGAGGTATGGCACAGTGAGACTGGAATGGGCACAGTGAGGTATGGCACAGTGAGGTTGCAATGGGCACAGTGAGACTGCAATGGGCACAGTGAGGTTGCAAATGGGCACAGTGAGGCATGCAAATGGGCATTGTTGACCCTCTTTTCCGCTTACAGTAGCTGCTGCATTCTCACCCTAGGCTTATACTCGAGTCAATATGTTTTCCCAAATTAGGGCCTCAGTTTATACTCTGGTCGGCTTATACTCGAGTATATATGGTATATGTTGATTGCACGACACACGTTACATATCAAAGCGGACGCTGGAGTGAGATTCTAAACCAGGCTTGTCCAACCTGCAGCCCACAGGCCACATGTGGCCAAGACGGCTATGAATGCAGGCCCAACACAAAATTGTAAACTTAGTTAAAAATGTTGATTTTTTGGGGAATTGTTTGTAAAAAGGCATTTACACTGAGGAAACACATGCAGGAAAATAAAAATTTGACAATGTCTCTTTGCTGGACTTTTATAAGTTTTATCTTCCCAAAGAAAAATCTCCCACTCTTCACAATCACGCCTTGTTCATGTCATCAGTTTTTGGCGGCACCGATATTTGTGAGCGATTATTTTCAGGGATGAAGCACACGAAGGGCAAAATTAGAACCAAAATATCGGATGAGCACCTTGAGAATTCACTGAGAATTTCTACTCCATCCATCCAACCAGATATTGATGCGTTAGTTTATCAAAAACAGTGTCAAATATTGCACTCGTGTTATGTTTCCCTCCTACTTTTATAATAAAAAAAAATACTTGCTACATGGAAGCCCTTGATAAAGACCACCTTAGTAAATTCGACAATTTATGGAGACCATGGATTAATTCCTGTCTGCCGCCAGGCTTTGAAGAACGGGAACTTCCGCTATGGTAGAAGGAATACAACCCTGTGCCCTATTCAGAGCCCCATTGAGGGTAGCGCTACCTTCGGGGACTCCTCTCTCTTTCCCTATATTTCTGGCGCCGTTACTCGGCCGTAACTCAGTAGATGGATAACTAGGATACCCTACTCATGAGGGACTGTTGAATGTTGATTTTTGTTCAGATTGAGTATATGTACCTAAACTCGACCACCCCCCCTTTTTTTTTTTTTGTTCTCCTCTCTAAGATGGGGAAAAAAACATAGCTTTGAATATTGTAACACAGATTCTCAACAGATGGGCCATGTACAGCTAGTATTTTCTCCCTACACATGATATATACCTATCTTAACACAATGGTCTTCTTTTATATAATGTATGTCACGCTATTTGTTGTTGATCTTTTCAATAAAATGCTTAACCACCTCAATACCGGGCACTTCCCCCCTTCCTGCCCAGGACAATTTTCAGCATTCAGCGCTGTCACACTTTGAATGACAATTGCGCGGTCATGCAACACTTTACCCAAACTACATTTTTATCATTTTCTTCCCACCAATTGAGCTTTCTTTTGGTGGTATTTGATCACCACTGGGGTTTTTATTTTTTGCTAAACAAATGAAAAAAGACCCAATTTTTGGGAATTTTTTTTTTCTTTGTTTCTGTTATAAAATGTGGTTTTCTCGTTCACTGATGGGCACTGATGAGGTGGCACTGATGAGGAGGCACTAATATGTAGAATTGATGAGGCGGCACTGATATGCAGCACTGATAGGTGGCACTGATGAGCACTAATAGGTGGCACTGATGGGCACTAACTTGCGGCACTGATGGACACAGACAGGCGGCACTGATGAGCACTAATAGGTGGCACTGATGGGCACTAACATGCGGCACTGATGGGCACTAACATGCGGCACTGATGGGCACTGACAGGTGACACTGATGGGCACTGACAGGTGACACTGATGGGCACTGACAGGTGGCACTGATGGGCACTAACATGCAGCACTGATTGGCACTGACAGATGGCACTGATGGGCACTAATAGACGGCACTGATGGGCAGCACTGATAATGAGGTACTGACAGGTGTTACTGATGGGCACTGATTGGCACTTTGGTGGGCACTGACCAGCAGATGTTGGACAGTGATTGGCAGATGTGGTGGGCCCTTCTGATGGGGGCTGAGTTGATAATAAATGCGCTGATTATCAGTGCAGACCCCCCTCTAAAAGCAGAGCTGCTGATCGGCTCTCCCTGTCAGAGCAAACCAAGGAAAGCTGATTACCGGCACTTCCTGGTTCACGCTGTGATCAGCTGTGATTGGTCACAGCTGATCATGTGGTTAAGAGCCTCCTTCAGAGACTATTTACCATGATTGGAGATGCGGTATGTCAGAGTGACACACAACACCACCGATCACCGCGCTGCGCGTGGACACGCGATAGTGGCTTATCCTGCTGGCCGTCATATTACGTCCAGTCAGGATAACTTAACCACTATGCGCACATCATTCTGTGATATGGTGGGCGGGAAGTGGTTATTACTGAGTTTTGTTACTCAGATGGGCACATTATTTAGATGAGTGATCATTAACTTGTGATCTGCCCGACTTTTTCTTATCTCATCAGCTCTCTTTATGGTCAGTGTATTTTATGTGCAGCCCAAGCCAATTCCTCTTCTTTACCAACGTGGCCCAGGAAGGTCACTCCTTCTGTAAACCAATGACCTGTAAGGGTTTTAAAGTGTCATCTATAAAAAAATATGGGTACCGAATTTCAAGGCTACCCGTTTACTTGGTGCAACCCCATCATTTGTATTTCCCCCAAAATTGGGTAATATATTGCATTTGCTAAGATTGTGTGCCATAAAAATTGGAACTGCCGAAGTTTTATTCTCCAGGGACTTTTTCAGAAAATAGATCAAGTTTCGGGGGTTATAAATAATCTTCAGGCTTAAAATAATTTTTTAAACATGTGTGCAAAAACACGCAAAAAGCTCTGACAGTGACAGAGTTAAAGCGTTTGTTACCCCAACATTTCATATTCCTGATATGTGCCTGCTGTACCATGTACTTGTATGAGAAAGTCTCCTGTTCTCTTAGTATTGCTTCCCTAGTGTGAGATCCCTGGTGTTCCTGCCAGTCCCTCTGCTTTCCTATTAAAAACTGACCACACTAAGCAGGAGAGAACATTGTTGTCAGTTCTCTAGCTATGTTGGGAACTCAGTGTGCTCTCCCCCAATGATCAGACGTGTCCTGACACGACTCACCTGCACAGTCATTAACTGGGAAGATCAGTGTACTGCTTCTTCTCCTCCCCCCAGCTCTTATACAGCTGAGAACAGAGGGAATGGGAAGGTATTTATGTTTTTTTTTTATATCTATACACAAATGTTTTGCATTTCATTTTTATTTTAAACTGGATGGGTTGTTTCACAGGGTGATTGTTTACAATCAATTTAAAGCAGAAGTAAACCCTGTAAAACTTTTCCTAAAAAAACAAAACAAAAACCCTGCAAGAGAAAGGCATAATGAGCTAGTATGCTATGCATGGCGGGAGCCGCTAGTGATGGCACAATCGCCTTCACTAACGGCACGCTCAGTGCGCCTGCGGCGTTATCTACGGCGTGCATGCGCCGTAGACATGGGTGCCAGTCTTTTCTGCAAATATCTCCTTAACGTGTAGGTTAAGGAGATATTTCTTGCACCTACAGGTAAGCCTTAATCTAGGCTTACCTGTAGGTGCAAGTTGTCTGCAAGGGTTTACAACCACTATAAGGGGAGTAGTTTTCAATGGGGGTTATTTACGAAAGGCAAATCCACTTTGCACTACGAGTGCAAACTACAAGTGCAAAGATCACTTGAAATTGCACTGAAAAGTGCACTTGGAAGTGCAGTCGCTGTAGATCTGAGGGGTAGATCTGAAATGAGGGGAAGCTCTGCTGATTTTATCATCCAATCATGTGCAAGCTAAAATGCTGTTTTTTTTTTTTCCTTGCATGTCCCCCTCAGATCTACAGCGACTGCACTTCCAAGTGCACTTTCATTGCAATTTCAAATGCACTTTGCACTTGTAGTTTGCACTTGTAGTGCAAAGTGGATTTACCTTTCGTAAATAACCCCCATTGTTGCAAACAGAGATTTACCAACGTGTGCCCAGGACTATAAACATTCCCATTTCTATAGAATTTTTTTTTTTCTCATACAAGGTGTGATCACCTCTCTGTGTTTTGCTGCACACTGTGCTCTCTATGTGTTCTGTGTGATCTCTTTTCTTCTATAGGAGGGGCCATCAAACCTGTGGTGAGTGTGACCTTCACACCCAACTGGAGGAATATATTATACTATGACCATGTGACTCTAACATGTGATGTGCCGTCTTCTGTACCAGAGGAGCCCCGGACCTATCAGTGGTACAGAAACCAGACACTGATAGAAGGAGAACAACAGAGACGTCATATCATTGGATCTTCAGGATTGGAGCACAGTGGAGATTACCAGTGCCGGACCATCGGTGGTGATATCAGTGATCCCGTCTTCCTAAATGTTATATTCGGTGAGTCCTCATCTCATCTCCATCATTACAGATTGTTGGGTGTGAATAGAACAACATAAAGTATCATTTTATTACATTTCAGATTATGTCATCCTGCAGAGACCTCCATCTGCCATCTATGAAGGAGACCCCCTGACTCTGAGATGTCATCATGTAAAAGATTTTAATTCAATAAACACAAAATTCTACAAGGATGATCAGGAGATAAAATCATCAGAATCTGACTCCACATTCCATATTCCTAATATAACGAGGAGTCAGTCTGGACTCTACAAATGTACTAAACAAATACAACGCAATGATAGTTCAACTGTGAATGATATGTACTCAGATGTCTCCTTTATCTCTGTGAAAGGTAAATGAATGTCCTGTGTAAATCTGTATCCTTAGAAATATTGGTCAATCAAGAGGAAGGAGAACTCCCTAAAAATGCTTTTTAAAGTAAATCTGCTGCAAAAATAAAAAGAAGAGACACAACAATACCTGAATATAATCACCAAATACACACCATGTAATAAAACTAAACATTTCCTTACATTTCCCACAGTCTATTCCCATAACCGAGATCCTCTCTACTCCTTTTTAGTCTATTAATGTTCTCTCTCCGCACTTCTCCTACTACCAGGAGATCCTTATTGTGGATTAGTACCCAAAAATCCCCCCCATAGATCATAAAGCTTTGTATATGGACCCCATTGTGTGTCTTCTGCAGGTTACAGCTCAAATCTAGAATATTGGCCGGTAGAGATGTGCATGATGGAAAAAAAATGTTTGGATCAATTTGTTAAGTTAATGATTTTGTTTCATCATATTTGTTATGTTAGATTGATTTGTTTTCGGAATGCGTTTCGTATATTTGTTATTTTCAAATTGATTGGAATTCAAACATGAATTCAAATTCAAAAAGGAATATGTTGCAATAAATACAGTAAGGTATGCAAATAAAATAAGATGACGATTCCCACTTAGACTGCTGAATAGAAAATAAAATAAAATAAAAGGACAGAAAAGAATAAAACAGAATAGAAAATAAAGCAATAGAAGAGAATAGAAAATAATAGAATAAAACAAAATAGAATAGAATAGAAAACAATAGACTAGAGTACAATAGAATAGAAAAAAATTAATTAGACTAGAATAGAACGAATATAGCTGTCTTCCGAAATTCTAATTTCGAAATACAAATTTCGGAAGATGGCTATATTTGTTTTATTTTATTCTTTTCTATTCGATTCTGTTCTGTTCTATTCTATTCCTTTATTTTGTATTCTATTTTTTTTATTTTGTATTCTATTCCATTCTGTTTTATTCTATTCTGTTCTTCCATTTATTTTCCATTTCAGTCTATTTTATTGTGTTTTATTCTATTCAAATTCTTTATTTTCTATTCTTTTCTATTCTATTCTTTTATTTTCTATCCTGTTCCTTTTTTTCTATTCTTTTCAATTCTATTATATTTCTTTATTTTCTATTCTATTCTGTTTTATTCTATTATATTTTATTCTATACTTTTATATTCTTTCTATTCTATTCTAGTTTAGTCTATTCTATCCTATTTAATTCTATCCTTTTCTATTCTATTTTATTCAGCTTTTATTTTCTATTCTTTTATAGTCTATTCTTTTATTTTATATTCTATTCTATTTCTGTCTTTCTTATTCTATTCTTGCTTTTTATATTCTATTTTGTTTAATTCTATTATATATATTTCTTTATTCTAGTTTAGTCTATTTTATTCTATCCTTTTTTATGCTATTTTATTCTACTATATTACATGCAATGCAATTCTATTATATTCTGTTCTGTTCTATTCTATTCTATTCTTTTCTATAAAGCAGCCTAAGTAGGAATCATTGTTTTATTTCACTTTAAGGCCTCATGCCCACGGACGTTTTTACAGCCGCGTTTTTGAGTGTTTTTTACAGCTTAAAAACGCCTATCCATGTTATTGTATACATTTTTCGACCATATTTTTTTCGAAAATAAAAATAAAAATGCCGGAGCTCAAAAACGCAATCGCTGCGTTTTTGCACGTTATTGCACGTTTTTTATGCCTAACGCCGACGCCGCGGAACGCACTGGTCCTGTTTTTTTTTACAGCTTAAAAACGCCTATGCTATTTGCAGCTCAAAAACGCCTAGGTGGGCATGAAGCTATAGACTAACATGGACAGGCGTTTTTAAGCTGTAAAAAACGCTCAAAAACGCGGCTGTAAAAACGTCCGTGGGCATGAGGCCTTACACCTTACTGTATTATTTGCAATATGTATCCATTTGATTGTTGATCCGTTTGAATTTGAATACATTTTTGAATTTGGATAATTAATTTTGTTATAATTTATTTTGGATTTGTTAATTTTTTTTACTATTGTGATTCGGAAATCCGGATACAGTTTCCAAATGATCAAAATTTTGATTTGTAAACGAGTCACACGTGTCCATTGGCCGGTTAGGTACCTCACAGAGCCACATGTTTTTTTTCCCCATAAGACCAGAAGCTTTTATTATTATCACATATAGTAATTACAAAGGTAGCATTTCCGTTTTGAAGGCTCTATAAGGTTAGTCAGACTGTATTCTAACCCCACTCATAATTCTTATACCAATGAAACTCATTGGTATAAGAAATCTGAATGTGTAAAAAAAAAAAAAAAAAAACCCTTTGCTCTGATCACAGTGTGTTAAAAAAAATTGTAAAAAAAAAATAAAAAATTCACCAGTCAGTGTCCCTGATCACCACCACACCAGTTATATGATAATGCTGTACTGTACCGGTGACAGTATGTAATATATATATACCGCATATACTCGAGTATAAGCCAACCAGAATATAAGCAGAGGCACCTAATTTTACCACAAAAAACTGGGAAAACTTATTGACTATAAGCCTAGGGTGTCCATCTGCATGCCTCACTGTGCCTCACTTTGCCTTACTGTGTCCATGTGCATGCCTCACTGTGCCCATGCCTCACTGTGTCCATGCCTCACTGTGCCCATGCCTCACTGTGCCCATGCCTCACTGTGCCCATGCCTCACTGTGCCCATGCCTCACTGTGCCCATGCCTCACTGTGTCCATGCCTCACTGTGTCCATGCCTCACTGTGCCCATGCCTCACTGTGCCCATGCCTCACTGTGCCCATGCCTCACTGTGCCCATGACTAGACTGACGTTTAACATGGGAGTCTATAGAAGAGGTGCCTGGCTTTGAAAAATCGGTGCTCCACGGCCGTAGGTCCCCCAGACAACAAACTTTGCACACTTGTAGAAGAGAAATGGAGATATATATGTGCCAAGTGTCGGGTCAAGAGGACCTACGACCGGCTGGTACCGGGTCCCCAAAATCACCGTTTAACATTGGAGTCTATGGAAGGGGTGCCCGGTTTTGAAAAATCGGTGCTCCCCGGCTGTAGGTCCCCCAGACAAAAAACTTTACACACTTGTAGAGGAAGAGTGGGGCTACATGTGTGCAAAGTTACCGGCCGGTACGGAGTCCCCAAAGTCCGAGAGATCAGGCACAAAAAGATGACTCGAGTATAAGCCGAGGAGGGCATTTTCAGCACAAAAAAATGTGCTGAAAACCTTGGCTTATACTCGAGTATATACGGTAATTAGTCAAACATGGGTATAAATTGTTCTTCATCCACTGCACAGCATTGTGTGATTATCAACATTTACAGAATGATAATGTATTCCCATCATTTGTCATTTCTAATAATTTCCTCCTCCAGAGCTTATACTCGAGTATATATGGTATATATATATATGTATATATATATGATAAAAACTATTTCTTAATTTTCCCCAAAGAATTTACATAAAATGTAAATTAAAAAAACTCTCCATGCCTCTTACTAAATACCTTGGACTGTCTATCTTTCAAAAAAGGGTAATTTGCTGGTATTTGCACAGTCCTGGCATTTTCGGGCCTCAAGAAATTAGATAGACCCTCAGTATATCAGGACTGATTGTTTTTAAGATATATATACCATAGTTTGTGGACTTTCCTACACACCAAATAATATACACTGATGTGAGTTATTTTCACCAAAGAAATGTAGCAGAATACACTTTGGCCTAAAAATATGAAGAACGATTATTTATTTGCAAAAAATGTTTACTGGATATAAAGAAAAAATATTTTTTTTTCAAAATTGTTGGTCTTTTTTCATTTATATAGCAAAAGTGCAGCCATACGCACTTATGTGGCCTCTTGGCTGGGTTGGCTTTAACCTCCCTGGCGGTATAATTCTGTCTGATTTTAGGTGCTGAAAGCGGTACAATTATTTTGCATGGAAATTTGGCGTTTTATATTGTAGGCCTGTAATTCTTAGGAATAACTCACTTAAATCTGTCCAAACCAGAGTCTAGTAGACATCCCGGGTATGATAAAATTTGAAACACAAAATCATAAATTATAATATAATAAATAACTATAAATAATTATAACAAAAAATAATATAATAATAATAATAAAAATTATTCAATAATGTAATCAAATCAAAAACACTGAAATTGGCTCAGTTGCAGAATTGTCGCTGTCATTAGATTTAGTGTTTGAAGACAAATTTCCCCACAAATCGCTATCGCTCAATTCTGCGAGTGATTCTAAATTATTATCCCGGTTTTCTAGCTGGTCTAAAACCACTTTTGACATAAAGGGACACTTTTTGGTTGCTATGGACAATCTCCAGTTTCCAGGCAGAAAAAACAGTATTTATAATATAAAAGTGCATGCAGGACACTGGACAGACCACTATGGACAAAGGGGGTGTGTAATTATTACATACAGTATTGTGTTTTTACTTTTTTGAATTTGACGCGATCTCCGCCCCCGTGCGCCGCAGCGTCGCAGGGAACGGAGCTCGGCGTCACTCGGGCACTGTGTGAATCGAGCGAGGAGACAGCTCGCAGACACTGCGGGGAACATCGCAGGATCCAGGGGACAAGGTAAGTAACTCTCCCTGTATCCTGCGATGCAGCCCGAGTCTGGCTCGGGGGTTACCACTTTTGGTACTGAAATCTCACCCTGAGCCAGACTCGGGAATACCACCAGGGAGGTTAATGCTGAGCAGTTGCTTATACAGTATGCATCCCTATGTAAACACTTTACTGTGCTGAGCGAGCGCTCACTGTGAGCTCCCAGCACAGTAACCTTCCGCTTCTACACACTTGTGAACGGGAGCTTTCTGATCATGTGACCGCTGTGACTGCCAATCACAGTGGTCACATGATCAGAATGTCCACCTCCCGGTATTTAGAACCTCTTACAGGGCTGGGATGTGGTGGCGTGAAAGGAGTTAAAGCGGAGTTCCACCCTAAAAATGAACTTTCTATTAACAGCTTGCCTTTAATGTAAAAAAATAAATAAAAATTTCTCACTTCTATCTGGCTGTTACTAGGCAGATTTTGTAATCTGCCCAGTTCCTGGTCCTAGGTGATTCAACTTCCTGTCCTAAGACCCCATTGCCTCCTGGGAAATAATGACACTCATTTCCCAGGAGTCTCTGGGCATTACTGTGCCTAAAAATCGCCCGGCATGCAACTCTCCCTGAAAACCAAGAAGAAAAAGGAACTGGGCTTCACATGCCTACACATATGATGGATACGGCCACAACATGAGCTGGAGGATATAAAGCAAGTGTTTGCAATGATTTCTGGAACGATTGGGGAGCTATTAATATGTTTTAGGGACTATTTAATGTGATTAATTTTAGCTTGCAAAAAAAATAATTATGCCCGGAACCCCGCTTTAGTCATAATACTTTAGGCCATATAAGTAGGCAGGGCCGCCATCAGGAATTTAGGGCCCCTTACACAGCATCAGGCATGGGCCCCCTGGAGCAGAGGAGAACCGGGGGAGGGGGTGCTGTCGCCGCAAATTGAGAAGCGGGGGGGGGGCTGCTGCGAATTGAGAAGCAGGGGGGTGCCACGAATTGGGAAGCGGGGGGGGTGCTGCCGCCAAGAATTGTTGGTTGTTGGTTGAGGTCGGGGGGCTTTTGTTGCTGGCGAACAAAAAAACTCCCAAAAGAACAAAAAAAAGGGGGTGCCATCTGGGGCCCTGGGGACCTCTGGGCCCCTTACAAAAAAAAATGTAATTAAAAAAAAAATTATAAAAAAAGGGGGGGTTGCCCCTTCCAAAAAAATATTTAAAAAAAAAAGAAAAAAAGAAATAAAAAAATTATAATTAAAAAAAAATATATATATATACATTTTATAAAAATAAATAAATAAAAAGGGGGGTTGCCATCCAGGGCCCTGTGGACCTCTGGGCCACTTACAATTTTTTTTAAAAAATTTAATAAAAAAATAAATAAATTTTTTTAAAAAAATAAATTTTTTATAAAAATGAAATAAATAAAAAGTGGGTTTTGCCACCCGGTGCCCTGGGGACCTCCGGGCCTCTGGGGAGCTCTGGACCCCTTTCAAAAAAAAATAAAAAATTGAAAAAAATATGAAAAAAAAACTTATAAAAAAAGGGGGGTTGCCATCCGGGGGCCCTGGGGACCTCTGGGCCCCTTACAAAAAAAAGGGGGGGTTGCCATCTGGGCTCCTGGGGACCTCTGGGCCCCTTACAAGTGTACTGCCTGTACCCTCCTGATGGCGGCCCTGTAAGTAGGTATGATGGTCAGATGTCAACAAACATTTGGCCATGAAGTGTATTTCATTCTGCTTTACATACCACAGTTTGTACCTGGCGACCCTAGTTTTCTGCAATGCTGTGTCAGCACCATGGTCCTGGGTTTGAAATCTTATTGGTCCTGTATGATAGTCTGAACTGTCCAGGTTCCTCTCATGGTCCAAAAATATACTGAAAAATGAACTGGTTTCTGACCATAATTTGCCCTTCTATGTGACAATACACTACAGTATAAGCACCACTAGGGTAGAACCTCCTGTGAATGATTCTATGTACTCTGTAAAGTGCTGTGTTGGTGATATATAAATGTAGTAAATGAATACAATATGGGTTACAACAAGGGTGTAGCATCCTAATTCCAGCAAATTGCAATTGTCATGTTTTCCTCTTCCAGAGCTCTTCTCCCCTCCGGAAATAAAAGTGACCCCGTACGGGGTAATAGAAGGAAATGAGATGACGGTGAGATGTGACACCAGACTGGATCCACTCAAAGGCGGCACAGAGCTGCACTTTGCCTTCTACAGAGATGGACGGACTGTGCGGGGATACAATGTATCTGATACATACAGAGTGCGGGGATACAATGTATCTGATACATACAGAGTGCGGGGATACAATGTATCTGATACATACAAAGTGCCCTCATCTCAGCTGAAGGATTCTGGGAAATATACCTGTGAAGTGAGGACAGCGAATAACACTGTGAGGAAGATGAGTGATGAGTTCTATATCCAGATAACACAGATACATGGTGAGCTTGAAGAATCGAACCAGCCTCTGATCTGTACATATTCTTATTTTTTTTTATTTTTATTAAATTGTATTTTTTTTGTTTGTGCTCTCCCCGTCATCGCTGATTCTGTCTTAAATATCGCTTTATGCAAAATAAATTCCTCCTGAGACCCAGTCTGTAGAGATAGTTTGGCAACTTGCTGACTTGAGAAGATCCACAGGCAGTGTTCACTCACTGAATATTTTGATCTAAAAGCCTCCTGATTCTCCAGAAAGAGAGACTAACATGACACACAGAGAAGAAGGGAGTCCCTAGCTAAGGGCTGATATAACTAAAACTTTAGAGAAGTAGGTTATACAGGAACATACCAAAACTCAATAAGTTACTATCAAAAGACTGCTGTGGCAGCATAGTACATTCACATTTTGGTAATATAAAAGTACACCAGGGACGTGCAGTTAGGGGAGGCAGCTGAGGCAGAGCCTCACCTGCCATGAGCATAAAAAAAATATATATCAACTTTGAGGGTCGTAGCTCAGCTATCTGGAGTCACAGAGACCCAAAATTGGTAGCTGAAGTCCTACCCCACCACTGGTCAAAAAGTGGGGCTCCTATGGCCTTTGGTTCCGGAGATATGGGGCTCCATGCGCAGTCTGTCAGAAGCTACATACAGAGCGGCCAGTTTAAATACAAGCTGATACACTCTGTAGAAGAGTGAGAGGATGAGCTCACAGTGCCTCTCCTCACTTCTTGTCAGAGGCACTGAGCTCAATGAACAGATTGGAGCCTTGGACCAATGGTAAAGTACCATTGGCCCAAGCTATCCAATAAAAATGCTGCAGTGGAGGCACGCCTCTCACTGCATTGTCATAGAAGGGGGTGTGTCTAAAAGACAAGTGCTCCCTTCCAGCCCAGCCCTCTTAACTACAAGGAAAAAACATGTGTTTATGTGTATAAGACAGTGTTTCTCAACTCCAGTCCTCAAGGTGCCCCAACAGGTCATGTTTTCAGGATTTCCCTCAGATGAAACGGCTGTGGTAATAACTAAGGCAGTGAAACTGATCAAATCACCTGTGCAAAATAATGGAAAGCCTGAAAACATGACCTGTTGGTGCGCCTTGAGGACTGGAGTTGAGAAACACTGGTATAATATTTACCCACAATCCCATGTTTTTCTCACACAGTTAAGAGGGAGAATGAGAGTCTGCTGCTGCTGAAAGGGTACAAGCTAAATCATATATTATTATTTTTCTATATGTTATAATATAATACCGTATATACTCGAGTATAAGACGACCCGAGTTTAAGCCGAGGTACCTACTTTTACCACAAAAAAATGGGAAAACTTATTGACTCGAGTATAAGCCTAGGGGGAAATGTGCCCATTGCCACCTCACTGTGCCAATTGCCCAACCTTACTGTGCCCATTGCCATCTCACTGTGCCACCTCACTGTGCCAATTGCCCAACCTTACTGTGCCCATTGCCATCTCACTGTGCCACCTCACTGTGCCCATTGCCACCTCACTGTGCCCATTGCCACCTCACTGTGCCAATTGCCCAACCTTACTGTGCCCATTGCCATCTCACTGTGCCACCTCACTGTCCCCATTGCCACCTCACTGTGCCCATTGCCACCTTACTGTGTCCATTGCAGCCTCCCTGTGCCCGAGTCAGTCAGTGTACCTGAAAATCTTCTTATTCCGCGGCCGGCGTCCATTGTTTAAATATCGCGGCTTTCTTCTCGTCCCTTCCGCGATAGGCGTTTCCAGCAAACACTGTGTTGAGTGTTGCGCCTATCACGGAGATCCTTTCATTCTCGGACTCCGTTTCCCAGCAGGCACTATGTTCAGTGTTCCGCCAATCACGGACGTCGGACAACAGAACGTCCATGATAGGTGCAACACTCAACACAGTGTTTGCTGGAAACGCCTATCGCGGAAGGGACGAGAAGAAAGCCGCGAGATTTAAACAATGGACGCCAGCCGCGGAATAAGAAGATTTTCAGGTACTGACTCGAGTATAAGCCGAGGGGTATACTTTCAGCCCTAAAAAAAAGGCTGAAAAACTCGGCTTATACTCGAGTATATACGGTATGCTCAAAAAAACTCAAAAAAGCTCAAAGAAGCTCAATAAGGCTGGATTCACATCTATGCATTTTTAGTGCTTTTTGCATTTTGCAGATTTGCACTACAGAACGTGTTCCATAGGAAACCATGATATATGGACTGTAGTGCAAATCTGCAAAAAGCACAAAAAATGCATAGGTATGAACCCAGCCTTAAAAAGTGCAAAAGAGCACAAAAAAGCAAAAGCTTCTTCAAGCTGGGAGAGAAATTAAAGCTCAAATGCCTTTAAAAGCCACTTTTTTTTTTTTTTTTTATTTCTACCAAATCAACTATTGGTTTGTTACATTTTACAGATCTGCTTACATGTTAAGGTTATTACAATGTATATTTTTGCATTAAAAAAAGAAGAAAAAAAATATTGTATATACAATTGCTACACAAGCCATATTGCAATTTAATGTTTCTAAAAGTCCCCTTATATTCTGTAAAGTTAATGCAACATGTTTCTTACAGATACAAAATTACCAGTAATCACTGCGGCTGTCATTGGGAGTCTTGTGGTCATTGTCATCTCCGCTGTTCTTATCTGGAAATATAAAAAAATAAAAAGGTTTTCACATCAAGACCCTCATCAAGCAACACCTACAGCAGGTAATTAGAATTCACTTATAGTGCAGTATATTTTTTTTTATAATTAGAAGCTTTCAAAATGAACTGAAGGTTCAGTCACCATCACATGTCTACAAGTGTCCTTATTCAATAAAGGGATCCTTGGTCATTTTTAAGCAAAGTACACCTAATAATAGGACCCCTTTGTTGAAAAAAAAAGCACTATCCCATGACAACCAATAAGCAGGGCCGCCATCAGGGGGGTACAGGCAGTACACCTGTAAGGGGACCGGAGGTCCCCAGGGGCCCGGGTGGCAACCCCCCTTTTTTTTATTTTTTTTATTAAAAAAATATATATATATATATATATATATATATATTTATTATTATTATTATTTTTTTTTATTTTTTTGTAAGGGGCCCAGATGGCAACCCCCCCCCCCCCCCCTTTTTTGAAAAAGAAAATGACTTTTTTTTTTGTAAGGGGCCCAGAAGCCCGGAGGTCCCCAGGGGCCCAGATGGCAACCCTCACTTTTTTTTGTAAGGGGCACAGGGGCCCTGAGGTCCCCAGGGTCCCCGGGTGGCAGCCCCCCTTCTTTTTTTTATTTTTTATAAAAAAATAAATAATTTAGTTTATTTCTTTTTTTATTTTATTCTTTTTTTTTGTAAAAGGGGCCCAGATGCCTGGAGGTCCCCAAGGGCCCGGATGGCAACCCCTGACCTCAATAATCCGCAGCGGCAGCACCCCCCGCTTCATAATTCGTGGCACCCCCCCCGCTTCTCAATTTGCAGCGGCAGCACCCCCCTCCCTGGGCTCTCTGCTCCAGGGGTCCATGCCTGAAGCTGTGTAAGGGGCCCCAAAATTCCTGATGGCGGCCCTGCCAATAAGAATATGTTTATACTGCTTGGATTTGCACAGTTAATTTTAGTTGGTTACCATGGGTAGGAATGAGCTTCCTGTTCGAGTCGAACATACGTTCGACTCGAACATCGGCTGTTCGATCGTTCGACGAAGATCGAACGATTTGGGCCGTTCGCGCCTAATTCGAGTGACGCGAACGGCCCACAATGCACTACGCCATCGCAGTGTCATCCAGGCGCTGTGATTGGCCAAGCATTCACTGTGACCCCGCATGCTTGGCCAATCACAGCGCCGGCAGCGAGGAGAGTAATGATTGGCCACAGGCAGGATGCCTGTGGCCAATTATTGCTGAGGGGGTTTAGTACACGCCCCACACTATAAAAGGCCGCCAGCGCGGCGGCCTTGTGTAGTGTATTCCGGAGCAGGGAAAGAGAAGCATAGGCAGGGACAGTGTCATTTTTTTTCCTTTACTAATCCTGGATTCCTTGTGTTTAGGGACAAATAAGGATAGGTAGGGAGAGTGTCAGTGTGTTATTCTGTGCTAAACCTTGTTTGTAGGGACAGAGAAGGACAGTGAGGGAAAGTGTCAGTGTGCTCTTCTGTTCTAAACCAATCTTGCTGAACCATATTTGAAATTCTTGAGTTTAGGGACAGAGAGGTACAGTGAGGGAAAGTGTCAGTGTGCTATTCTGTTCTAAACCAATCTTGCTGAACCATATTTGAAATCCTTGAGTTTAGGGACAGAGAGGTACAGTGAGGGAAAGTGTCAATTAAATTAACAATGACAATCAGTTGATATCTTTAATTATAATGATTCTCTGCACTGATGATACGTGCGATGGGATTGGTTCCCTGAGTAAATGCACTCTAAACATTATAATCAAGTTTTGCATTGTCCTACCTAATCTATATTTTATTATTTTATTTTTTATATACTTTATTGTATTCATCAACTAGACTTTTTAAATGAATTAAATAAAATGTTTGTATTCTTCATGCAGTGAGCCCATGGTTAGTGATGAGCCGAACACCCCCGGGTTCGGTTCGCACCAGAACCCGCGAACGGACCGAAAGTTCGCACGAACATTAGAACCCTATGCAATGGATGTGAACGTTCGGATTCTAAAGTGCTAATTATAACGACTATTATCCATGTTTCTGTCCTAAACAGAGTTTGGGAACCCGGGTTCTGCACCAGGGGACATGTATCAATGCAAAAAGAAGTTTTAAAAACGGACGTTTTCCGGGAGCAGTCATTTTAATGATGCATAAAGTGAAAAAAAAAGTCAAATATTCCTTTAAATATTGTACCTGGGGGGTGTCTAAAGTATGCCTGTAAAGTGCCACGTGTTTCCCGTGTTTAGAACTGTCCCTGCACAAAATAACATTTCTAAAGGAAAAAAAAGCCATTTAAAGGACACTCGTGGAAACTATCAGTGTGCTATTCTGTGCTAAATCTTGTTTGTAGGGACAGAGAAGGACAGTGAGTGAAACTGACAGTGTGCTATTCTGTTCTAAACCAATCTTGCTGAACCATATTTGAAATCCTTGAGTTTAGGGACAGAGAGGTACAGTGAGGGAAAGTGTCAGTGAGCTATTCTGTTCTAAACCAATCTTGCTGTACCATATTTGAAATCCTTGAGTTTAGGGACAGAGAAGGACACTCGTGGAAACTATCAGTGTGCTATTCTGTGCTAAATCTTGTTTGTAGGGACAGAGAAGGACAGTGAGTGAAACTGACAGTGTGCTATCCTGTTCTAAACCAATCTTGCTGAACCATATTTGAAATCCTTGAGTTAGAGCTATTCTGTTCTAAACCAATCTTGCTGAACCATATTTGAAATCCTTGAGTTTAGGGACAGAGAAGGACACTCGTGGAAACTATCAGTGTGCTATTCTGTGCTAAATCTTGTTTGTAGGGACAGAGAAGGACAGTGAGTGAAACTGACAGTGTGCTATTCTGTTCTAAACCAATCTTGCTGAACCATATTTGAAATCCTTGAGTTTAGGGACAGAGAGGTACAGTGAGGGAAAGTGTCAGTGAGCTATTCTGTTCTAAACCAATCTTGCTGAACCATATTTGAAATCCTTGAGTTTAGGGACAGAGAAGGACACTCGTGGAAACTATCAGTGTGCTATTCTGTGCTAAATCTTGTTTGTAGGGACAGAGAAGGACAGTGAGTGAAACTGACAGTGTGCTATTCTGTTCTAAACCAATCTTGCTGAACCATATTTGAAATCCTTGAGTTTAGGGACAGAGAGGTACAGTGAGGGAAAGTGTCAGTGAGCTATTCTGTTCTAAACCAATCTTGCTGTACCATATTTGAAATCCTTGAGTTTAGGGACAGAGAAGGACACTCGTGGAAACTATCTGTGTGCTATTCTGGGCTAAATCTTGTTTGTAGGGACAGAGAAAGACAGTGAGTGAAACTGACAGTGTGCTATTCTGTTCTAAACCAATTATGCTGAACCATATTTGAAATCCTTGAGTTTAGGGACAGAGAGGTACAGTGAGGGAAAGTGTCAGTGAGCTATTCTGTTCTAAACCAATCTTGCTGAACCATATTTGAAATCCTTGAGTTTAGGGACAGAGAAGGACACTCGTGGAAACTATCAGTGTGCTATTCTGTGCTAAATCTTGTTTGTAGGGACAGAGAAGGACAGTGAGTGAAACTGACAGTGTGCTATTCTGTTCTAAACCAATCTTGCTGAACCATATTTGAAATCCTTGAGTTTAGGGACAGAGAAGTACAGTGAGGGAAAGTGTCAGTGAGCTATTCTGTTCTAAACCAATCTTGCTGTACCATATTTGAAATCCTTGAGTTTAGGGACAGAGAAGGACACTCGTGGAAACTATCAGTGTGCTATTCTGTGCTAAATCTTGTTTGTAGGGACAGAGAAGGACAGTGAGTGAAACTGACAGTGTGCTATTCTGTTCTAAACCAATCTTGCTGAACCATATTTGAAATCTTTGAGTTTAGGGACAGAGAGGTACAGTGAGGGAAAGTGTCAGTGTGCTATTCTGTTCTAAACCAATCTTGCTGTACCATATTTGAAATCCTTGAGTTTAGGGACAGAGAAGGACACTCGTGGAAACTATCAGTGTGCTATTATGTGCTAAATCTTGTTTGTAGGGACAGAGAAGGACAGTGAGTGAAACTGACAGTGTGCTATTCTGTTCTAAACCAATCTTGCTGAACCATATTTGAAATCCTTGAGTTTAGGGACAGAGAGCTACAGTGAGGGAAAGTGTCAGTGTGCTATTCTGTTCTAAACCAATCTTGCTGTACCATATTTGAAATCCTTGAGTTTAGGGACAGAGAAGGACACTCGTGGAAACTATCAGTGTGCTATTCTGTGCTAAATCTTGTTTGTAGGGACAGAGAAGGACAGTGAGTGAAACTGACAGTGTGCTATTCTGTTCTAAACCAATCTTGCTGAACCATATTTGAAATCCTTGAGTTTAGGGACAGAGAGGTACAGTGAGGGAAAGTGTCAGTGAGCTATTCTGTTCTAAACCAATCTTGCTGTACCATATTTGAAATCCTTGAGTTTAGGGACAGAGAAGGACACTCGTGGAAACTATCAGTGTGCTATTCTGTGCTAAATCTTGTTTGTAGGGACAGAGAAGGACAGTGAGTGAAACTGACAGTGTGCTATTCTGTTCTAAACCAATCTTGCTGAACCATATTTGAAATCCTTGAGTTTAGGGACAGAGAGGTACAGTGAGGGAAAGTGTCAGTGAGCTATTCTGTTCTAAACCAATCTTGCTGAACCATATTTGAAATCCTTGAGTTTAGGGACAGAGAAGGACACTCGTGGAAACTATCAGTGTGCTATTCTGTGCTAAATCTTGTTTGTAGGGACAGAGAAGGACAGTGAGTGAAACTGACAGTGTGCTATTCTGTTCTAAACCAATCTTGCTGAACCATATTTGAAATCCTTGAGTTTAGGGACAGAGAGGTACAGTGAGGGAAAGTGTCAGTGAGCTATTCTGTTCTAAACCAATCTTGCTGAACCATATTTGAAATCCTTGAGTTTAGGGACAGAGAAGGACACTCGTGGAAACTATCAGTGTGCTATTCTGTGCTAAATCTTGTTTGTAGGGACAGAGAAGGACAGTGAGTGAAACTGACAGTGTGCTATTCTGTTCTAAACCAATCTTGCTGAACCATATTTGAAATCCTTGAGTTTAGGGACAGAGAGGTACAGTGAGGGAAAGTGTCAGTGTGCTATTCTGTTCTAAACCAATCTTGCTGTACCATATTTGAAATCCTTGAGTTTAGGGACAGAGAAGGACACTTGTGGAAACTATCAGTGTGCTATTCTGTGCTAAATCTTGTTTGTAGGGACAGAGAAGGACAGTGAGGGAAACTGTCAGTGTGCTATTCTGTGCTAAACCCTTCTTGCTGAAGCATATTGCAAATCCTTGTGTTTAGAGACAGAGAAGGATAGGCAGGGGACAGTGTCAGTGTCATTATTGCTAAGCCTCCTGCACAGTATACACCTGAAGGTAGCCCTTATTGCTGTTTTTCCCATCTCCCTGCAGGCCATCCATTAAAATGTCTGGAAGGCAAACAAGGAGAGGCAGACAGTCAGGAGGCAAAAAAAGAGGGCAAGCAGGCTCTGTGTCTGGGGGCAACAGTGCTGGTCGTGGACGCGGTGCATTGTCATCAGCACATGGCCATGGGACACGCTTGTCCTTCTTTTCGGCAGCTGGACATGTTGAGCCACATCATGCCGAAGACTTGGTAGAGTGGATGACCAAGCCCACCTCATCCTCCTCATCCTCTCTCACCCAGGCTCAGGGTACTGGCAAAGCAGCTGCCAAAGCGTCCTCTTCTCTGGTATCATTATCTTCATTAGTCAATCCTTCCCTAGACCCACCATGTCCTCCTCCTGAGGAGTCCCCCGAACTGTTTGAGCACAGTGTTGGGTACATGCTCCAGGAGGATGCCCAGCGTTTCGAAGGATCTGATGATGATACCCAGATAGAGGAAGGCAGTAGCGTGAGAGCAGAGAGAGGGGATGCTCAAGAAGGACACCAATCTGGCAGTCATGCTCCAGCAGCTGCAGCATACTGCCAGATTGGCTCCAGTGATGAGGAGGGAGGGGATGATGAGGTCACTGACTCCACGTGGGTGCCTAATAGGAGAGAGGAGGAGGAGGAGGATGAGGAGGAGGCACATCTCCAACGAGGCAGGATGCCCTTGGGTGGCCAGCGTATGGGCAGCACACCGACGGAATCACACCGCAGAGCTCCGCCTGTGCAGGGCGCTGCCTCTGCCCGTCATTCAAAAAGTTCTTTGGTGTGGGCCTTTTTTGAGGCGAGTGCATCAGATCGCACAGCTGCTGTTTGCAACATATGTCTCAAGCGTATATCGCGTGGCCAAAACATCAGCCACTTGGGCACCACATGCTTGATCAGACATATGTTGACCTGCCATGCAGCTTGTTGGCAAGCCTACCTTAAAGACCCACACCAAAGAACAAAAGCTGACCTCTTCTTGCACCGCATCAGCTGGGATCTCCAACCCCACTATACCTTCAGTCCTCTCTGAAACCTGCTCTGAGAGGAATGAAGGTGTAGAATTAGGTGTGTCACAGCCAAGTACTTGCGGGCACTCTGCTAGCAGTACACCGACGTCCGATTCTAGCAGGCAAATTCTCCTGCCCCAGCTGCTGGACCGTCGAAAGAAGTTCACTCCCAGCCATCCACATGCCCAGCGGTTGAATGCTAGCTTGGCTAAATTGCTAGCGCTTCAACTGCTGCCTTTTCAGTTGGTAGACTCGGCCCCCTTCCGTGAGTTTGTGCAATGTGCGGTTCCTCAGTGGCAGGTTCCCAAACGCCACTTTTTCTCACGGAAGGCGATTCCGGCTCTCTACAGGCATGTGGAAGGCAATGTCTTGGCCTCGCTGGACAGGGCGGTCAGCGGTAAGGTGCATATTACCGCTGACTCATGGTCCAGCAGGCATGGACAGGGATGTTACCTTTCTTTCACGGCCCATTGGGTCACTCTTTTGGCAGCTGGGAAGGATGCAGGACAAGGTGCAGTAGTGTTGGAGGTTGTTCCACCGCCACGCCTCCAAAATGCTACTACTGGTTGTGACACACCTCTCTCCTCCACCCCCTCCTCTTCTTCTTCCTCCATGGCCTCTTCCTGTGGTTTGTCCTCGTAACCAGCGGTGCTCCGTAGGCGTTCAAGGGGCTACGCAAGTACGCAGGCAAAAAGATGCCATGCCGTGCTTGCGCTGGTGTGTTTGGGGGACAGGAGCCACACTGGGGCAGAGGTCCTGTCTGCTCTGCAGGGGCAGGCCGAGAGGTGGTTGACGCCACGCCAGCTTAAGCCAGGAATGGTGGTTTGCGACAATGGCACCAACCTCCTCTCCACCTTCTGACAGGGACAACTGACCCATGTGCCCTGTATGGCTCACGTCCTTAACCTGGTGGTGCAGCGGTTCTTGGGCAGGTACCCGGGCTTACAGGATGTCCTGAGGCAGGCCAGGAAAGTCTGTGTGCATTTCCGCAGATCTTATAATGCCAGTGCTCGCCTGGCTGAGCTGCAAAAGGAGTTGAACCTGCCCAAGAACCGCCTTATATGTGACATGCCCACCAGGTGGAACTCAACGTTGGCCATGCTGCAGCGGCTGCACACGCAGCAGAGGGCCATCAAAGAGTACCTGTGCGACTACGGCACCAGGACAGGGTCAGGGGAGCTCGGGTTTTTTTCACCACGCCAGTGGGGCATGATCAGGGATGCATGCACTGTCCTGGCACCATTTGAGGAGGCCACGAGGATGGTGAGCAGTGACAGTGCATGCATCAGTGACACTGTACCACTTGTCCACCTGTTGGAGCACACGCTGCGTGGAATAATGGACAGGGCACTTGAGGCAGAACAGAGGCAGGAAGAGGAGGACTTCCTTGCCTCTCAAGGCCCCCTTTACCCAGACAGTGTTCCTTCTGTCCCACCCATTGCACAGGAGGAGGAGGATTGTGTCAGCATGGAGGTGGAGGCTGGCACTCAGCATCATCAGCAGCAGTCTTTTAGGGATGATTTACAGTCCCAAGAAACCAGTGGACTTGTACGTGGCTGGGAGGAGGTGGCTGCGGATCATGTCGTCCTTAGTGACCCAGAGGACTCCGGACTGAATGCCTCAGCTAACCTACGCTGCATGGCCTCCCTGATCCTGCAAAGTCTGCGGAAGGATCCTCGTATTCTTCGGATCAAGGAGAGGGACCATTACTGGCTGGCCACTCTCCTTGATCCACGGTACAAGGGTAAGGTTGCGGACCTTATGTTACCGTCGCAGAGGGAGCAGAGGATGAGACAACTCCGGGAGGCCTTGCAGAAAGGTCTGTGCAACGCGTTCCCAGAGACTGGGAGGTTACAAACTCCTGGTCCTGGACAACGAGTTGCTGAGGCTTCGGGCAGTCAAAGAAGGAGCGGTGGGGAAGGTGGCCGTCTGACCGATGTGTTCAGACAATTCTTTAGTCCGCAGCCCCAAAGTATGATCGGTTCCAGCAACCATCGCCAGCGTCTGATATACATGGTGCAGGAATACCTAGGGGCAAGGTCAGACTTGGACACCTTCCCCACCGAAAATCCTCTGGCTTACTGGGTCTTGAGGATGGATCACTGGCCAGAGCTTGCACAGTATGCAATTGAGCTACTGGCCTGTCCTGCATCCAGCGTTCTTTCAGAACGCACATTCAGTGCTGCTGGAGGATTTGTCACGGATCACAGGGTGCGCCTGTCCACCGACTCGGTTGATCGACTGACTTTCATCAAGATGAACCAGTCTTGGATCACCACCAGCTACCACACACCTGATGCTGATATAACAGACTAATTGATTTTAAAATGTCACATCCCTTCAAAACTGATGCTGAGTTCCTGTGCTGTTATGTTGACTAGCTATCCTCCTCCTCCTCCTCAATGATCCGATTAATGATGATAGCTTGGAAGATCATTTTGGTTTATGGGTGCCGCCACCAGTGGCTAAGGCCCAATTTTTCAGCCCCTGTTTAACAGGGGCGTGTAATTACAATTTTTGATGCAATACTTTGCAACAGGCCTCATTGCTGTGCTCCAAGTACAGTATCTGTGAGGGGTTGCAGTGTTGTGCCACCAGTGCCTAAGGCCCAATTTTTCAGCCCCTGTTCAACAGGGGCATGCAATTATAATTATTGATCTAATAATTCACAGCAGGGCCCATTGCTGCGCCCACCAAGAGTAACTGTCAGGCCTTACAGTGTTGTGTCAACACCACCACCACCACCACCACCACCACCACCAAAGGCCCAATTTTTCAGCCCCTGTTCAACAGGGGCATGCAATTATAATTATTGATCTAATAATTCACAGCAGGGCCCATTGCTGTGCCCACCAAGAGTAACTGTCAGGCCTTACAGTGTTGTGTCAACACCACCACCACCACCACCACCACCACCAAAGGCCCAATTTTTCAGCCCCTGTTCAACAGGGGCATGCAATTATAATTATTGATCTAATAATTCACAGCAGGGCCCATTGCTGCGCCCACCAAGAGTAACTGTCAGGCCTTACAGTGTTGTGGCACCAGCACCACCATCAAAGGCCCAATTTTTACTACCACTGTTCAACAATTATATGTTATTACAATTCCTGATATAATAGTTGACAGTAGGGCGTTCCAGCACCCACCAAGAGTAACTGTGAATGCTTACAGTGTTGTGCCAACACCAACACCTAAGGGGCCAATTTCTGCAGAGTATATACGGCAGGTCCCTACTTTCAAACATCCAACTTACAAACGACTACTACTTGCAAACGGAAGAAGACAACAGGAAGTGAGAGGAAATCTACCCCTTGGAAGGAAAATTCTCTCCTGTAAGAATTAATATGGGAGAAAGGTGTCTCCTCTCTACTGATGCTTTATCACCAATCCTTGTTTCAATAAAAACACCACATTTCAAAATCAGTTGTCATTGGGACGCAAAGTGAGGTGAAATGTTCTGAACAGGGGCACAGACAGCAAAACAAATGTTACAGGGGTGATAACCCTTCCCTATGTTTTCCAAAAAGCTTAAAAATAGGTATTTGGGCTGGAGCTACACTTAAACAATGTAGCTGTTCAAAATTACAAACAGATTCTACATAAGAACAAACCTACAGTCCCTGTCTTGTATGCACCGCCTGTACACGGCTGTTCAGAGTATATAGGGCCTTTTTTATTTTGTGTGTGGGGTTCCCCTTAATATCCATACAAGACCCAAAGGGGCTGGTAATGGGCTGGGGTGGGGGGGGGGGGGGTGTGATGGGGTAGCTATGCCATTTTTCTTAAAGATTTTCATCCATATTACCGGGACCAGACATTACATTAAAGCCGCAAGCAGTTTTAAATGGCTTTTTTTTCCTTTAGAAATGTTATTTTGTGCAGGGACAGTTCTAAACACGGGAAACACGTGGCACTTCACAGGCATACTTTAGACACCCCCCAGGTACAATATTTAAAGGAATATTTGACTTTTTTTTTTTCACTTTATGCATCTTTAAAATGACTGCTCCCGGAAAACGTCTGTTTTTAAAACTTCTTTTTGCATTGATACATGTCCCCTGGTGAAGAACCCGGGTTCCCAAACTCTGTTTAGGACAATAACATGGATAATAGTCGTTATAATTAGCACTTTAGAATCCGAACGTTCGCATCCATTGTATTTAATAGGGTTCTAATGTTCGTGCGAACTTTCGGTCCGTTCGCGGGTTCTGGTGCGAACCGAACCCGGGGGTGTTCGGCTCATCACTAACCATGGGCTCACTGCATGAAGAATACAAACATTTTATTTAATTCATTTAAAAAGTCTAGTTGATGAATACAATAAAGTATATAAAAAATAAAATAATAAAATATAGATTAGGTAGGACAATGCAAAACTTGATTATAATGTTTAGAGTGCATTTACTCAGGGAACCAATCCCATCGCACGTATCATCAGTGCAGAGAATCATTATAATTAAAGATATCAACTGATTGTCATTGTTAATTTAATTTCGGATATTGTCCTTTGCCTTGTGAAATAGGCAAAACAGGTATAAATAGTCAATGTGCTTTACCTGTATATTAGTTTTCTGTAGATATATCTTGTTTTGAGTTTAGTATTAACTCTTTCTAAGTAATTATATTGATTGACCAAATACATATCTTTATTTAAACATTGTTGCTATTTATTGCAGGGCTCCTTGGGGGCTCATCCGGGATGCCCACTTTACCGATCCTCAGTAGTGTATTTAGTTTTTTTTCTTGCCTTAGGCCTGACTAAACTCGTGCACCCCCTAATTTAAATATGACCCACCCCTTCCTGTCAAGGTCACACCCCTTTCTGTTTAAGACCCGCCCTGAAATTTTCGAGTGGGGACACTTGTTCTTAGGGCCTGGGGGGGGCATTGGATTTCCTTAATTTGCATAGATTTCCTCTCACTTCCTGTTTGGCTATGTGGCAGGAAGTGGAGGGAAATCTCTGCAATGGGACAGGGATGGTAAAAAATAAACTGACAGGGGCTATAACCCTCCCTTACTCTATCCAAAATGGAAAAAAAAAGTGTTGCCTATAGTTCTACTTTAAGCACAAATTTATGATAATTTTATGGAGAGGACCAAGAAGATATAACCATGTCAATGGTGCAGAAGAAAACATATAGCACAGTGAGGAAGGTTTGTGGTCAGGGATGATAGGACCATCAAAATTAGAATCAGCTTGTGTTACACTAACAGTGTAGCGCAAGCCGGCGGGGACTCTTTCCGTGCTGCCCCTCCTGAAAAGTGCTGCCCTAGGCCTGGGCCTTGTTGGCCTAGGCCAGGATACAGCGTTACCGATCTTGTATTGTGTGTGTGCATATTTATTGATATTTTTTTCATTAAAACTTCTATTGAAAATAAGTATACATATAGACAGGTATTTGCACCACTTCCCTTCACATCACACTGTTCCCAGGAGAGAGCGGGGACCAGTGACGGCACGCCGCGCTACTCGCTCATGCGCAGTAGTGTACCGGGAAGTGAAGCCGCAAGGCTTCACTATCTGATTCCTTCACCGAGAATGGCGGCGGCAGCATCCGAGGACCTTGTCTGCCGACATCGCAGGCATCGCTGGACAGGTAAGTGTCCATTTTTTAAAGGTTAGCAGCTGCAGTATTTGTAGCTGCTGGCTTTTAAAAAAAAAAAAATTGGCGGAACCTCCGCTTTAAATAGAGAATATCAATAAGCAATAGTCAGAAAAACTTCAGTCAGGGTGGTTTTTACCAAATCTACTCCAAATCAGAATGTCATTTAAAAAAATTGTACACAGCCATGGAAAAGTTTTGTTTTATTTTGAAAACTTTTTTTCTTTCAAAATATTTTATTTTTCAATACTCATAAAACAAATCATAAAATAAAACAAATAATATACAGTATAACATACGAATAATTCATACAGGAGAATAATAATATAGACAGCACAAATAATATTCCATATTCAAAAAATTAAATAAAAATAAATAAAAGAGCAAATACGTATCTCTACTTTCAATAGAAGATTTATCAGATAAAGGCCAGAAAGCCTAAAAAATGTTATATAGATTTACTTTAGCTAAACCAGAATAAAAACAAAAAATGAATTAATCGAGATCCACGCCCCTCCATGGCACCCCTATAGGGATCATGCTGTGCCAGAAGAGGGGATCCCACGTGTATTTGAATGGGCTCTTAAAGTGGTTGTAAACCCACTTTTTCAACTTGCACCTACAGGTAAGCCTAGATTAAGGCTTACCTGTAGGTGCAAGAAATATCTCCTAAACCTACACGGTTTAGGAGATATTTACTAAAAATGACAGGCGCATTCATGGGGTTAATCCCATTCACAAAATCGTCTACTTCCCAGCAATTGCTGGGCGTAGCCGAATGAAAAGGCTCTCGCGCGCATGCGCAGAGTGACGTCTCCGCCGCTCCGGAGCGGCGCTGTGATTGGCTGCAGCGGCGATACCCGGAAGTAACCTTCCGGCTATCGCCGCAGTGATGGATGCGGCTGAAGAGGGAGATGAGGACGGCTTCGGGGGTCCCGATCTAAGGTAAGTGATGCATAATGAGCTATTATGCTAGTCATATTAGCTCATTATGCCTTTCTCTTACAGGTGGTTGTGAAAAAAAAAAATTATCGGGTTTACAACCACTTTAAGAAAGCCCTCTAACCCTTACAAATCAAGAGATAAAACCAATGAAACAGGATGAAGGGTCATCCACACTATAACCTATCAATCAAAAAATGTTGTAAAGACCCTAGGAATATCATAAGAATATGTTTCTTATAAGGATCTCCAAGATTCATATCAGAAAAAATAAAGATAAAAATAAAAATAGAAGACAAAAGCACAATAAAAGATGGAAGGAGGGGGGGAGAAAAGGAGAGGGGTGTACACGCCTGACTTAACGATCCCAAGCTGGAAAACAATGGAACAATTCAATGAAGAGATAATCCAATATAATTCGCCCAAGGTTCCCATATCTCTTCAAATTTTGGAACTGTGTTATTTAATATACTAGCTAGTTTTTCTTGAGTCATAATCCAAGAAATCTTTCGTTTGACATCAAAAAGGAAGGGTTTTTGTTTTTTCCAAGCTTTTGCTATGGTGAACTTGGCTCCGGTGAGAATGAAGTGAATCAGTAATTGAGTAGGTTTAGATATACGAGGAAGATGTGCATTCAGGAGAGCAACAAATGGGGATCTGGGAATCTGGTTTCCAGTGACTTTAAAGATTAAATTAAAAACTTTATTCCAAAAGGGGCGAATCCTAGGACACTCCCACCATGTATGGGCCATTGATCCTATAAGTTGGCAACCTCTGAAGCATGAAGGATCAGCTGAAGGGTAAATAGTAGCTAATTTAGAGGGGGTAAGATACCACCTTGTTAAAACTTTTACATTGGCTTCCACCAGATATACATTCAGAACGCCTTTAAAGGACTTCGAACAAGTAGTATGCCAGACTTTCAGGTCCAAAGTACAACGGAAGTCCTTTTCCCAAGCTTATTTTTAAATCTTATAGGTCCTGGGACAAAAAGCTGTGTTACATATTGTAAATGTATCATTTGAACGACAGAAGCACATTGACCAAGGAAGAATTACTTTGATTACATTGTAATGTCTATTTATTAACTATAAAATCACCTGAATGTGATTTTTTTTCTCCAGGAAATAACATGGATCCCGATTCACAAGATGTCTGTTACACCTACCTGGATATAAGTCAACTTTCCAAAGGTTAGTTGTCATATTAGGCATGGGCATCCGCTCCATAGGGCAAGGGGGGTCAATTGCCCCCCCCTGGAATCGCAAGAGTGTTGAAGTCAGAGTGAAGACACTTGCCACCTGCGTTGCAATAACCCCAGCTAGCGGTCAAAGACAGGGTTAAATGCAACTGTGTATCGCCGCTGCCGAAGCGCTTTGCAGGCGCTTCGGCAGCGGTGCCCATTTATTTCAATGGGCGGTGGAGGAGTGGTGTATACAGCGCTGCTCCACTGCCCCAAAGAAGCATGGATGACCTTAAAATGATGCCCCCCCCCCTGAAAAAAGTTCAGCGGACGCCCATGATATTAGGTGATTGTATTTGTGAAAACGTTTAAATTAAATAGAAAATGTATGCTTCTGAAGAAAAGAGTTATATCCTCCATTTTATAACTGAATTAGGGAGATTTATACCTAATAACCCATATAGGTTTCGTTGTCACCACAGAAAAATTATTTTATGCTCATGAATATTAGACATGTGCATTCGTTTCCGTCTGAATTTCAGAGATTTTCGTGTTCGTTTTAACAAAACGAACGTGCAGAATCCAAAATCCGAAAGATCCAAAATACAAAAATGCTTTATTTTTGGTACCATTATATTTTTGTATTGTTGCGTCAACAGTTCTGTATAGATAGATAGAAGATTCGATATGACGGTGACAATAGCGATCTGTGTCTATCGAACCTGCGGTAATACCGTTCGACATGAAGATTCGACGAAGCAGCTAAAAACATACGATCGCCACGAGCGGACATTTACGGCAAATGCTCCGCCCGTAGGCTATAGAAGAATTCTAATGTTGTTTGACTAGTAATAATAATTAATAAATATAATTATTACAAGTCAAACAACATTAGAATTCTACTATAGCTTGTGGGCGGAGCATTCGACCGGAAATGTACGATTGCGGCGGCGTCGTACAGTTTAGCTGCTTCGTCTAATCTTCTTTGAACATCCGACAGACACCATAAGCCTTCAATTGACAGATTCGGCCTTAATTACCGTATGTACTCAAGTATAAGTTGACCCGAATATAAGCCGAGGCACCTAATTTTACCACAAAAAACTGGGAAAACGTATTGACTCGAGTATAAGCCTAGGGTGTCCATCTGCATGCCTCACTGTGCCTCACTGTGTCCATGTGCATGCCTCACTGTGCCCATGCCCCACTGTGCCAATGCCTCACTGTGTCCAAGCCTCACTGTGCCCATGCCTCGCTGTGCCCATGCCTCACTGTGCCCATGAATAGACTGACGTTTAACATGGGAGTCTATGGAAGGGGTGCCCGGTTTTGAAAAATCGGTGCTTCCCGGTCGTAGGTTCCCTAGACAACAAACTATGCACACTTGTAGAGGAGAAATGGGGCTACATGTTTGCCAAGTTTCGGGTCCAGGGGACCTACGACCGGCCGGTACCGGGTCCCCAAAGTCACCAGAGAAATGACCGTTTAACATGGGAGTCTATAGAAGGGGTGCCTGGCTTTGAAAAATTAATGCTCTCCGGCTGTAGGTCCCCCGGAAAAAAAACTTTGCACACTTGTAGAGGAATAGTGGGGCTACATGTGTGCCATGTTTGTGGTCCAGGGGACCTACGGCCGGCTGGTCCTGGGTCCACAAAGTCCGGGAGATCAGGTGCAAAAAGGTGACTCGAGTATAAGCCGAGGGGGGCCTTTTCAGCACAAAAAAATGTGCTGAAAAACTCGGCTTATACTCGAGTATATACAGTAATTCGGATTTTCTTACAAATGCATATTTTTAACGAAACAAAATAAATAAAAATACATTTCGGGAGTAACTAAATAAATCTATTTTTTGGACGAAACCAAAATTCCGAAAAAATATATATTTCAGCGTGCACATGTCTAAAAAATATAATTAATTGAGATTCCCTTGTATTGACTTAAATGATTAATCAGGAGAAGAATGTGATTACCAATTTCATTTTTAGTTTTATAATCCAGGGCTCTTAACCCCCAGACTGTAGAAAAGTGCCAGGCCATGGCTTCCCTTTTCAGCCAGCTGCTGACCTGTTAAGCTCCCACAGTGCCTTTCACCTCCCAAGGTGTACCCCAACTTCCCACTCCCATAGTGGCCCAAAGTGTCCCCAGGCCCCCTGAGCACCCCCAACATTCACAATAACTCCCACAGTGCCCCCCCCCCAGTCTGCTGCACAGTCTCTGGTCCTCCATAGTGCTTTCCACCGCCAACAGTGTCCCACACTGTCCCTCAGCCTTCTCCAAAAACCTCACCCCTACAGGGCCACCAAGTCTGTTGCAGAGTCCTGTAACCCCCTCCGTAACCTCCATCCTCCCCCATAGTGACACCAACCTCATCCAGAGTCTTCCAGCATTTCAATACATGTTTTGTATTCCATTATTTTATTGTTTGAGTATGAACTTTATTCTTTACTGTTGGGTCAAGGAAGGTTTTGGAAGAATTTTCAGTACCCTGATCTCAAAAAGGCTGAGAACCCCTGATCTAATCACACCATCTTTGGCAACAAGAATATATAAAAGTGTTACGTGTTTCTCTAATATACTAATTACTGTTCTTTGTTTTCTCATTCCCTTTATAGGAAAAAGAATTAAACATGTAAGTATCCAACATATTCATTTTTTTTTTGTAGAACGATGGAAACCTACACTTACTGAAAGCTGAGTTATTTTAAATACCTAAAACAATTAAATGATAAAACTGTTTTTCCGAAGTGTAATATAAACTGAGAGTGGTTTCATTGCAAATATACTAAATATTTTATTTTTATGATTGGATGCTTAAAGCTAGCATAACACTATTTTAGCTCACTTCACACTTAGTAGAACTAAAGGCAGAAGTTTTTTTTTCTATCCTAATGGATTCTATGTGTGCAGCTCCCCCTCAGCCCCCCTTCATACTTACTTGAGCCCCATCTCTGTCCAGCACTGTGCACAATAGCAGTGTCTCTCCCGGCTCTCTCCCTCCTAATTGATGGACAGCTGGAGCTCCTGCTGCTGTCAAAACATGGGAGGGAGCATGCACATAGCAACCCTGATCCTCCTCTTCTCAGCTCCTCCACTGGCGCTCCTAGCTCCTCCCTCCACCAAGTGCCCCCATAGCAAGCCGCTTGCTATGGGGGTACTTGGTGGAGGGAAGAGCTAGGAGCGCCAGTGGAAGACCTGAAAAAAAGGATAATTAGACCTGAAAAGAGCCAGCAGCTACACATACTGCAGTTGCTGGCTTCTAACAATAGGACACTTTCCTGTCCTGGAGTCCAGCAATGTTGGCACCGCAGCTGATGTTTCCATCAGCTGTCGGGTGCTGCCGCCTCCATTTTCAGTCGAGGGAACCCAGCAGTTTAGCATTACGGCTTCACGCCGGGTACCCTACTGCCCATGCGTGAGGCTCCGCTCCTCTCTCCTACTGGCCCGGCGGCCAAGGGAAGAAGAAGGAGAGAGCCAAACTGTGACGTCAAGGGCCGTGGCTCCCAGAAGTGGGGACAGATATCTGCTACACCCCCCCCCCCCCCGAAAGGTGCCAAATGTGGCACAGGAGGGGGAGAGGGGACAAATGAGCGGACGTTCCACTTTTGGGGGAACTCCGGTTGAAATGGCCATATTTAACACTCCCAATTGCATCTATAAAGATGGCTCCTCAGATATCAAATGTCAACAAAGGCACCAAATCAGTGTACAACGGGGAAGTCATCTTGTATATAACTATGGCTGTAGATTATTGCTGCCATGGGATAACTACACCCCCCATTTTTATGTTACAAATAAAAGTATTTTATTTCATATAGATTTGTTACATACTGGTACCTCAAAATTCTCTAATTTTCTCTGTTAGGATTATTGTATATGTTGTCCTTGTGATTTCCTTTGAATTTAACTTAAATCTTAAAAATGTTATTAGCTCTTCTATGAACCTTGTTGAGCCTTTAATTAACTAGTAAACCCTGTAGTAATATAGAAGAAGAGGGGGATTTTGGGACTTTAAATGAGGCGTAGATAAGTGTCTAGGAAAGTTTAGGATACCAGAAATGCATATATTGTCACAATCCCCTTGGGGAAATCTCTGTGGCCAATGGGAGACTGCTACATAACCAATCCAATGAATGAAATACAATAGGCAGATATGAAAAATCATATATATAATGTATCATAAATATAATACATTGATCATGCATACAAGGGCATAATACATGTAGAGGTATTCACATTGACATAATTGAAGTTCAAAAAATGGATAGACATGATTAAAAGGCAATCACAATAAAATGGACATTCAGACGGTGTGAGCATGGTTATCCTATGCAATGGGTAGAAAATAAGGTACAATTGGTAGAATATAAGATTTGGGGTGGGTTTTGGTTGGCATCCCTGAGTGTGGACTCGACGCGTTTCTTGGCATTATCAGCCAGTCATCAGGAGTGGGATGCATAGAATTTAACTAAAAAAGAAAATATATAGACAAGTAGGTCAGATGCGTCTCAAAATTAAATGTAATACTTTCAAGGAGCAGAGTTAAAAGAATCTAATACATTACAGATGACGAAGCCCAAATAGATAGCCCAGTGGCCCCCAAACGGGAGTGAGATGATGGCCCTGGATGAACTGTCTCCCCCGAGGTTGAGGCAGGGACAAAACCCCAAAACCAAACACTGTCCAAGGACACCTCCACCAGAGAGGAGAGCCAAAGAGAGGGGTACCTGTAGTAATATATATATATATTGTGAGGGGGTTAACTCGGTAGCGGGTGTGTGTGACCCCCTGGTTGGGCTCCCCACACAAAAACAGGGCCAGCAGACGGAGGTTGTGGTTTTCAAAATCAAAAGGTGCGGTTTATTTCTCTATGTACAGTGACAAAAACACAGCAAAGCCAAAAAGAAACATAAACAAAATAAATCCTGGTCAGCTTGACCTCTGACTAAACATGCAGGTTTCCTAACTAACAACTGGGATCAGCCTGGTGCTGTCCTAGTCCCTAAGTCCCTGGTTTAGTCAATGTCCAAACAAATAGCCACACAGGCTTTTTCTCACCGCACAGGGGTTCACTCTCCCTAGACAGTCCACACAGGTCTGGTTCCAGGCATGAGCAAACACCTAATGAATCTGGGAGTTTTTATAGAGGCCTTAAACGAACTGACAGGCTTCAGCTGGTCTCATCAACTCCCTGCCTGCACGACGCCCAGCCCTCTCCCTAGAGGTATGAGTCATCCATGAGCCCACTAGCCTCAGCTGGGCTTCATCAACTCCCTCCCTAGTTGTATAAGTCGGCATAAAGCCTGAATCTGGGAGAAATATATCTACCCCCCTGGATGCAACCAGGTGACTTTACCTTCCTGCTGTCACATACCCCCCCCTCTTGTTTTAACCTTGGGGTTGGAACACCAGCAATCAGGCATTCATGTACTCGAGACAAAGCATCCACATTCCCCATTTGAACGCCAGGGCGATGCTTTACTGTGAAGTTGAATTCCTGTAGGGCCAGGAACCACCTATTCACTCTTCTATTTGTCTCCTTGTTTTGAGCCATCCACTTTAACGGAGCGTGATCCGTAACCATGTCAAAGTGCCTACCTAGCAGATAGTACCGAAGGGAATCTAGAGCCCACTTCACCGCTAAACACTCCTTTTCAACCGTGGCGTAATTTTCCTCATGGGACTTCAACTTCCTGCTGAGGTAAATGACTGGGTGCTCTTCCCCGTTCCAGACCTGGGACAATACTGCTCCTAACCCCACATCTGACGCATCACTTTGTACGACAAAGTCTTTAGAGAAGTCGGGTGAGTACAACACTGGCTGGCTACATAAGGCTTGTTTCAAGAATTGGAATGCTGCCTCAGCCTCGGGGGTCCATTTAATCATGACCGACCCTTTCCCTTTCGTCAGGTTGGTTAGGGGCACAGCCTTAGAAGCAAAGTGGGGAATGAAGCGCCGATAATAACCCGCGATTCCCAGAAAGGCCCGTACCTGCTTCTTGCTGTTGGGACGTGGCCAACTCTGGATGGCCTCGACTTTGTTGAGTTGGGGTTTTATCACTCCCCTGCCAATGGTGTACCCAAGATATTTGGCCTCCTCCTGCCCAATGGTACACTTCTTGGGGTTAGCCGTAAACCCCGCTTCCCAGATAGAGTCTAGGACTGCTTGCACTTTTGGCAGATGTGAGGCCCAATCTGTGCTATGGACAATTACGTCATCCAGGTAAGCCGCAGCATACTTCCGATGGGGCCTCAGTATCTGGTCCATTTTCCGCTGGAATGTGGCCGGCGCATTCTGTAACCCGAACGGCATTCTTTTATATTGGAACGCCCCGTCTGGGGTTACAAATGCGGTTTTCTCTTTGGCCGACTTGGCCAGGGGAATTTGCCAATACCCTTTTGTGAGGTCAAGAGTCGTCATGTATCGGGCTGTTCCCAGCCGGTCGATCAACTCATCTATACGTGGCATGGGGTAGGTGTCAAATTTTGTAACTTTGTTCAACTGACGAAAATCGTTACAAAATCGCCAGCTCCCATCCGGTTTAGGCACCAACACAATGGGACTAGACCAATCACTTTGGGACTCCTCTATCACCCCTAAGTTCAGCATTTTCTGTACTTCCTCCCGTATTGCCTCCCGTCGGGCCTCTGGGATCCGATAGGGTTTTAACTTCACCCTTTCACCGGGCGGGGTAATAATATCATGCTCTACCCCAGATGTTTGTCCCGGCAGCTCAGAGAACACCTCCTTGTTGCGAAGCACAAACTCCTTAACCTCCTGTTGTTGGGGTTGTGACAAGGTGGCTGCTATTCCAACCTCCGGAATCACGCAACCAGTTTGAGCTGGTGACCAAGTTTCTGCGACTAGGGACTCTCTATCCCTCCAGGCTTTCAACAGATTAACGTGATATATCTGTTCGGGCTTTCGCCTTCCTGGTTGTCTGACCTTGTAATTCACTTCGCTCACTTTTTCCATTATCTCGTAGGGGCCTTGCCATTTGGCAAGGAATTTACTTTCAACCGTAGGGACAAGTACCAATATCCTATTGGTAAAAGGTACGGGTCTTGGCTCCACGGTTGTACACTCTCTGCTGTGCCAACTGCGCTTGGGCCAAATGTTCCTTCACGATGGGCATTACCTGTGCAATTCGATCTTGCATCAGGGCGACATGCTCAATCACACTCCTGTGGGGAGAACTCTCACTTTCCCAAGTTTCCCTGGCAATATCCAACAGCCCTCTTGGGTGTCTCCCATACAGTAACTCAAAGGGGGAGAATCCCGTAGAGGATTGGGGCACCTCCCTAATAGCAAACATCAAATAAGGAAGTAGACAGTCCCAATCCCTTCCATCTCTATCCACCACTTTCTTCAACATTTGTTTTAGGGTTTTGTTGAATCTTTCAACCAGCCCATCGGTTTGGGGGTGATACACAGATGTACGCAATTGCGTCACTTTGAACAATTTACACAGCTCTTTCATAACCCGGGACATAAAGGGTGTACCTTGGTCCGTAAGCAGTTCTTTACAAATACCCACCCGGCTAAAAACAAGAGATAGCTCTTTGGCTATGGTTTTGGCCGAGGTATTTCTGAGAGGGATCGCTTCTGGATAACGGGTGGCATAGTCCATTATAACCAATATGTACTGGTGCCCCCTAGCGGACTTGATTATAGGACCTACCAAATCCATTGCGATTCTCTCAAACGGGACCTCAATGATGGGTAGAGGGACCAGCGGGCTACGGAAATGTGGCATCGGGGCCGACCTCTGACACACAGGGCAGGAGGAACAATAATTTTCTATGTCCTTCATCACCCCAGGCCAATAGAATCTCTGTAATACCCTCTCTCGGGTTTTCTCTGTCCCCAGATGACCTCCAAGAATGTGCCCATGGGCCAACTCCAACACCAACTTCCTGTAAGGTTTGGGCACCACAAGCTGCTCAACGGTTTCTTCTGCCCTTTTTGCCACCCGATACAGTAGGTCCTTCTCTACGCTGAAGTATGGGTAAGTGCAGGTATTATCTGGGTTCACTAACTCGCCATCTATTTCCACTACGTTTTCCCGTGCCTTTAATTAGGGCGGGGTCTTTTAACTGTTCTGTGGCAAAAATTTTCCTGTGAACCTCCAGATCAGAAAACTCCACAGACGGTAGGTTTTCGTCTGAGGAGGTGGGCTCCTCTCCAGTTTCTTGAGTCTCCCCTGCCAATACTGACAAGGGAAATTCTGGAGAGTCCTCACCACTCTCAGAGGAGTTCTGGCTATCATATTCCTGGTACATAGGGGCACCAGTGGGGGGCTCAGGATCATCCCACAGTTCCCAGAACTTCGGAAAATCCCTTCCCACAATGGCATCATGCGGTAATTGAGATACTAACCCCACTGGATGAGAGAGGGTACCTTTGGGGGTCTCGAAACACACTGTAGTCACTGGATACTCTCGGGTGTCCCCATGCACACAAATAACAGCTACCTTGCTATTCCCAGAGACCTCTGTTTTAACTAATTCAGCCTTTATCAGGGTCACAAGGCTACCTGAATCCAGTAATACCACAACATTTCTACCATTAATACACATTTTGCATAAATGTTTCTCAGTTCCCCGAATGGCAGTGCATGCGACTGTCGCACACAGCGACTGACGTCGGTCCGTCAGAAAGTCACATTGCATGGGTTCCTCCACAACCGGGCAATTTGCTGCAATATGTCCCGCTTGCCGGCAGCGGTAGCAAACAATCCATTTGGCTGCCTCTTGAGCCCCTGACTTCCCAGGCTGTTCTTGCCAAACTTTGGGTAGAGCTCCCACCCTCTCACTCTCTCCACCCTCACCCCTTGGAATCCTCTTATCCGCCCCTGGGGATGATCTGGTCTTAGGGTGGAAAGTCCGAGAGTCTCTGGAAGAGGCCGTCAGGTTCTCTGTAGCCAAGTATTTCTCTACACGATCCACAAGACCACCGGCCGTCTCTGGGTCTCCATGGCTTACCCACTTTTGGATGGCAGTAGGAAGAGCTCTCAAAAACCGATCCATTACAACACGTTCCACAATCTCTGGTGCGGACAAAGTCTCTGGCTGTAGCCACTTCCTGCTCAGGTGAATGAGATCATACATTTGAGACCTGGGGGGTTTTCCAAGCTGGAAAGTCCAGTTATGCACACGCTGAGCCCGGACAGCCAGGGTGACACCCAGCCTTGCCAATATTTCAGCTTTTAGCATCACATAGTCTTTTGCTTGGTCAGGCTCTAGGTCATAGTAAGCCTTCTGCGATTCACCAGTTAACAGAGGAGCCACCAGTCCAGCCCACTGCTCCTCAGGCCACTTTTCTCTTTCAGCAGTCCTTTCAAATGTGGTCAAAAATACCTCTGGATCATCCTCTCCAGTCATTTTTGTCAATAAACGACTCACCCCAAAGGACGCGGTATTAGTGGGACGGCTTTCCTCACTGGTCTGCGGACGTTGCTGCATTACTGCTTCCATTTGTTGTAGTCTCTGCTCTTGCTTCTGTAACAGGTCTATGAAGCGGGCCTCAGATTGCTGCTGGGCTTGTTGCTGAGCTTCCAGACTCTGTTGGTGAGCTTGCTGCTGGGCTGCAAGGCTCCTTTGCAAACCTGCATTTGTCTGCTGTTGATTGGCATTTGCTAGAGCCAGCTGTTTCAGTATCTCCTCCATGCTGGCTTAAAAAAACTGCCCGCATTCTCCACCAACTGTGAGGGGGTTAACTCGGTAGCGGGTGTGTGTGACCCCCTGGTTGGGCTCCCCACACAAAAACAGGGCCAGCAGACGGAGGTTGTGGTTTTCAAAATCAAAAGGTGCGGTTTATTTCTCTATGTACAGTGACAAAAACACAGCAAATCCAAAAAGAAACATAAACAAAATAAATCCTGGTCAGCTTGACCTCTGACTAAACATGCAGGTTTCCTAACTAACAACTGGGATCAGCCTGGTGCTGTCCTAGTCCCTAAGTCCCTGGTTTAGTCAATGTCCAAACAAATAGCCACACAGGCTTTTTCTCACCGCACAGGGGTTCACTCTCCCTAGACAGTCCACACAGGTCTGGTTCCAGGCATGAGCAAACACCTAATGAATCTGGGAGTTTTTATAGAGGCCTTAAACGAACTGACAGGCTTCAGCTGGTCTCATCAACTCCCTGCCTGCACGACGCCCAGCCCTCTCCCTAGAGGTATGAGTCATCCATGAGCCCACTAGCCTCAGCTGGGCTTCATCAACTCCCTCCCTAGTTGTATAAGTCGGCATAAAGCCTGAATCTGGGAGAAATATATCTACCCCCCTGGATGCAACCAGGTGACTTTACCTTCCTGCTGTCACAATATATATATATATATATATATATATATATATATAAAAGATAAATAGATAGATAGATAGATAAAAATATACTGGTAGATGATAGAAATGTAAAAACAATATAGAATTGCTCCTATAATCCAGTTATATTATCTGTTTAATTTATTTCCAGGAGGATCTGACTGTTACATACGCTACTGTGAATAATGCGAATATCTAAGCAAGGATACCAGACCCGGAATAAATGATACCAAACTCTGCACATTTCCATGGATGATATTGGTGATTCCAGTCACTTTCTGAAGACCAACAATGACCAAAAAAGAAGAAATAATACTGCAAAAACTATGACTGTGTCAGCTAACTATATTACCCACAAGGACCGGACCTATTTTCCAGGCTCGGTGTTAAAATAATTTTATTTTTGCTAGAAAATTACTTAGAACCCCCAAACATTACATATTTTTTTTCAAACACCCTAGAGAATAAAATGGCGGTCGTTGCAATACTTTCTGTCACACCGTATTTGCGCAGCGGTCTTACAAGTGCACTTTTTTTGGATAAAATACACTTTTTTTAAATTAAAAAATAAGACAACATTAAAAAGTTAGCCCAATTTTTTTATATTGGGAAAGACGATGTTACGCCGAGTAAATTGATACCCAACATGTCACGCTTCAAAGTTGAGCCTGCTCGTGAAATGGCGACAAACTTTTACCATTAAAAATCTCCATAGGCGACGTTTAAAAATTCCTACAGGTTACCAGTTTTGAGTTACAGAGGAGGGCTAGAATTATTGCTCTCGCTCTAATAATCGCGGTGATACCCCACATGTGTGGTTTGAACATCGTTTTCATATGCGGGCGGTGTTCACGTATGCGTTCGCTTCTGCACTGTAATAGGAAAAAAAAAAAAATATGACAGGACCTCTTAAATATGAGATTTGGGGTCAAAAAGACCTCACATCTCATATTTACACTAAAATGAAATAGAAAAAAAGAAATGTAATTTAAAAAAAAAAGTGTCTCCTTTAAGAGCAGTCAATGCTGTGGAGCCAAGTGGGGGCCATCTTCCCCTCACTCAGCAGCCAGCCAAGCAGGGGAAAGGACTCGATTGTCTCCGCCGCTACCGGCTACCGGCGGCTTTGGTAAACGCCGGAGACCACCAGAGCGCGGCAGGAGGGGGCCCCCTCTCGCTCCACTAATAAAAGTGATCTTGCGGCGAATGCAGAAACCACTTTTATCTGAAACGGACAGCCCACTGAAGAAGAGGATCCGGGGTTATGGTAGGTAGCTGCTGCCATAACAACGATATTCCTCTTCAAAGTGCCGCCGTATAATGACGGCGGGCGGTCCACAAGTGGTTAACTTCAGAACTTTTTGAACTTTTGTTAAGGATGTTTTGGCTGTAAATGAATATACTGATTTATATTATAAGCTTAAAATTATCTGTCATCTACAGTTTGTCTACGAGGGGTCTTCAAAAAGTTTCTACACCTTTATGTTATTGTTGCAAACGGTGAGGGTGGGAGGAGTAGTAATTGGTCGTGTCTGAGAGTGTCATGTGACCTGTCTGTCTGGCAAGCCGGCTGACCTTGCGGTTTAGTACGAGTGATGTCATTTGTTTTTTAAATTCTTAATAAAAAGAGTTAAAAAAAAGTGCAGAAACTTTTTGAAGAATCCTCAAATTATCTATCTTAAGTGCCGGTTCACACTAGTGCGAGTTGATAACGAATGCGATGCGATAAAAAAAGGCTCTTGTGCATGTTTACAGCGTTGCGTTTCGAATTTAGTCTCCATAGACATTAATGTAAATCGTTCTGAAAGTGCATTGTTTAGTTCAGATACGTGCAAATTCTTCACCTCCAGCTCCTCCTCCCAGTTCTTGTCAATACTCTCCCCACAAAAGAAAACAGGGAAGAGCACAGGAAGTTAACACCCATCTTTTTCTTGCCTTTTCTATTGGCCTGAGCACAAATTGCAGCTGCGCCTAATTTACATTCTAAACGCTATTGAATTCGCATTACAATCGCTCTGGTAATAACCAAACACGCAATGAAAAAATTTGCATCACAATTGCATCGCTCAAGTGTGAACCGGCACTCAGGGTTTGATCAGTTTATTATCCATCTATCTACTCTTTTTTTTTGTGTGACCCAGGATTCTCACCCTAGCAGGGGTTCTGGGATGCTTGTGTCTGGATTTTCAGTTTCCTCAGGGATTGGTAAATCCTGGATTTGGTCCTGGAGAATCTTGGGTGGGATGAGGCCTCCAGGTCTGGGTCCTGGAGTCAGGAGGCTATGTAGAGTCTTGGGTGGGATGAGGCCTCCAGGTCTGGGTCCTGGAGTCAGGAGACTATGTAGAGTCTTGGGTGGGATGAGGCCTCCAGGTCTGGGTCCTGGAGTCAGGAAGCTATGTAGAGTCTTGGGTGGGATGAAGCCTCCAGGACTGGGTCCCGGAGTCAGGAAGCTATGTAGAGTCTTGGGTGGGATGAAGCCTCCAGGACTGGGTCCTGGAGTCAGGAGGATATGTAGAGTCTTGGGTGGGATGAGGCCTCCAGGTCTGGGTCCTGGATTCAGGAAGCTATGTAGAGTCTTGGATGGGATGAGGCCTCCAGGTCTGGGTCCCGGAGTCAGGAGGGTATGTAGAGTCTTGGGTGGGATGAAGCCTCCAGGTCTGGGTCCTGGAGTCAGGAGGCTATGTAGAGTTTTGGGTGGGGGCAAGTCTCCAGCGCTGGGTACTGGAGTCAGGAAACTATGTAGAGTCTTGGGTGGGATGAAGCCTCCAGGTCTGGGTCCCGGAGTCAGGAAGCTATGTAGAGTCTTGGGTGGGATGAAGCCTCCAGGCCTGGGTCCTGGAGTCAGGAGGCTATGTAGAGTGTTCGGTGGGATGAAGTCTCCAGGCCTGGGTCCCGGAGTCAGGAAGCTATGTAGAGTCTTGGGTGGGGGCAAGTCTCCAGCGCTGGGTCCTGGAGTCAGGAAGCTATGTAGAGTCTTGGGTGGGATGAAGCCTCCAGGTCTGGGTCCCGGAGTCAGGAAGCTATGTAGAGTCTTGGGTGGGATGAAGCCTCCAGGTCTGGGTCCCGGAGTCAGGAAACTATGTAGAGTCTTGGGTGGGATGAAGCCTCCAGGACTGGGTCCTGGATTCAGGAAGCTATGTAGAGTCTTGGGTGGGATGAGGCCTCCAGGTCTGGGTCCTGGAGTCAGGAGACTATGTAGAGTCTTGGGTGGGATGAGGCCTCCAGGTCTGGGTCCTGGAGTCAGGAAACTATGTAGAGTCTTGGGTGGGATGAAGCCTCCAGGTCTGGGTCCCGGAGTCAGGAAGCTATGTAGAGTCTTGGGTGTGATGAAGCCTCCAGGACTGAGTCCTGGAGTCAGGAGGCTATGTAGAGTCTTGGGTGGGATGAGGCCTCCAGGTCTGGGTCCTGGATTCAGGAAGCTATGTAGAGTCTTGGGTGGGATGAGGCCTCCAGTACTGGGTCCTGGAGTCAGGAGACTATGTAGAGTCTTGGGTGGGATGAGGCCTCCAGGTCTGGGTCCTGGAGTCAGGAAACTATGTAGAGTCTTGGGTGGGATGAAGCCTCCAGGTCTGGGTCCCAGAGTCAGGAAACTATGTAGAGTCTTGGGTGGGATGAAGCCTCCAGGGCTGGGTCCTGGAGTCAGGGGGCTATGTAGAGTCTTGGGTGGGATGAGGCCTCCAGGTCTGGGTCCTGGATTCAGGAAGCTATGTAGAGTCTTGGGTGGGATGAGGCCTCCAGGTCTGGGTCCTGGAGTCAGGAGGCTATGTAGAGTCTTGGGTGGGATGAAGCCTCCAGCACTGGGTCCTGGAGTCAGGAGGCTATGTAGAGTCTTGGGTGGGGGCAAGTCTCCAGCGCTGGGTCCTGGAGTCAGGAAGCTATGTAGAGTCTTGGGTGGGATGAAGCCTCCAGGACTGGGTCCCGGAGTCAGGAAGCTATGTAGAGTCTTGGGTGGGATGAAGCCTCCAGGTCTGGGTCCTGGAGTCAGGAGACTATGTAGAGTCTTGTGTGGGATGAAGTCTCCAGGGCTGGGTCCTGGAGTCAGGAGACCATGTAGAGTCTTGGGTGGGATGAGGCCTCCAGGTCTGGGTCCTGGAGTCAGGAAGCTATGTAAAGTCTTGGGTGGGATGAGGCCTCCAGGTCTGAGTCCTGGAGTCAGGAGACTATGTAGAGACTTGGGTGGGATGAAGTCTCCAGGTCTGGGTCCTGGAGTCAGGAAACTATGTAGAGTCTTGGGTGGGATGAAGCCTCCAGGACTGGGTCCTGGAGTCAGGAAACTATGTAGAGTCTTGGGTGGGATGAAGTCTCCAGAATTGGGTCCTGGAGTCAGGAGACTATGTAGAGTCTTGGGTGGGATGAGGCCTCCAGGTCTGGGTCCTGGAGTCAGGAAGCTATGTAGAGTGTTGGGTGGGATGAGGCCTCCAGGCCTGGGTCCTGGAGTCAGGAGACTATGTAGAGTCTTGGGTGGGATGAGGCCTCCAGGTCTGGGTCCTGGAGTCAGGAAACTATGTAGAGTCTTGGGTGGGATGAGGCCTCCAGGACTGGGTCCACATTTAGGGGACAACCAGCACACTGATTGTACAGGTGTGTGCACAGGGCTTTTGTTAGAGAGCTGATTGGTGTTCATGGCTCCACTTGGGAGACTGGAGGTCTCTGCCCAGATGTCAGAGTAGGGACCAGCGCAGAAGAAGTCTGTAAAATGTATATAGAGTGTGTATGGGAGCACAGAGCTTGTGTGAGACTGTCTGATAGATACAGATGGGGATTGATGATTGTTATAAATTGTTGCAGAGTTCCGAAAGAGCCAGCAAGGAGGATTATGTTAGGATTTATGTGTGTTTTTTTTTTTTTTTCTGGAGAAGAAATGTTAAGGAACCCCTGCAAGGGTAACCCAATGTGTCTTTGTGAGCTTCTTGTAATAAAAGTGGGCAAGGAAAGCCCTTAAAAGAAGAGTTGGTGAGTGGCTGTATCTTTAAATCTTTACCATTTGAAACCAATTCCCACAATTTATATATATAGATTTTTTTTAGGTGCTCGTGTTTGCAGCCCTTAAAGGGGAGGAACTCTGATCCCTGAAATGCATTTCCTCATTGGCTTTTTTTTTTCACATTTTAACTGATTAATTATAAATAATCAAATGAGTATACCCATATAGAAATGATATACATTGGAACCTTGAATTACAAGCATAATCTGTTCCAGGAGAATGCTCGTAATCCAAAGCACCTGCATATCAAAGCGAGTTTCCCCATAGAAGTCAACGAAAATAATTTGTTCTGCATTGACTTTTATGGCATGCAATACCGCATGTGGCCAGGGGTGGTGGGGCGCCACAGAGCCTCGGAAATACTCGGAAAAGCTCGGGAACAGCTCGGCCGAACTCGGAAAACCTCAGAAAGGCTCGAAAATTGAGTACTTCTGAGTTTTTTCGAGTATTTACGAACGGCTCCGAACAGCTCCGAACGGCTCTGATCGGTTCCGCTCGGCTCCGGCGCCCCCGCACCTCTGGCCAAATGTGGTACTGCACACCGCTGTGGCTTGAATCCTGCTAGTTTTGCGAGACAACACTCGCAAACCGAGTAAGGATTTTTTTTTTAAATGCTCGTATTGCGAAACGCTCGTTAACCGCGTTACTCGCAATCCGAGGTTTCACTGTAGTCCTCAGTGTTCTATGGTGCATGTCTGGCTATCATCCACTGTGCTGTGCCAAACATGCTTCATGCCATGCGCAACCCCCCCACTGGTTGTGCTCTCACCTGAGATCTTGGATCATATACCCAAATATGATCCAATAATGCTTTTGTCCCTCCCAAGGGGACCAACAATCCACCTTCCAGATCTCAGGATTGGGAATGCTTCCTTCCCCTCCTACTCGCTCCTCCAAAAAGCCATGCACATATACATGTAAAAAACGCCAATAAGTATTTTAGCCTTAAAATACTTTAGCTTTATTGTTAAAAACTCCAAGTAACACACTCACATTTAGAAGGTGCTTCCAGTGCCCCCTAATGTAAACATATAGAATCGCATGTATTGTATAAACCCTAGACACCAGTGTAATTCTCCTAGTTCACCGCAACTCCTCAATCTCCACTGTACTAGTGTAGTCAGACCTGTGAGTGTGTTACTTACTATATAATTTTAATTGATCATTAATTGATTTGGATTGAATGGTTTTGAGACTCATTCACCCAGGCTTCTAATACCAAATTCAACTGGATAAGTGAATTTGAAGGAAAACCCATTTGGGCTTTTTTCTACATCCATGGGCACCTACACCCGAATCAGGCATACTATATGCTGTAGCAGTCATCTCTCCTTCAGGCTGGAAATACCGGGATAAAAAAATAAATAAACTGTCTCGGCCTTTCCAGCCGTGTCCCCCGGCATTGTTTACTTCCGCTGGCCCGGACATGACGTCATAACGTCGTGCCCGGCCCTCCGAGGGTCATAGTGATGACCGGAAATCTCTATACTCAACTTCGGGCGACAACAGATTTGTTCTCTGGTTCGCTGATCTCATGGGTGAGCAGGTAGAAGCACCGGCGGACGGCTGGAGGGGGGGGTCATTCAGATATCCCCACTCAAAGTCCAGGATTTCATATGAAGGCCTACGGGCGGGAAGTGGTTGAGTTTTAAGCAAAAAACACAGATATGGCCCTGGGAGCAGAAGGGTTAAACCATGAATCATTCCTCACTACTTCCTTCCTCAGATTACACGGTGCAAAATATAATACATTTATGTGCATTATCTGCTTCTATATATTTCATTTACTTCCACAACAAGCGGTGGAGACGAGGAAGAACCTCTAAGAAATTGATGACCTCCATGAAACTTTGAGGATCTGAAAAAAACGTATTGGTTGATGTAAAAGTTTAAATGGAACTCTCAGCTAGAACTCAATAATAATCTTAGCCAGACATCGGGAAAAAAAAAAGAATAAAAATGTAACCAATTAAATCATACACCAAACATGACAAGCCACGGACAAAGCAGAAGTAATTTCAATACAGGATGGACAGAAATACAAATCCTTTGGAAGGAAAAACAGCTCCCAGAAACAATATATATATCATCCGTGTATTCATTGTTTGCCTGAAGTTCACCTTTGTTGTGCAGATCAGTACAATGCAGTTAATAGAAAAGGTGGTGGAAATGACTTCCTCCAAGAGCCTCCTGAATTCTACATTACTCCCAAACACATTGTCCAATGAAACATGTAAGGCTAAACAGACCGTTTCATCAACTCAAAAAAATTGCAGATAAAGCACAGACATCTGTATCCTCTTTCGGGTTTCTAACCCGTTTTGTCTTGACCATTCTCTGAACACCTGCACCATCCTTGGCTTGTCCCCTGACCCCCTGCTTCTGTCTGCTCCATGGGCTCCTGCTTTACTGATTGGTTCCACACCTGTCTTGACCATTTTCTGAACACCTTCACCTACCTTGGCTTGTCCCCTGACCTCCGCTTCTGTCTGCTCCACGGGCTCCTGCTTTACTGATCGGTTCCAGACCTGTTGTCAGGGTCACCTGTGGCCAGGTGACAGATGCACACCGTAGGGGGACAGGAGTGCACCGCGAGGTAGTGAACCCTATGGCTGGCTTCTGTGGATAGGAAACTGGGTGGTTGTGGAAAGCGGGACCAGAGGAGCACAACCGGGATCCCAACGGAAGCGAGAGCCAAGATTCCCCAGGGCGCGGAGTCTAAGACCCAGCTGGTCTTCTCCAGGGCCTCTAGTGGTGAGGATGTTACGCTGCAGGCTGGGACCAGGTCGCGGCCCCTGGAGTTTCCTAGCTCACGCCCCGTAGGATAAGGGGAAGCAGCAGCACACGATAGAGAGAACCGAATAACAAGCCGAAGGTCAGGGGCCACAAGCAGACAAGGATAACGAAGAACGAGCCGAAGGTCAAGGGTCACGAGCAGACAGGGATGGTCGGGGACAAGCCAATAACGTAACAGAGAGACAGACGTAGCACACGGCAGGCAGGAACCCAAACACACAATGCCTAACAAACACGTTGATCAGCCAAGCAGGCTTGCAGTGCACAGGTTAATATAGTGTTCTGTGATAGGGCCTGGGGTGGAGTCAGGCTGGGAGGAGATTATAAAGGAAGCCAGGTGAAAGGGCTCAGGCCTCTAAGATGAACACATGGGAAGGAAGGTAAGCTGACAGACAAACACTACTGCATATCCATGACAGTACCCTCCCTCTTATGGGCCCTCCCCCGCCTGGGCCCAGGCTTAAAGGGAAATCTCTGATGAAACCTTCTCAACAGATGAGGTGCAGCGACATCAGATGCAGCGATCCAAGACGCCTCCTCAGGACCAAAACCTCTCCAATGCACAAGGTACTGAAGAATGCCTCTGCAGAGCCGAGAATCCAGAACTTGTCTAACCTCGTACTTAAGATTATCCTCAGAGACCGAAAACGAGGTAGGGAGATGACAAGAAGATCTATTGAGGACCAAAGGCTCTCTAGGAATAAGCAAGGGCATGAGAGGATCAACAGGAATCTGAGGAGGGTCCCCTAGACCCTTAAAGGGGAACTGGTCATCTTGCACAGGACCATCAGACTGGGCAGATGTCAGTGGAACCCTGAAGTCAGGTTGGTTAGAAGGTGACATGTCGCCGGAGTCAAACTGAATAGCTGAAGGACAAGCAGAATGTCCTGAACAAGAAAAAGTAGGAGGCTCACTGGGCATGGGCTGGACTGGCATAACTAGTACAGAGGCAGAGTGAATAGCTGAGTCAGGTGTAGCGACTACCTGAATCGCATCGCAAGACGTAGCGACTGCAGGACTTGTAGACAAGCTAGCCTGGCTGTGCGTCCAAGGGTGGTTAGGGACAGAGAAATGTAAATGGTTATGCAACCTGGAATGAATGACCGGCTCAGATTCACAGGGGGCTGGAGCTCAAAATGAATCGTGCATTGGCTAAGGAACCCCCTGCAAGCCTTGGAGTCCCCAGAGAAACGGGACGGAGCTGGCAGTTGTAGCGAGTGTGTGGCTGCGACTGGTGCAATAGGTGCAGCCGCTGATTGTATTTGAGGTTGCGGATTCAGGGTTCCCAAGGAGGCCTGAAGCTGCTCGAAGCGAGAAGCCAGATCCTGGAGGAATCGCATCACCTGAGTCTGATTCGATTCCTGGGTTTCAAGTCTGCAAACTATGCCCTGCAATGGATCATCCGCGGGTAGCGGGATGTCAGCCGGGTTCATGGCTGATCAAACTGTCAGGGTCACCTGTGGCCAGGTGACAGATGCACACCGTAGGGGGACAGGAGTGCACCGCGAGGTAGTGAACCCTATGGCTGGCTTCTGTGGATAGGAAACTGGGTGGTTGTGGAAAGCGGGACCAGAGGAGCACAACCGGGATCCCAACGGAAGCGAGAGCCAAGATTCCCCAGGGCGCGGAGTCTAAGACCCAGCTGGTCTTCTCCAGGGCCTCTAGTGGTGAGGATGTTACGCTGCAGGCTGGGACCAGGTCGCGGCCCCTGGAGTTTCCTAGCTCACGCCCCGTAGGATAAGGGGAAGCAGCAGCACACGATAGAGAGAACCGAATAACAAGCCGAAGGTCAGGGGCCACAAGCAGACAAGGATAACGAAGAACGAGCCGAAGGTCAAGGGTCACGAGCAGACAGGGATGGTCGGGGACAAGCCAATAACGTAACAGAGAGACAGACGTAGCACACGGCAGGCAGGAACCCAAACACACAATGCCTAACAAACACGTTGATCAGCCAAGCAGGCTTGCAGTGCACAGGTTAATATAGTGTTCTGTGATAGGGCCTGGGGTGGAGTCAGGCTGGGAGGAGATTATAAAGGAAGCCAGGTGAAAGGGCTCAGGCCTCTAAGATGAACACATGGGAAGGAAGGTAAGCTGACAGACAAACACTACTGCATATCCATGACACCTGTCTTGTCTTGACCATTCTCTGAACACCTTCACCTACCTTGACTTGTCCTCTGACCCCCGCTTCTGTCTGCTCCATGGGCTCCTGCTTTTCTGATCTGTTCCAGACCTGTCTTGTCTTGACCATTCTCTGAACACCTTCACCTACCTTGGCTTGTCTCCTGACCTCTGCTTCTGTCTGCTCCATGGGCTCCTGCTTTACTGATCGGTTCCAGACCTGTCTTGTCTTGACCATTCTCTGAACGCCTTCACCTACCTTGGCTTGTCCCCTGACCTCCGCTTCTGTCTGCTCCATTGGCTCCTGCTTTACTGATTGGTTCCAGACCTGTCTTGACCATTCTCTGAACAACTTCACCTACCTTGGCTTGTCCCCTGACCCCCGCTTCTGTCTGCTCCATGGGCTCCTGCTTTACTGATCGGTTCCAGACCTGTCTTGTCTTGACCATTCTCTGAACACCTTCACCTACCTTGACTTGTCCCCTGACCTCCGCTTCTGTCTGCTCCATTGGCTCCCGCTTTACTGATTGGTTCCAGACCTGTCTTGACCATTCTCTGAACAACTTCACCTACCTTGGCTTGTCCCCTGACCCCCACTTCTGTCTGCTCCATGGGCTCCTGCTTTACTGATCGGTTCCAGACCTGTCTTGACCATTCTCTGAACACCTTCACCAACCTTGGCTTGTCCCTCGACCTCCGCTTCTGTCTGCTCCATGGGCTCCTGCTTTACTGATCAGTTCCAGACCTGTCTTGTCTTAACCATTCTCTGAACACCTTCACCTACCTTGGCTTGTCCTCTGACCCCTGCTTCTGTCTTCTCCATGGGCTCCTGCTTTTCTGATCGTTCCAGACCTGTCTTGTCTTGACCATTCTCTGAACACCTTCACCTACCTTGGCTTGTCCCCTGACCTCCGCTTCTGTCTGCTCCATGGGCTCCTGCTTTACTGATCGGTTCCAGACCTGTCTTGTCTTGACCATTCTCTGAACACCTTCACCTACCTTGGCTTGTCCCCTGACCTCCGCTTCTGTCTGCTCCATTGGCTCCTGCTTTACTGATTGGTTCCAGACCTGTCTTGACCATTCTCTGAACAACTTCACCTACCTTGGCTTGTCCCCTGACCCCCACTTCTGTCTGCTCCATGGTCTCCTGCTTTACTGATCGTTCCAGACCTGTCTTGTCTTGACCATTCTCTGAACACCTTCACCTACCTTGGCTTGTCCTCTGACCACCGCTTCTGTCTGCTCCATTGGTTCCTGCTTTACTGATCGGTTCCAGACCTGTCTTGACCATTCTCTGAACAACTTCACCTACCTTGGCTTGTCCGCCGACCCCGCTGCTGTCTGCTCCATTGGCTCCTGCTTTACTGATCGGTTCAAGACCTGGCTTATTTCCTGACCACACTTCTGCCTGTGCCCTGTAACCAATCTATCCTGTCCACATATGACCCAGCCTGCCTGACTCTGCTTCTCTGCCGACTGTTGCCAGTACCAGCTGCCCACATGCTCACCTGTTTACTGGAGCCATCTGAGCTTCTCCTGCCAAACGTGGACACCTGCCCTGCTGCTAGCAAGACTTACAGGCACTCGTGCCACTCTGTACTCCTGTGCCTCCTGTGGACACTATCAGGGGCCCGTGTTGGAGGTGTAAGGGGGGGCATAGGTGTGCACAGCCTTTAGCATTAGGGTGTGCACCCCAAAGCTCAAACACACATGGCCGGTACCGATCACTAACTGTGTTAATTCAGAAAAGGAAGGGGCCACTCTCCATCCTGTAACATCTCCCTGTGTGCCCACAGCAGCAGCCAGCGGGAGAGAGGAGAGAAGCTTGCAGCACTGCAGAAGGGGGCCCAGGCAGCAGGGGGAACCTGCACCGCATGGGGTGATTAGGGTGTGCCCAGGCACATGCCCTGTGCATGCCTTTGAAGGGAGGCCTTCCTCATCATATCAGGTTCTGCTATCAGGTAAGTGATATTATGTTTTATTCACTTTCAATGTGCCTTTGAATTTGCTAAAAAATGTGACTACTCCATAAGTCTCGATTCCTTAGCACAGCCCCCTCCCTCATTGCACATCATAGACCTCTCTCTTCTGGCCCGTACACACGATCAGTTTTACAGATGAAAACAGTCCGATGGACTGTTTTCATCGGATGAACCGATCGTGTATGGGCCCCATCGGTCTTTTTTACATCTGTGTGAAAAAATAGAACATGTTTTAAATTTATCCGATGGGAAAAAAAACGATAGCAAAATCCGATCTTTTGTGTGGAAATCCATCGGATAAAAAACCCACGCATGCTCAGAATCAAGTCAACGCATGCTCAGAAGCATTGAACTTCATTTTTCTCGGCTCATCAGAGTGTTTTACGTCACCGCGTTTGAAACGGTCAGTTTTTTGAATGATGGTGTGTGGGCAAGGATGATGGAAGACAGTTTCATCGGATTTCCGATGGAAAAAAACATCGGATTAGAATCCATAGGTTATCCGATCGTGTGTACGGGGCATAACTGTCTGTGCTGATCCAGCATATGTAGCAGCCTAAAGAGGAATACTATAGAGTCTTTACTAGTCTTATCGGCATATTTCCCCCAAAAGGGTGCTCATTTCTATTCATATCAGTACGTCTTACCCAAAGGATTACATGTAGGTTGTAACTTGAGTGTACAATTTTTATTGGTAAATCTACATCAGAGGATTGCCTGTAGGTTGTAACCGAGTTTACAATTCATATTGGTACACCCAACCAAAAAGAGCACCTGTTGCGATTTTTATCTATACATCTACCCCAAAGGATTGCCTGTAGGCTCCAACTTGGGTTTACAATTCTTATCTACAAAAAGTATTGTCTGTATGGTGTCACCTGAGTGTACTATTCAGTAAGATAGCAATGGAAGCCAAACCTTGCCAAAAGACAACACTGGACTCCAAATAAGGTCTTTTCTATAGTATGAACTAGCTAGACCGGTAAACCTGGGTACAAGATCAGCAGTGTCCACCCTTAAATGTCATATGAGTTTTGTCTAGACTATCATGTCAGATAAGGCAGAACTGAGATCTGATTGGCTATCACAGATTATTCCTCTTTCTACCTTCTCACGACATTGGTTTTGCTCTTGTGAAATGCCTTTAAATAAAGTTCAGGAAGTGAGAAGACGGACAAAACTTCTGCTTCTCAGAAGGACGGTCACAACTTCGAGGTCCCGGCTACCATGTCTGTCTTTCTCGCCATTGCATTCCTTTGTAAGTAGAAAGTTCTTTTTTTTTTCATTTTTAATATTTTATTATTATATTCTGAGTGTTAGTTGAGTGTCTTTCCTTTGAGATAACTCATTACTATGAGCCTGTTGGAGGCTTTTCCTTTAAACACACGCATTATATTTGCATTTGCTGTAAACAAAGTATGATGACCCTTCTTCTTACTTTGTGTTCACCAGGGCTTTTTTTCAGCGGGAACACGGGGGAACACAGTTCCGGCACCTCCAGCACTGAATGTATGCAACAGCAAGGGGTGTGGGGTGTGCTGGAGGGTCTATTGACTCTGGCTGCTGGGGGATCTATGGTCACTGGGGAAAATCTGTTTTTGTGTGAGGGTCTATTGTTGCTGGTGGGAGATCTACTGTTGCTTGGGGGTCTTATGTTGCTGGTAGGGATCTTCTGTTGAGGGAGAGGTCTATGGTTTCTGGCAGCTGAAGGGTCTATTGATGCTGGCTGCTGGGAGATCTGTTGTTGCTGCTGGGGTGGATCTTTTGTTGCTGGGTAGTTCATTGATGCTGTGTGTGTGTGTGTGGGGGGGGTCCATTGTTGTGTGGGGGGATCTGTTGTTGCTAAGATGGGGTCTTTTGTTGCTGGGGTGTGATCTATTGCTGCAGGGGGTCTATTGTTGTGTTGTTGCTATAAGATGGGGTCTTTTGTTGCTGGGGTGTGATCTATTGCTGCAGGGAATCTATTGTTGTGTTGTTGCTATAAGATGGGGTCCTTTGTTGCTGGGGTGTGATCTATTGCTGCAGGGGATCTATTGTTGTGTTGTTGCTATAAGATGGGGTCTTTTGTTGCTGGGGTGTGATCTATTGCTGCAGGGGATCTATTGTTGTGTTGTTGCTATAAGATGGGGTCCTTTGTTGCTGGGGTGTGATCTATTGCTGCAGGGGATCTATTGTTGTGTTGTTGCTATAAGATGGGGTCCTTTGTTGCTGGGGTGTGATCTATTGCTGCAGGGGATCTATTGTTGTGTTGTTGCTATAAGATGGGGTATTTTGTTGCTGGGGTGTGATCTATTGCTGCAGGGGATCTATTGTTGCTAAGATAGAGTCCATTTTTCTAGTTACACTAGCAAATTCCATACAAATTATTTAGCACCACAAAATGATACTTGGTTCTGCATTCTCTAAAAGGGGCAGTACTGGGAGGTGGGTAGAGGGTGGAACAAGGGGAAAGTAATCGGAGGTGGCAGAGACAAGGGGTGCCTCGGGGGGGGGGGGGGTGTCCTGCACCTATTCTCTGAGAAAAAAAGCCCTGGTGTAGTATAATCCACTCTCAGTGATGGTGGGTTGCACATTGTAGAAATGAGCTATTGGCATCTGGGCAGAGCATATTTGTGACTTGTGCTTCTTTATAAGTATTGCTTGTAAGCTGTGCTTGTGGTCTTGTCACACAGGCTGCAAGTTTCCCATTTACTGTATCTAGATAAGTCAGAACCACAAATGTGGTTTTCAGAAGAGCTTTATTTTAATTGCCAAAGTGAATGATGACGGGAGTTGACTGTCAGCACTAAGGAGAAAACTGTAGTAAGGTTGGGGCAATGCTAGGGCATGATATCCCGGGGTATGTGTCCTTGGTCTACTGCCGAGTGCTCCTTGTCTCATGTCATTGAATAATTATTTTAAAGGGGTTGTTAAAGCCTTGTGTTTTTTCACCTTAATGCATCCTATGCATTAAGGTGAAAAAACAACTTGCTCTGTCCGGCCCCCCGAGCCCCCGTTTTACTTACCTGAGCCCCGAACTTCCGCGGGCGCGATCACACGTCGTTCTCCCCGCGGCTTCTCGGCTTATCATTGGATAGATTGATAGCAGCGCAGCCATTGGCTCCTGCTGCTGTCAATCAAATCCAATGACGGGGGCAGGGGACGAGTCATACACTCGGCGGCTATGTACGCCGAGTGTATGACACGGGAGCGCGCCCGCAAGGTAACCCCCTCGGGAGAGAGATTCCCAGAGGGGGTTATCTAATGAGGGGAGGAGCTGAGAGAGCCGCCGTGGGACCCCAGAGGAGGACGATCGGGGCCACTCTGTGCAAAACGAACTGCACAGTGGAGGTGAGTATGACATGTTTGTTATTTTTATTTTTTTAAACGTGAACCTATAGTATCACTTTAAGTTCTATTCACTTCCACAGTACATTCCAGAATCCCAGTATCTCCATCCCTGGACTTATACAGCTTATGAAGGGTTGGGTGGACTGGTTGTTTGGTTAGTAAAGGGGGGATCTGGTGGTTTCATAGTTCGGTTCTATTAGCTATGTCACTGGAACTGCATAAGGGGGAAGGGAAAGGTGTGGTTGAAATAAGCTTCATAAAGGAGATGGTGGGTTAGCTGGTGGCTAGGTAAGGCATAATAGACGTGTCTTGGTAAGGAGTTATGCAGGGGAGGGCTGGCGGCCTTAGGCCTGGGGGGCAAGTCCAATCAAGTGGCCCATTGAACCGCCAAATCAGCTCACCATCCAAGGCCCACCTGGTTCTTCAATGCAGCCTCACCAGTGCCCATCAATGCAGCCTGATCACTGGGGCAGGTTACATGGGGTGTATGGGGGGAGATGGGGGGTCAGCTAGGGGTGTCAGGGTCTCTCACCTCAGCGATCTCAGCTCAGCAGGTCCTTGCACGCCACGGTTTCCTGGATGGGTAACGCTCCTGATCCTGGGGTCAAGTTGCAGCCAGCGCCCAGCCCTGCATCCCGACTCCCTGGCACGCCCTGCCTCTGCCTGCTTCCAAGAATCCTGTCCCAGGGAGTTGTAGTTTCCTCTGCGCTGCTGTGTTTTCCACCCACCAGAAGCTTGAGTGCGGACTACAACTCCCAGAATGCAACAGCTAGTGGTCGGCCACCATGGCCCTGCCCCCGGCCCGATTTCCTAGACCATAATTTAAAAAAAATGGTAGCGGGCAGCGGCTGCAGGGCATTTTGAACATAAGTTAGGGTGGCCTGGGAGGCAATTGCCACCCTGCCCCCTGGCCCAGCCCTCCCCTGGAGTTATGATGGATTCATGGAAGGTTCTGATGGGTAAATAAACATGTTCACTGTGTAAGGGGGCTTATGGGGTGAACAACTGGGCAACTGATTCCTACCCAATGGTGGAGTGGCAACACAATGTCTGGTTGCTTAACTCGACCTCTTCAAACCCACAGTTTGTCACCTAAGAGAGAGCGGCAGTTCTGATCTTTTTCTGGTGACCTTAGAAAATTGGGATCTAAGAACATCCTTGTTATAATTTTTTTTATAATTTCTAACTGAAAATGAAAGGAAGAAAAATGATTGAAATGCATTGGATATTCTTTAATGACATGTACTGTACATAACATTTTCTAAAAAGTGCATTTTGGATTTTCAGCTTTGAACGTGGGAAACTCTGGTGAGTACAGAGCTGATATTATATAATTTGCCATAAATAAAAGATTACGATGAAAAATAGTGAACAGGTTTGGATCATTGATTAAAATGTTGTTAATAACTTTGCATTAAAGCAATAAAAAAAATCCCAAAGCAAAGATTTATTATATTGCAGCTTGCTAATTCTTTAATGTGATGGTTGTATTAGGTCAGGCTTTTTGTTCAGCAATTTTTATCTGAAGAAGCCAGTCAGTAAGTCGGTTGTTTTTCAACCGAAAAGCTCTATTGAAGTTTCAGGCACGAGCAGGGCCGCCATCAGGAATTTTGAGGCCCCTTACACAGCTTCAGGCATGGGCCCCCTGGAGCAGAGAAGAACCGGGAGGGGGGTGCTGCTGCCGCAAATTCAGAAGCGGGGGGAGCAGCCGCCGAATTGAGAAGCGGGGGGTGCCACAAATTGAGAATCAGGGGGTGCTGCCGCCCCAAATTGTTGAGGTCGGGGGGCTTTGGGTGCTGACAAACAAAAAAAAACTTGCAAAAAAAAAATTATAAAAGAAAAAAATATTTTTATAAAAAAAAAGAAGGGGGGTTGCCATCCATGGCCCTAGGGACCTCCGGGCCTCTGGGGACCTCTGGGCCCCTTACAAAAAATAAATAAAAATAAATAAATAAAAATAAAATATATATATTTTTTATACAAAATACATAAAAAAGGGGGGGGTTATCATCCAGGGCCCCGGGGACCTCCGGGCCTCTGGGGACCTCTGGGCCCCTTACAAGAAAAAAAAATTATAAAAAAAAAATAAAAAAAAAAAAATTATAAAGAAAAAAGGGGGGTTGCCATCCGAGGCCCTGGGGACCTCCGGGCCTCTGGGCCCCTTACAAAAAATAAATACAAATAAATAAAATAAAAATAAAATAATTTCTTTTTTTTTATACAAAATACATAAAAAGGGGGGGGTTATCATCCAGGGCCCCGGGGACCTCCGGGCCTCTGGGGACCTCTGGGCCCCTTACAAAAAAAAAATATATAAAAAAAATTAATAAAAAAAAAAAAATTTAGAAAAAAAAAAGGGGGGGTTGCCATCCGGGGCCTTGGGGACCTCCGGGCCTCTGGGCCCCTTTAAAAAAATATATAAATATATTTTTTTTTTTATAAAAAATACATAAAAAAAGGGGGGTTACCATCCGGGGCCCCTTACAAAAAAAGGGGGGTGCCATCCGGGCCCCTGGGGACCTCTTGGCCCCTTACAGGTGTACTTACTGTACCCCCCTGATGGCGGCCCTGGGCATGAGACAGACCATATAACATTGGCAGGGGTGCTTACAATGATCAGATTTTATTTATTGAAAACCTTTATCCCAAAAAAGAAAAAGCTGTTTGCAGTATTTTTTTTTTTTTGCTGTCACAATGTAGAGTATAACATTTCCTATCATCTGTGCCCAGTCTTGCCACAAAGAGTTAATCCAGCTCTGAGCAATCCTATTTTATTGTTCAGTGAGATAAAATGGACAAACAGAGAAAAACCTTTGTCCGTTCCGCCCCCTTGCTTTGAGTGACAGGTTATTTACATATCTCATGCACTAGTTATTTTTTAATTCCCACCCCCACTCCTTTTCTGAAATCATGTGGTTACTTTTCTGGATTTTGACTGGATGTTAGTGATCATAGCAGAAGGAATACACAGGAGAAAATGCATGTTGACAAGGGGAGTGTAGAGGTGGGCGGGGAGTCTACTGACATCACGACTCCACCCACCGAGCTCCAGACAACAGACCCACCCACAGAATCTGCAGTTTTTCAGTTCTTATAACAGACAGAGGGGAGACATTTGACAGATAAGGATACATGCAGGAGGCCTCTATATCCTTATAGATCAGCACTATGGCAGTAGTTTAGAAAGGATGAGAGTGGCTTTACATCCACTTTAAAAAATATATATATATATTGGAATCCATGCGTCCGGTGCCCTGCATGTAGATTAGGGGGCCGGACGCATGGATTAGGGGAGCGGTGCCTCTGCGCCCAGCATTACTGGCCACCACTGTGTATTTTACCAAAAAATTGTGTACTATATTACATATATATGGTTTGTTGGATGATTTCTAGGGACAGACCAACACATTCTCATCCCTGAGAGACATTTTAAAAGTGTTTGGAGAGAGACAGCGCTCCCTCTAGAGGTGATGAAATTTTGACGGGTGTGTTTATGTCTGTCACCGAGGTAAGCACAAACACAAGAAAAATTGATAAAGTTAAAGATTTATTACAAGAATTTCCGATTTAAAATCACAATCCACTAGTAACATTTGGTCATATTAGTATTGACCATAGTTGATACTTGATGCACAAAATTCAAACAGATGCTTGTGTATGCAGACATGCCGACATGTTTCACAGACTTCTGCTTCTTCAAGGCAGCTCGGCATGCATCTATAACATTCAGTGTTTCTCAACTCCAGTCTTCAAGGCGCCCCAACAGGTCATGTTTTCAGGATTTCCCTCAGATGAAACAGCTGTGGGAATTACTAAAGCAGTTAAACTGATCAAATCACCTGTGCAAAACAATTGAGAGCCTGAAAACATGACCTGTTGGGGCACCTTGAGGACTGGAGTTGAGAAACACTCCAAAAAGCACCATTAGTATCAGTAACAATTGATTTCTTAGTAATACATTTATATATAATAGATATAAGTGCTCACCAAATTTGGTACTTTTTGTAATCTACACAATGTTATAGATGCATGCCGAGCTGCCTTGAAGAGGCAGAATTTTGTGAAACATGTCGGCCTCTCTGCATACACAAGCATCTGTTTGGATTTTGTGCATCAAGAACCAACTATGGTCAATACTAGACATGTGCATTCGTTTTCGTCCGAATTTCGGGTATTTTCGCTATCGTTTTAACAAACGATAATGAAAGCGCAGAATTCGAAATCCGAAAGATCCGACATAAACAAATGCTTTATTTTCGTTTTCGTTGCGACAACAGTTCGATATAGAAAGGAGATTTGACATGACGCTGACAAAAATGATCTGTGTCTATCGAACCTGTGGTCGAATGTGCCTAACCTTAAAGCGGAGCTCCGCCGTAAAAAAAAATATTAAAAGCCAGCAGCACAAATACTGCAGCTGCTGACTTTTAATACATGGACACTTACCTGTCCTGGAGTCCAGCGACGTCGGCAGCAGAAGACGAGCAATCGCTCATCTCTCGGCTGCCCCCACCGCCATCATCGGTGAGGGAATCAGGAAGTGAAGCGTTGCGGCTTCACTGCCCGGTTCCCTACTGGGCATACGCGAGTCGTGCAGCGCCGTCCTCGCTGTTCCCCGCTGTGTTCTGGGAGCCGTGTGTTTCCCAGAACACAACGGGGGGGGGGGGGAAGTGGCGTACTGCCCGCAGGTCCCTGCAGAGTCTATGCCCGGAAGTGGGTGCAAATACCTGTCTTAGACAGGTATCTGCACCCCCCTGAAAGGTGCAAATTGTGGCACCGGAGGGGGGAGGAATCCGATGAGGGGAAGTTCCACTTTAGGTTGGAGCTCCACTTTAACTCTATTAGTCCAAGATTATTCTACATAGAGAGAAAAGATTTGTTATAGAGAGAAAAGATTTGACATTATAGAGAGAAAAGATTTGACATAGAGAGAAAAGATTTGTTATAGAGAGAAAAGATTTCACATTATAGAGAGAAAAGATTTGACATAGAGAGAACAGATTTGACATTATAGAGAGAAAAGATTTGACATTATAGAGAGAAAAGATTTGACATCATAGAGAGAAAAGATTTGACATTATAGAGACATGAAGATTCGACGAAGCAGCTAAAAACCTACGTTCGCAGCGAGCGGACATTTACGGTCAAATGCTCGGCCCATAGGCTATAGAAGAATTCTAATGTTGGTTGACTAGTAATAATAATTAATAAATATAATTATTACTAGTGTCATACAACATTAGAATTCTTCTATAGCTTGTGGGCGGAACATTCGACCGGAAATGTACGATTGCGGCGTCGTACAGTTTAGCTGCTCCGTCTAATCTTCTTAGAACATCCGACAGACACCATGAGCCTTCAATGACAGATTTGACCTTAAATAATTTGGATTTTCGGACGAATGCAATTTCTAACGAAACAAAATAAATAAAAACGAATTTCGGGAGAAACAAAATAAATACATTTTTCGGACGAAAACGAAATTCCGAAACAAAATGTTTCAGTGTGCACATGTCTAGTCAATTCTAATATGACCAATTGTTACTAGTGGATTGTGATTTTAAATCTGAAAAAATAAATTGTAATAAATCTTTAACTTTATCAATTTTTCTTGTGTTTGTGCTTACCTCGGTGACAGACATAAACACACCCGTCAAAATCCCATCACCTCTAGAGGGAGCGCTGTCTCTCTCCAAACCCTTTCAGTGTACTATATTACGTTGGCTAAGATTGCGTGACAAAAAAATTTAAACTACCTCCATTTTATTCCTAAGGGACTCAGCTTTCAGAAAATACTTTATGTTTTGGGGATTTTACGTAATCTTTTGGTTTAAAATGATTTTTTTAAATGCAAAAATGGTGCTGTCAGCAAAAGGAGTATGGGAAGTAGTTGCAAACAGATTTACCAACATGTGGGAAAATCCCTGTGCCTAGGACTATAAACATTCCCATTTCTATAGAGAATGTATTTTTCTCATACAAGATGTGATCACCTCTCTGTGTTTTGCTGCACACTGTGCTCTCTATGTGTTCTGTGTGATCTCTTTTCTTCTATAGGAGGGACCATCAAACCTGTGGTGACCTTCACACCCAACTGGGGGAATATATTATATAATGACGATGTGACTCTAACATGTGATGTGCCTTCTACTGTACCAGAGGAACCCCGGACCTATCAGTGGTACAGAAACCAGACACTGATAGAAGGAAATCAACAGAAACTTCATATCATTAGATCTTCAGTGATTCAGGACAGTGGAGATTACCAGTGCCGGACCATCAGTGGTGATATCAGTGATCCCGTCTTCCTAAATGTTACACAAAGTGAGTCATCATCTCATCTCCATCATTACAGATTGTTGGGTGTAAATAGAACAACATAAAGTATCATTTTATTACATTTCAGGTCATGTCATCCTGCAGAGACCCCCATCTGCCATCTATGAAGGAGACCCCCTGACTCTGAGATGTCATCATGTAAAAGATTTTAATGCAATAAACACAAAATTCTACAAGGATGATCAGGAGATAAAATCATCAGAATCTGACCCCACGTTCCATATTCCTAATATAATGAGGAGTCAGTCTGGACTCTACAAATGTACTAAACGAATACAACGTTATGATAGTTCAAATGTCATGGAGATCTCAGATGTCTCCTTTATCTCAGTGAAAGGTAAATTAATGTCCTGTATAAATCTGTATTCTTAGTTTAATCCAGGGGAAGGTGAAATCCTACAAAAAATGCTCTTTAAAGTGACTCTGTTGTTGAAATTGACCTTACATTTCACTATGTGGACTGCTGAAGTGACATTTTTTTTTCAAAATGTAATTATGTCAGCATTGATATGATAATTACATTTTATCAGAAAAGCCACATCACTGACAGATGGCACTGTACTTCTGTATACATACACTCAAAGTGCATCTAGAAAGAGATATGTTTCTTAAAAGATTACAATTTTTTGTATGAATATTTAAAAAAAAAAAAATTAAGTATGCTTCTCTAACTTTCATAAGCCTTAAAGCCCATTTTTTCCTAACGGAGGTGAATGCAGATCCAGCAAACAGAGACTCAGCATGGAGGACGGGACTCATCACTCATCTGAATGAGCCCTAAATTTCCATTTACAGCTGTGATGGACCTGACATTTAGGCCTAAGGCCGGGTTCACACTTGTCCGACAAACACTCCGACATTGGGAACTCATGTCGCATGACGTGTGAAAATCAATGTTTCCCTATGGGAGCCGTCTTAACTGGTCCGACACATGTCGGTCCGACTTTGAAAATGCTCTCTGTACTACTTTGGTCCGACTTTGATCCTACTTCAGCCCATTGACTATCATTGAAGTCGGATCAAAGTCAGACCGCAGTCTTGCCTGATCCGACTTTGGCATGCGACTTGTGCTCTGCTGATCTTGAGGGGGATCTACCCGGCAAATTTTAAATAAAAAACCGGCATGGGTTCCCCCTCCAAGGGCATACCAGGCCCTTGGGTCTGGTATGGATTTTAGGGGAACACCCTAAGCCGAAAAACTGGTGTGGGGGTCCCCCTCAAAATCCAAACCAGACCCTTATCCGAGCACGCAACCTGGCAGGCCGCAGGAAAAGAGGGGGGACGAGAGAGCGGCCTCCCCTCTCTTGAACCGTATCAGGCCGCATGCCCTCAACATGGGGGGTTTGGTGCTTTGGGGCAGGGGGGCAACCTGCGGCCGGGGGGGACCCCAAAGCATCCTGCCCCCATGTTGATGAGGACAGGACCTCTTCCCGACAACCCTGGCCATTGGTTGTCGGGGTATGCGGGCGGGGGCTTATCGGAATCTGGGAGCCCCCTTTAATAAGAGGGCCCCCAGATCCCGGCCCCCCACCCTATGTGAATGAGTATGGGGTACATCGTACCCCTACCCATTCACCTGGTGGAAAAAAATGTCAATAAAAAAACACTACACAGGTTTTTAAAGTAATTTATTACACAGCTCCGGGGGTCTTCTTCCGACTCCGGGGGTCTTCTTCCGACTTTGGGGGTCTTCTCCCCACTTCGGGGGTCTCTTCCGACTTCGGGGAAATACTTACCTTAGAACGAGGCGTCGGTAACTCACCTGGTCCACGCCGAGGGAGATGAGGTCTGGAAGAAGAAAGGCGTGTCTTCCGGGTATCGCGGCTCCATCGCTGTGAGTGGCTGGAGCCGCGATGTTGTCACTCCCGCGCATGCACGTGGGAGACTTCTTTCCAGAAAGATCCGGCGTCTGCTGGGCCTTCAGCCGAGAATCCCCTGTCAGCAACTCATTGCAAGGGGAATACCTCCTAAACCGTACAGATTTAGGAGATTTTTTTTTTACCTACAGGTAAGCCTTATTATAGGCTTACCTGTAGGTAAAAGTTACAAAATGGACTATACAACCACTTTAAACAGAAATCCTGGGGCAGTGGTCATGGCACCAACTAAAACTGGAGCATAGGCAAGGACTAAAAGATGGAAGAAGCTGTATACTCAGTAAGAGATACAATCCGCTGCTGAAAGTATAAAAAGATTAGGGTGTAATATTACTTTAAAGCCAAGAAACAGAAAATATAATGGAATGTATGAGAAAGTGACTGACTGGTTAAATTGATTATGGACTGCTAAGCCCTAATGCTCCATTAAGTAGCCTTCTTATCAGCCTTGCAGCACCGGGGGGCTCTGAGCCCAGTTATTACTCAGGACATTGCTTGCTTGATGTTTGGATACTTACCGTATATACTCGAGTATAAGCTGAGGCACCTAATTTTACCACAAAAAACTGGGAAAACGTATTGACTTGAGTATAAGCCTAGGGTGTCCATCTGCATGCCTAACTGTGCCTCACTTTGCCCATGTGCATGCCTCACTGTGTCCATGCCTCACTGTCACTGTGCCCAGTCTCCCTACCTGATCTTCTGTGCTGTGTGACTAGACTGATGTTTAACATGGGAGTCTATGGAAGGGGTGCCTGGATTTGCAAAATCGGTGCTCCCCGGCCGTAGGTCCTCTTGACAAAAAAACTTTGCACACTTGTTGATGAAGAGTGTGGCTACACGTGTGCCAAGTTTGGGGTACAGAGGACCTAGGGCCGGCCGGTACCGGGTCCCCAAAATCACCGGAGAAATTACTGTTTAACATGGGAGTCTATAGAAGGGGTGCTCGGCTTTGAAAAATCGGTGCTCCTTGGCTATGGGTCCCCCCGGACAACAGACTTTGTGCACTTGTAGAGAAAGAGTGGTGCTACATGTATGCCAAGATTGGGGTGCAGAGGACCTACAACTAGCCAGGAATCAGGCTCACAAAAGTGAAGATGGACACAGACTCAAGTATAAGCCAAGGGGGGCATTTTCAGCACAAAAAAATGTGCTGAAAAACTCGGCTTATACTCGAGTATATACGGTATGTTGGTTTCCTCCAGTGTCTCGGTTTACCACTCACAGTTCAAATACACAGGTAAAATAAATGACTTGTGACAGAGCTGACCATAATGGGTTCTCTATATTGTGTATTATTGTAGTGGATACAACAGGTCAACTTAGCCAAGTACGAATGAAAATGTTTTTGTGCCCCCTGCACAGCATTGTGTGATTGTCAACATGTAAAGAATAATTAAAGTATTTCCATTGTTTGCCTTTTTGTTCAATTTCTTCTTCCAGAGCTCTTCTCTCCTCCAGAAATAAAAGTGACCCCGTCCGGGGTAATAGAAGGAGATGAGATGACGGTGAGATGTGACACCAGACTGGATCCCCTCAGAGGCGGCACAGAGCTGCACTTTGCTTTCTACAGAAATAATGAGAATGTTCAGGACTTTGGTGTATCTGATACATACAGAGTGCGGTCATCTCAGCTGAAGGATTCTGGGAAATATACCTGTGAAGTGAGGACGACGTCTGACACTGTGAGGAAGATGAGTGATGGGCTCCAAATCCAGATATATAGTGAGGATGTAACCCTAAATGAATGCCTATTGTCCAATTATACATTATCCTTATACACACTTTTCATTTCTTTATTCCCTGATATTCACAAGTGGAGGGAATATAACTCATACTGACCAATCATTGTCATCCTTTCCTCTTCCAGAGCTCTTCTCTCCACCAGAAATAAAAGTGACCCCGTCCCGGGTAATAGAAGGAGGTGAGATGACGGTGAGATGTGACACCAGACTGGATCCACTCAGAGGCGGCACAGAGCTGCACTTTGCCTTCTACAGAGATGGACGGACTGTGCGGGGATACGATGTATCTGATACATACAGAGTGCCGTCATCTCAGCTGGAGGATTCTGGGAAATATACCTGTGAAGTGAGGACGGCGTCTGACACTGTGAGGAAGATGAGTGATGGGATCTATATCCAGATACATGGTGAGGATGTAACCCTAAATCAGGGGTCTCCAAACGATGGCCCTCCAGTTGTTCAGGAACTACAATTCCCATCATGCCTAATCATGTTTGTGAATGTCAGAGTTTTACAATGCCTCATGGGACATGTAGTTCCGCAACAGCTGGAGGGCCGTGGTTTGAATATCCCTGCCCTAAATGAATGCCTATTGTTCAATCATACATTATCCTTATATACACTTTTCATTTCTTTTTTTCTTTTTCAAATATTTTATTGAAGATTGTACAATACATATTAGTTATTCAAGATTTTGAAATTAAGTAGTTAATTATATATGAAACTTTTATCTTCTCTACAATCTTTGTATGTAAATATAAAATATAAACATCAGACAAAATTCATTGTCATAAATAAATAAATAATTAATAAAATAAAAATAATAATTAAATAAGGTAGCCTAACTTTTACCATTTGTATACTTATATATCAATGACTACACTTTTCATTTCTTTATTCCCTGACAGTCACATGATGAGGGAATAGGAATCATACTGACCAACCTTGTCATCTTTTCTCTTCCAGAGCTCTTCTCTCCTCCACAAATAAAGGGGCCCTCATACTTGGTAATAGAAGGGGATGAGATGAGGGTGAGATGTGACACCAGACTGGATCCACTCAGAGGCGGCACAGAGCTGCACTTTGCCTTCTACAGAGATGGACAGACTGTGCGGGGATACAATGTATCTGATACATACAGAGTGCGGGGATACAATGTATCTGATACATACAGAGTGCGGGGATACAATGTATCTGATACATACAGAGTGCCGTCATCTCAGCTGAAGGATTCTGGGAAATATACCTGTGAAGTGAGGACGAGGTCTGACACTGTGAGGAAGATGAGCGATGGGCTCAATATTCAGATACAAGGTAAGCACATAAACCTAAATCAATGCTTATGGTTCAATTAGACATTTTCCTTATATACACTTTTAATTTCTTTATTCCCTGACAGTCACATGATGAGGAAATAGGAATAATACTGACCAATCATTGTCATCCTTTCCTCTTCCAGAATTTTTTCCTCCAGAAATAAAAGTGACCCCGTCCAGGGTAATAGAAGGAGATGAGATGACGGTGAGATGTGACACCAGACTGGATCCACTCAGAGGCGGCAAAAACCTAAAGTTTGCCTTCTACAGAGATGGACGGACTGTGCAGGAATTCAGTGTATCTAATACATACAGAGTGCAGGTATACAATGTATCTGATACATACAGAGTGCGGTCATCTCAGCTGGAGGATTCTGGGAAGTATACCTGTGAAGTGAGAAGGAGATCTGACCCTAAGAAGAAGAGAAGTGATGCGCTCTATATCCAGATACATGGTAAGGATGTTAAAGTGAGTCAATAAGAACTCCAGGCATTGGCAGAAAACACTTTTAGCTTTCTGAGTGTCCAGTTTATGGTGCCACCAGATTAGTTGCAATGCCTTCTGGAGTCTAAGGGTAGATTAAAAGCATTATAAATGTTCCTACCTGCACCTTGTGTTTTTTATCTGAATAAGATGTGCATTGATCCTGTGGTGTCTTCGTGTCATTTGTTGACCTGTACACAATAGTTTATAGTAGAAGATATCTTCAAATTCTGGTGTCAGAAGTTTCTGTTTAAGTTCAAACATGAGGCATGGCATGGAACAGGTTAAAACATGACCTCTGTCTGTAGTCTGAGAACTGGCACTTCCTGTGAAAAACCTACATATGCCACAATCCCCAGGTGTCTCATTCTAGTGCTCTGCAGGTGAGAGCCACACAGTAATTAGATCTGACAAAGACACAACCAGGCAGAGCAATGAACAGGGGGATCTCCATGCAGTCTTTTATCACATTAGCACTCCCACATTTGTGATGCAACACGGAGGATGTGGTGAGGCATGGAATGGATGCTGTGTTACCTGACACAAAAAGCTGCCTCTTTAATGAAGAGGGACAAGCTAGGTGAATGACATTACTCACTGCAGCCACAGCATGTGAACCCATCATTACAAGGTGAAACAAACAAGCATGGTATATTCCACACTAATACATAGTTAAAACCACAAAAACATTTGAAAGTGTACAGTACCTTTAAGGGAACATATGCTTTGGCTAACTCTGACTACAGTCCATTGAAGTCTATCTAGCCTTTTGCTGTGACCAGAATGCAATGTGCAGCATCCAAATAGGAAAGTATTCTGTTTGCTGGCTATGCTGAGAGCAGCCAAGATCAAACCAAGCTCAGTCATCTTTTAAAAATCCATAACTTTTACTTTTAAAGCAATAAACTTTGGCTTTGTTAAGGTAAGCAATCCCTCTGGATCAACGATATGTACAATATATTACAAGGTGTCTGCAAACATTTTTCTATTCTGCACACACAGACATAGACCACACCACTGGACTTGGAGAAAATTAATGCTAAGTGAAAGTGAGAAATAGAAACTTCCTACTGAGATCACGTTATTAGGAAATAGGAATAATAATAGGAAAAATAATAGGAAAAACTGCACCCCAAACATCCATCTCAATATGGGAGCCCTGGGCAAATGTCAGTTTTCACCTAGTATAAAAAACAACATGTTCCTAAAAAGTACCTCTAAATATTTATGACCCAAAGTATGTTAGCACTTCGCCATCACAGCTACAGTATATGAGTTTGTTGGACATCTCATTCCAAAGCCATGACCATTAATGTTGAGTTGGTCCCTCTTTGTAGCTACGACATCATCCCCCTCATCTAGGAAGGCTTTCACAAGACTATTGTCTATTGGAGTTTGTGAGGTCTTGAACTGAGTAGGGTTGAGTTTATGGCTTTGTGCAAGACATTCAAGTTCCTCCACATCCCACTGGTCAAACCATGTCTATATGGAGCTGGTTTTGTGCTCAGGGACACAGTCATGCTAGAAAAGAGCCATCTGTAGGTTTATTCCAAAAGGTTGAAAGTAATTACCGGTAATTGTACAAAATATTTTTGTTTGCTGCAGTATTAACAGTACCATTCATTGGAAATAACTGCATTTAACCACTTACATAGTTACATAGTTAGTCAGGTTGAAAAAAGACCATCCAGTTCAACCAAAGAAAAAAAAGAAAAATAAATACAATCCCATATACACAATCCTATAACCACAGTTGATCCAGAGGAAGGCGAAAAACCCCAGCAGAGCATGATCCAATGTGCTACAGCTGGGGAAAAAATTCCTTCCTGATCCCCCGAGAGGCTATCGGATTTTCCCCGGATCAACTTTACCTATAAATGTCAGTACTCAGGTATATTCTGTACATTTAGGAAAGAATCCAGGCCTTTCTTAAAGCAATCTCCTGAGCTGGCCAGAACCACCTCTGCAGGGAGTCTATTCCACATTTTCACACCTCTTAAGCCTTGTACACACGACCGATTTTCTCTTGCTGGCAGAGTTTTCTTACCGAGTAAATCGGTCGTGTGTATGAGGCTTTCAGGTTTCTTGTCAAGAAAACAGGCAAGAATCTAGACGAGAAAAAAAGAGAACCTGCTCTCTATTTTCTCGTCAGGATTCTCGTTGGCCTGTTTCCCGACGAGAAACCCGAGAGTGTGTAAACTTACCTGTTGCCGTGGAAACCCGCGCATGCTCAAAATGACTTTGACGCATGCGCGGTAGCTTCCTAGGCATAGGTAGGGTGTAGCAAGATGGCGGCGACGGCATCGAATGTGACGAGTGCACGCTCGTCGTAGTCGATGATGTCACAGCGTTCGTGCCATTCAAAAGAACGGCGGTTCTTTTGAAAGGTACGTGTGTACACTCGGCCGGGACAAGTTTCTTGTCTAAGAATCTTGTCAGGAAAAACGACAAGTTTTTTCCTGACGAGATTCTCGGCCGTGTGTACGAGGCTTTACTGTGAAGAAACCTTTCCATATTTGGAGATTAAATCTCTTTTTCTCTAGACGTAAAGAGTGCCCCCTTGTCCTCTGTGATGACCTTAAAATGAATAACTGAACACCAAGTTCACTATATGGACCCCTTATATATTTGTACATGTTGATCATATCCCCCCTTAATCTCCTCTTCTCAAGAGTGAATAAATTCAGTTCCTCTAATCTTTCCTCATAGCTGAGCTCCTCCATGCCTTTTATCAGTTTGGTGGCCCTTCTCTGCACTTTCTCCAGTTCCCCGATATCCTTTTTGAGAACTGGGGCCCAAAACTGAACTGCATATATTCCAGATGAGGCCTTACTAATGATATGTACAGGGGCAAAATAATATCTCTCTCTCTCTGGAGTCCATACCTCTCTTATACAAGAAAGGACCTGCATGCCATTATTGAGCTTATGATCTACCAAAATCCCCAGATCCTTCTGCACTATGGATCCCCCCAGTTGTACTCCCCCTAGTATGTATGATGCATTCATATTCTTGGCCCCCAAGTGCAGAACTTATCAACATTAAACCTCAGTTTCCCAATGAAACAGAGCATTGAGGTCGGCTTGTAAATTGGCGACATCCTGTAAGGACGTTATTCCACTGCATAGTTAATGTCATCTGCAAAGACAGAAATGTTACTATTAATCTCAGACCCAATATAATTTTTAAAGATATACAAAAAAGGGTCCCAGCACTGAACCTTGGGGTACACCACTGATAACCTTGGACCATTCAGAGTAAGAATCATTAACCACGACTCTCTGAATTCTGTCTTTTAGCCCGTTTTCTATCCATTTACAAATTGATCTTACAAATTGACACTTTCCGCCAGCCGTACGCTTATATGCAACCTCTCAGCGGGTGGGCTTCATTGCTGAGTAGCGGCACATATGCGTCCCTATGTAAACACTTTACTGTGCTGGGAGTGTGCAAGGAACACACTCTCAGCACGGTAAAAACAGCTGGTACTGGAAAGCACCCAATGCAGCGGGAGATTTCTAATCAAGTGACCGCTGCGACTGACAGGCGTCACATGACTGGAATGCCTGTCTCTGCCTCCTGGTCAGGAGGTGGTGGCAGAAAGGGGTTAATCATTTGGAGGGTGTCAGCGTACTTTAGTCCATATAAGTAGGTATGATGGTCAGATGTCAACAAACATTTGGCCATACAGTGTATTTCATTATGCTTTACATACCAAAGTTTGTACCGCTTGACCCTTGTTTCCTGAAATGTTCCCCTGGGTTATGCTGTGTTAGCCGGTTTGGACTCCCTAGTTTTTTTAGAAATCATACTTACCTAGGTGGATGCAGTATCGGTCCGATGCTGCATCTGTCCCCCGCCAGCTTTAAGACTAAAAACTGAGCAATCAAACATTGCTGATCACTCAGAGCTCCGTGAGCAGAGAGTTGGTGACTGTCAGTCCGCGGCTCTCTTCTCTGCCTCCCTTGCTCACTGGAGCAGTGGGCTGTGGATGGGGGTGTGAGCGGCCAGCTCAGGCAGTCAGAGGCTCGTTGAGAGTAGGGATGAGCTTCGAGTTCGAGTCGAACTCATGTTCGAGTCGAACATTGCCCGTTCGCCCGTTCGCCGAACATAGAAAAGTCATTGCCAAAAAAAAAAGCGTGGGGGTTCCCCAGAATTCAATTACCAGGCCCTTCTGGTCTGGAATGGATATTAAGGGGAACCCCGCCGCAAATTTTAAAAAAAATGGCGTGGGGTTCCCCCCAAATATCCATTCCAGGCCCTTCAGATCTGGCATGGATTTTAAGGGGAACTCCACCCCAAATTTTAAAAAAAATGGGGTGGAGTCCCCCTAAAAATCCATACCAGACCCTTATCCGAGCACGCAACCTGGCCGGCCGCAGGGGAAAAGGGGGGGACGAGAGAGCGGCCCCCCTCCCTCCTGAACCGTACCAGGCCACATGCCCTCAACATGGGGAGGATGTCCCCATGTTGATGGGGACAAGGGCCTCATCCCCACAACCCTTGCCCGGTGGTTGTGGGGGTCTGCGGGCGGGGGGCTTATCGGAATCTGGAAGACCCCTTTAACAAAGGGGACCCCCAGATCCCGCCCGCCCCCCTATGTGAATTGGTAAGGGGTACATTGTACCCCTACCATTTCACGAAGAAAGCGTGAAAAAATGTAAAAAAAAACACACAAACACCTTGAAAAAGTCCTTTATTAAAAAAAAAAAATAATAATAAAAAAAAACATTCCAGCGGTGAAATCCAGTGTCCCGCGGCGATCCCGATGTCCAGCGCTGTCCGTCATTGGTTGTGCCTGAGCGGACCTGATGGGGAACTTCCTCCTCAGTGTTTTAAATGTATAGACCCGCCCCTTCTAAAGTTCCCCATCAGGTCCGCTCAGCGGATCAGATGCGGAACATGAGAAGGGGCGGGTCTATTAGGGTTGCCACCTGTACGGGATTCACCCGGGCAGTACGGGTTTTGAATCCTCTGCCCGGGTTTCTCTCCGCTCGAGCCCCGGACACATCAGTGGCAGCCCCGCAGCACCAATCCTCCTCTCTCTCTTACTGTCAGCTCAGGGAAGGCGGAGCTTTACCTCACGGCATAGTGCACATGCTTCAGCGTCTCCACTCTGCATCCTCCAGCCTCCCCCTTGTACAGAGATGGTGTGAGTGAAGGGAGAATGGCTTCAGTAGTGTGGAGAACGCAGACAGGAGTAGAACTTAGAAGCAGCAGTGACAGCCCAGAGCTCCATCACAGACATCGGAGCTGTACTGGGGCTTTCCTCCTCCTCTGCTACTGTGAGTCACCCCTCCCCCTCCGGGGCTGCTGTATGTGTATGGTTCTAGATCAGTTCACTACACACTATTCACTTTCTCAAGAGGGAGGAGGGGGTGCTGCCTGCAGTCTTCCTGGTCAGTGGACTTTTTCTATTAGAGGGGGGTGAGCAAGATCCTTCCAGCTGGGCTTCTTTTTACCTTGGGAGGGAGGGGAGTTCCTATTTTCCTGGATGGGGTCCCCTATTATTACCCCCCTGCAGTCCTCCAAGCTGGGGATCTCCTATAACTTGAGGGGGAAGAGAGAGGAATTTCTATATTCAGTCCTCACAGCTGGGGGTCTTTAACTAGAGGGGAGTTCCTATCTTCCTGGGTGGGGATCCCCTCTTATCACCCCCCCCCCAGCAGTCATATTATTCAGGGGTCAGTACACCTGAAAGTGTGTGTGTGGGGGGGGGGGGGGGTCCCTGACTCCTTTGGCACTATCTTAGCACATGCCATAACCATCCCATATATTTTAGCTTAGCACTGCATGCACTTTTATTAACCCTGTCATTTTGACATCTTTTTCCCTGGGCACCAGCTGACTTTGTCCCAGCACTGGCTGCAAGGGAGCCACAGTGGGATTTGTCTCTAAAAGTAGATACCCCCCTTGTATTGCTCCTCCCATCCGATCCCTTGCGAATCCTCCAAACAACGCTGCTACAATGCTGCTAGCCTGCTTCCCCTTTAAATGGCTGCAGCTAATGCTGGGGCGGGAGATCAGTGCTATGTTCAGATGGAGAGCAGAAGAGGGGGATGGGGGCTGGTAAGCATATCAGTCCCTTCCTGAATGAATACAGTGAGCAATCAGTACCTATCGCTCCTGTGTTCATTCATCACTGAAGCATAGTAAACTATGTTTACTATGCTTTGGCTTGTGAATGAATAGAAAATGACAAGTGAGATTATACTGGGGGACACATTGACCTGTGAGGGGGTAGGATTATACTGAGTTACAGACTACCTGTGGGAAATGTACTGAGCTACAGACTGATCTGGGGGGGGGGATTACACTGCAGGACAGACTGACTCGGGGGGGGGGTGTATTGAGGGATGTATTGAGGTACAGACTGACCTGGGGGGACTATACTAGAGGACAGACTGACCTGGGGGGGCAGAATTATCCTGGGGGACACACTGACCTGGGGGGGATATACTGGAGGACAGACTGACCTGAGGGGCAGAATTATCCTGGAGGACAGACTGACCTGGGGGATATACTGGAGGACAGACTGACCTGGGGGGATATACTGGAAAACAGACTGACCTGGGGGGATATACTGGAAAACAGACTGACCTGGGGATATACTGGAGGACAGACTGACCCGGGGGATATACTGGAGGACAGACTGACCTGGGGGATATACTGGAGGACAGACTGACCTGGGGGGATATACTGGAAAACAGACTGACCTGGGGGGGATATACTGGAAAACAGACTGACCTGGGGTATATACTGGAGGACAGACTGACCCGGGGGATATACTGGAGGACAGACTGACCCGGGGGATATACTGGAGGACAGACTGACCTGGGGGGATATACTGGAGGACAGACTGACCTGGGGGGATATACTGGAGGACAGACTGACCTGGGGGGATATACTGGAAAACAGACTGACCTGAGGGATATACTGGAGGACAGACTGACCTGGGGATATAATGGAGGACAGACTGACCTGGGGATATAATGGAGGACAGACTGACCTGGGGATATAATGGAGGACAGATTGACCTGGGGGGATATACTGGAGAACAGACTGACCTGGGGGGGATATACTGGAGAACAGACTGACCTGGGGGGGATATACTGGAGAACAGACTGACCTGGGGGGGATATACTGGAGGACAGACTGACCTGGGGGGGATATACTGGAAAACAGACTGACCTGGGGGATATACTGGAGGACAGACTGAACTGGGGGATATAATGGAGGACAGACTGACCTGGGGATATAATGTAGGACAGATTGACCTGGGGGGATATACTGGAGGACAGACTGACCTGGGGGGGATATACTGGAGGACAGACTAACCTGGGGGGGATATACTGGAGGACAGACTAACCTGGGGGGGATATACTGGAGGACAGATTGACCTGGGGGGGATATACTGGAGGACAGACTGACCTGGGGGGATATACTGGAGGACAGACTGACCTGGGGGGGATATACTGGAGGACAGACTGACCTGGGGGGGATATACTGGAGGACAGACTGACCTGGGGGGGATATACTGGAGGACAGACTAACCTGGGGGGGATATACTGGAGGACAGACTGACCTGGGGGGGATATACTGGAGGACAGACTGACCTGGGGGGGATATACTGGAGGACAGACTGACCTGGGGGGGATATACTGGAGGACAGACTGACCTGGGGGGGATATACTGGAGGACAGACTGACCTGGGGGGGATATACTGGAGGACAGACTGACCTGGGGGGGATATACTGGAGGACAGACTGACCTGGGGGGATATACTGGAGGACAGACTGACCTGGGGGGGATATAATGGAGGACAGACTGACCTGGGGATATAATGGAGGACAGATTGACCTGGGGGGATATACTGGCGGACAGACTGACCTGGGGGGGATATACTGGAGGACAGACTGACCTGGGGGGATATACTGGAGGACAGACTGACCTGGGGGGGGATATACTGGAGGACAGACTGACCTGGGGGGGATATAATGGAGGACAAATTGACCTGGGGATATAATGGAGGACAGATTGACCTGGGGGGATATACTGGCGGACAGACTGATGTGGGGGTGGAATTATACTGGGGGATACACTGACCTGAGGGGGGGGGGGAATCGGCCCACACAAACTGTTCATCATGGCGCCACATTACTACTCTTCTTGAGGCACCCAGAAGGGTGTCCCATGTCTTTTACAATTCTATAATGTATATTGCAAAAAAAAAAATTGCCGTGCGTCGCTAAAGTGTTCGGGTTTGGCTTGACGAAAAGGTGGCAACCCTAGGGTCTATACATGTATTACCAAAGTGAGAGAAGTTCCCCATCAGGTCCGCCCCCTCGGTATGTCGGACCCCGCCTACGTCATTGGCCTGAGCGGGGAAACTTCCTTCACTGTGTAAATTTAAATTACCATTACAATTACAATTACCAATTTTTTTTTTTAATAAAGGACTTTTTCAAGGTGTTTGTGTGTTTTTTTTTTACATTTTTTGACACTTTCTTCGTGAAATGGTAGGGGTACAATGTACCCCTTACCAATTCACATGGGAGGGGGGCCGGGATCTGGGGGTCCCCTTTGTTAAAGGGGTCTTCCAGATTCCGATAAGCCCCCCGCCCGCAGACCCCCACAACCACCGGGCAAGGGTTGTGGGGATGAGGCCCTTGTCCCCATCAACATGGGGACATCCTCCCCATGTTGAGGGCATGTGGCCTGGTACGGTTCAGGAGGGAGGGGGGGCCGCTCTCTCGTCCCCCCCTCTTCCCCTGCGGCCGGCCAGGTTGCGTGCTCGGATAAGGGTCTGGTATGGATTTTTGGGGGGACTCCACGCCATTTTTTTTAAATTTACGGCGGAGTTCCCCTTAATATCCATTCCAGACCTGAAGGGCCTGGTAATTGAATTCTGGGGGACCCCCACGCTTTTTTTTTTTTTTTTTATCAATGACTTTTGTATGTGTTGCCGGGAGCCGACAATTCATTAATAGCCGCGAGTAAGTTTTAAATGACTTTTTTTCCTTCAAAAATGAATTTTTTTGCAGGGACAGTTCTAAGCACGGGAAACATGCGCCACTTTACATGCATATCATACACACACCTCAGGTACGAAATTTAAAGGAATATTTCACTTTTATTTTTTCATTTTAAGCATTATTAAAATCACTGCTCCCGAAAAAACGGCCGTTTTTAAAACTTCTTTTTGCATTGATACATGTCCCCTGGGGCAGGACCCCGGTCCCCAAACACTTTTTAGGACAATAACTTGCATTTAAGCCTTTATAATTAGCACTTTAGATTTCGAACGTTCGAGTCCATTGTATTTAATAGGGTTCTAAAGTTCACACGAACATTTTGTCTGTTCGCAGGTTCTGGTGCGAACCGAACAGGGGGGTGTTCAGCTCATTCCTGGTTGAGAGGCTGAGCCAGGTGCTGGCCCAGGCAACAGGGTGGATCCTGACCATATGGTCCTGACCTTTCCCCAGCCTGGACCGGCTCTGTGACATCAGCTGACAGCGGGCTGTCCAATTGAGCTTTCCCCTTACTTCTCCTTTAACTGTTTAGACTGGCTTCCTCTCATGGTTCAACGATATACTGGAAGTTGCCCTGGTTTCTGGCCAAAACGTACCCCTCGTATTTCTATGTGACAATACACTACAATATAAGCACCACTAGGGTAGGACCTCCTGTAAATGATTCTATGTACTCTGTAAAATGCTGTGTTGGTGATATATACGTAAATGTAGAAAATAAATACAACTATGGGTTACAGCTCGAGTGTAACAACCTAGCTCTAGAAAATTATAATTGCCATGATCTACCTTTCCAGAGCTCTTCTCTCCTCCAGAAATAAAAGTGACCTCATCCAGGGGTCACATGATGAGGGAATAGAACTCATACGGACCAATCATTGTCATCCTTTCCTCTTCCAGAGCTCTTCTCCCCTCCGAAAATAAAAGTGACCCTGTCCACGGTGATAAAAGGAGGTAACATGACGGTGAGATGTGACACCAGACTGGATCCGCTCAGAGGCGGCACAGATCTGCACTTTGCCTTCTACAGAGATGGATGGACTGTGCGGGGATACAATGTATCTGATACATACAGAGTGCCGTCATCTCAGCTGGAGGATTCTGGGAATTATACCTGTGAAGTGAGGACAACGTCTGACACTGTGAGAAAGATGAGTGATAGGATCTATATTCAGATACACGGTGAGCTTGAAGAATTAAATAAGCCTCTGAACTGTACATGTTGTGTCTCTATTATCACTTTATCCAAAAGACATTCCTCCTGAGACCCAGTCTGTATTGATAGTTTGGCAACTTGCTGACTTAAAGCAGAAGTAAACCCATCGATTTAACAGTTTCAAAAAGCAGTTACATTCCCGGCATGCTGGGAATGCCAACTGTCACATTGGTTGTGCTCTCAACCAAACTGTCAAACCATCCAATGGCTGGTGTCATAACTGATCACATGTGCAGCATCATGGCAGTTGAAGATTAAACAGAGGTCAAGGGTTTATTTCCACTTTAAGAAGATCCACAGGCAGTGTTAACCCACCAAGATAACGCAAAATCCATTGTAGCTTATTCCAGGCCATAGGATGTTTTTAGCTTTTTTTTTCTTGCAGGTGAAAATACATTTTTAAAAGTCTCCTGATTCTCCAGAAAGAGAAGGTAACACGGCACACAGAGAAGAAGGGAGTTCCTAGCTAAGGGCTAATACTGTATATCTAACACTATAGAGAAGTAGTATACAGAAACACACCAAAACTCAATACATGACTATAAACAGAATGCTGTGGCAGCATTGTATAATGATTATACATTGGTAATATAAAAGTACACTATCTATATAAGAAAATTCCAATCCAGCATAATCAGAACAAGGGGGCCCTACAGACATTACAGAATGTTCCTCTGAAGATCCTCATTTATCCAGGTCATGGTGGTGTCAGTAATGCCGAGTACACACGATCGGACCTTTTTCCGACCAAACTCCCATTGGAATTCTGACGGAATTCCATCGGGAAAAAATAGAACAGGTTCTATATTAAAATTCCTTCTCCGATGGGGCCCACACACGGTCGGAATTTCCGATGAAAAAACTCAGTTGGACTCCGTCTGACTTTTTTCATCGGAAATTCCTATCGTGTGTACAAGGCATTGGTCACATTTAGCTGGACTTTTCTTAATGTTGAAGACAAGGGGAGGGCTGGCGGCCTTAGGCCTGGGGGGCAAGTCCAGTCAAGTGGCCCATTGAACCGCCGAATCAGCTCACCATCCATGGCCCACCTGTTTTTTTGCAGCCTCACCAGTGCCCATCAGTGCAGCCGACTCCGGTGCCCATCAATGCAGCCTGATCACTGGGGCAGGTTACATGGGGTGTATGGGGGGGGAGATGGGGGGTCAGCTAGGGGTGTCAGGGTCTCTCACCTCAGCGATCTCAGCTCAGCAGGTCCTTGCACACCACGGTTTCCTGGGGGGGGGGGTAACGCTCCTGATCCTGGGGTCAAGTTGCAGCCAGCGCCCAGCCCTGCGTCCCGACTCCCTGGCACACCCTGTCTCTGCCTGCTTCCAAGAATCCGGTCCAGGGAGTTGTAGTTTCCTCTGCGCTGCTGTGTTTTTCACCCACCAGAAGCATGAGTGCAGACTACAACTCCCGGAATGCAACAGCTAGTGGTCGGCCGCCATGGCCCTGCCCCCGGCCCGACTTCCTAGACCAGAATAAAAAAGAAAATGGTAGCGGGCAGCGGCTGCCGGCCATTTTGAACATAAGTTAGGGTGGCCTGGGAGGCAATTGCCACCCTGCCCCCTGGCCCAGCCCTCTCCTGTTGAAGACCCCATCTTCTTCATACTGGGTCAACCCTCCCTAAACAGTGGTAGGGGCCTTCAGCACTATATATTACCCAGAGATTACATGTTTTGAACAACTTTACCCCAATGAGTTGACAATAATTCACACCTTCAGTCTTTGTAACCCAGACGATTAACATGAGGAACAACACTGTGAGGAAGATGAGCGATGGGCTCCATATCTGGTGTGAGAACTTGCTTCAAATATTAGAGCTTTAAAGGATAAAGCCACTTGCTTTTCTTTGTTTTAACTGCTTTTCTAGTCCAATGTTATTAAAAGAAAGTCCAGAAATCTAAAATCAACAAGTTTCCCTTGCAGGTGTTTTCAGAATTGCTCATCAATTAAAAAAAAAAAAACAACATTAAAGTGTTTCTAAAGACTGACTTTTTATGTTTTTTTAACCACTTAAGCCCTGGACCATTTGACTGGCAAAAGACCAGAGCACTTTTTGCGATTCGGCATTGCGTCGCTTTAACTGACAATTGCGCGGTCGTGCGACGTGGCTCTCAAACAAAATTGACGTCCTTTTTTCCCCCCACAAATAGAGCTTTCTTTTGGTGGTATTTGATCACCTCTGCAGTTTTTATTTTTTGCGCTATAAACAAAAATAGAGCGATTTAAAAAAAATATATATATATTTTGTACTTTTTACTATAATAAATATCCCCATTTTTTTTAAAAAAAGCTATTTTTTTCTCAGTTTAGGCCGATACATATTCTTCTACATATTTTTGGTAAAAAAAAAAATCGCAATAAGCGTATATTGATTGGTTTGCGCAAAAGTTATAGCGTCTATAAAATAGGGGATAGTTTTATGGCATTTTTATTATAATTTTTTTTTTTTACTAGTAATGGCGGCGATCTGCGATTTTTATTGTGACTGTGACTTTATGGCGGACACATCGGACACTTTTGACACATTTTTGGGACCATTGTCATTTTTACAGTGATCCTGTGAAAATGGCAGTGAAGGGGTTAACCACTAGGGGGCGCTAAATGGGTTAAGTTTGTCCTAGGAAGTGATTCTAACTGTTAGGGGGAGGAGCTACCAGTGACACATCACTGATCACTGTTCCCGATCACAGGGAACAGTAGATCCCTGACATGTCACTAGGCAGAACAGGGGAATGCCTTGTTTACAAGGGCATCCCCCCTGTTCTGCCTTTGTCGATCGCAATCGCGGGCCGCCCGGGAACATCGAGTTCCCGGGACCCGCGGGCGCACTCACGAGGCATGCAACGGGCGCGCGCCTCCGGCGGCGTGCGCGCGCCCGCTGGGTGGCAAATTTAAAGGGACGTACAGGTATGCCCATTTGCCTGCCCGTGCCATTGTGTCAATGTACATTGTCGTGCGGCAGTCGGCAAGTGGTTAAACATCATACTTACCTGCTTTGTGTAATGGTTTTGCACAGAACAGCCCCGATCCTCCTCTTCTGGGGTCCTCCGCCAGCACTCCTAGCCACTCCCCCCCCAGTGAGTGCCCCCATAGCAAGCAGCTTGCTAAGGGGGCACTCATGTCTGCTTGCTCCCTAGCTGACTCTGTGTCCTCCAACTCCCTCGTCGCTGCCTGTAATTGATATAAGCGGGAGCTAATGGCTCCCACTGCTGTGTCTGAGCCAATGACAAGAGAGAGAGCCAAGAGAGCTGCTGCTCTTGTGCACATCACTGGACTGAGAATAAGCTTAGGCAGAGGCGGCTCTAGGCTTTGTGAGGCCTTAGGAAAAACTTAGACATGAGGCCCCACCCATGCCCATAATGTAAGGTGACCAGTTTTTTTTAATGAAATCCGGGGACATTTTGTTATTTTTACTAGTAATGGCGGCAATCCGCGACTCTCTGCCCGTCGCCGCCCACCTCACAGCCTGTCAAATCTTACTCTCCGGGCCCCGGCTACTACTGGGTGGGGAGCGGAGGAAGATCACTCCACCAGGGAAGGCAAGGAGATAAACAGGCAGGCGGCTGGCCGGGGCTTGAGCCAAGGCAGAACAACATGCGAGTGGAGCTGAATGGGCATGCGCCCGAAACTGAAGAAATATTCCCTCCGCTCCGCTTTTAATTCTGCACTGACTGTCTTTGAAATTGCCCCAGCCCCTGTTCAAATCCAATCTGGGGACAAAACCGGGGACAGACTTGGTCCGGGGACAGTGTCCTCAATCCGGGGACTGTCCCCTGAAACCAAAGATGTCTGGTCACCCTACCATAATGGGAAAAATAATTCAAGCAAGAAAAATGGCTGCAGAAAATGCACGGATCTAGCACACAGGTGATCAGCACCACTTCCAGGGCACCCTCCTCACCCATCAGACATATTCAGCCAATGCAAACGTGGGGAGAGAGGGGGAGGTGAGAAACAGAGAGGGGTAATAGAGAGATCCGATGATGCCGAAATTAGTATTGATCACAGGCAAATTAGGCAGACGCGAGGCCCCTGTGAGTGCGAGGTCTTAGGCGACCGCCAAATTTGCCTAATTAGAGAGCCGCCTCTGAGCTTAGGCAAGTATTTAGGGGGGACTGCTTGCAGAAGTTTTTTTTTACGTTAATGTAGAAAATGCATAACCCTCTAATTTCAAGGAAAAAAAAGGGAGGAGAGTCCCATTTATGTGCTACACCCTAACAACCTGACCTTAATGGTGACATTTGAGTTTTGGACAATTTCCACCAAATCAACTATTGGTTTGTTACATTTCACAGATCTGCTTACAAGTTAAGGCTCTTACAAGGTATGGTTTTGCAATTATATGTTACCCCAACTTTTGTAAAAAAATAGCAAAATAACAAAATAGAGATTATATACAATTGCTACGCAAGCTGTATTGTAATGTAATGTTATTAAAAGTCCTTTATACTCTGCAGTGCTGTCATTTTTTTGTGAAGTTCAATGCCTCATGTTTCTTACAGATAAAGAATTACCTGTGGAAGTAATCGCTGCGGCTGTAATTGGGAGTCTTGTGGTCATTGTCATCTCCATTGTTCTTATCTGGAAGTGTAAAAAAAGAAAAAGTTTTTCACATCAAGACCCTCAGCAAGCAATATCTACAATAGGTAATTAGAAATTCAGCCATAGTGCCATTCTGATCATACAAAGAGCAATGTACAAATTCTCCTAGTACAAATCCTCTCCAACAAATCCCCCCTCTTAGTACAAATACCCACTCCTAGTCAAAATCACCCAAATCCTCCCTTCTAGCACAAATTCTCCCCCCAGTACAAATCACAAATCGGCCCCCGAAATCCCCCCATCTAGTACAAATTCTCTTCCCCAGATCCTGCTTCTAGTACAAACCCCCCCATGCCCCCGAACTCCTTCAAGAACTGCTCATATCCCAGAAATGTGGAGTAGGTAATCAAGCCATGTACCATCCAATCTAAGAGTGGCCCTGTGTAATCTGCTGTATGGAGGAGTGCTGTTACGACAGGAGGGGGGCCAGTGTTTTTATAAGCACTGCCCCCACCAAAGATGGTCACGGAGGTCATCCAGGGCAGAAGCATCCAATCAGGCAGCTGCTTATCCTGATGACACGGATGGAGGTTCACAAGGAACCGGAGTTCCTACTGCCTTTCATCGTCTTGAATGGTGGTAAAAAAAAAGTACTTCTTGTGTAGGGAGTTCAACCTACACCTGTCTACAAGTATTCCTCACCTATTAGAAGCTTTAAAAATTAGCTGAAGGTCCTGCGATGATCAAAGTGGCCTTATGCAATCAAGGGATCTTTAAAGTGTTAAGTGTAGTGCGTTTAATAATAAGAGAAAGGCACTAACCCATGATAACCAATTGGAATACATTTGGCTGGTTGGATTGAATTATAAACCGGTTACTATGGCCCTACTGCCCTAAATAATATAAACTTTGTATTTAAAATATTTAAAAAGAAGCCTAATTTATGAACACAATACAATTTAGTTTAGGCAGGAGAAATAAGCTTGTTTAATAAGGTAATTAAAAAATATATGTAATATATGTATATTTAATAATATTTCACATGGCACTTTTATCAGTGCAGAAGGGTCATCATAATTAAATAAGGCAACTGATTGACGTGGGTAATTACATTTTTGATGTTGACTTTTGCCTCATGAAATGATATCGATTCATGAAATGGCTGTCTTTTTTTAAATGTCTTCGCTATTTATTGGGGCTCCATGGGGGCTCGCCCGGGATGTGTTCATTACTAATGTCTCCTGGTAGTGTGTGTGTATATATTTTTTATTTTTTTTTCAAACTTTTATCAAAAACATATAAACATATACGCTAAAACTTTTCTTTCATCTATGAAATAGAGATTTTAAATATGTGCGTAAAAAAAAATTAAATCTTTGTTTTTAACCCATATGGCACACATTTAAATGGTATATCGGAAAAATACAAAATAATTTCATATGAGAAATTAATTTTAAAAAAAATGTACACAACCTTGAAAATCAGACAGGTTATTTCTCGCTCTACATCTCAATGGTCCTGAGACAGAAGTTTGATATTGATTATTTACAAAGGGTATGTGCACTTTGACCAAGGATGGATTAAGTTGATGCTATTGTAATTTTATAAATGTTTCTTATTATGAAATCACCTGTTTTTTTTTCCTCTAGGAAATAACACGGAACCTGATCCTGATATCTGCTACACCTACCTAGATATAAGTCGGCTTCCCAAAGGTGAGTAGTCATATTTTGTGACAGTGCCGTGTTTGTCAAAACCTATCAATGTAAATAGTAAAATGATGCTTCTCCAGAGAGGAGGGGACATTTAGAATAAGTTATGTCCTCCATTTTTAGCCGAACTAGGGAAATGTATTCCTGATAACTCATGCGGGTCTCGCTGTCATCATAGTAAGCTTAATTTATGCTTATGAATTTAATTAATTAAACTTCACTTATATTAGCTCAAATGACGAATAAGGACAAGACTGGGATTACCAAATTAATTTTTAGTTCTATAATCCATTGGCATTGAACCACCACACTGTAGCCCAGTACCAGGCCAAGGCCTCCCTTTTCGTGGGCCTTCAGCCAATTGTAGATCCCTTAACCTCCCACAGTGCCTTCCCGCTCACATTGAATCCCACAACCTCCCATAGTGGCCCACAGTGCCCCAGGCCCCTTTAGAGCCTTAAACCTCCACATTGCCTCCCACAGTGCCCCCCAGGCTGCTTCAGAGCCTCCTGCTCACCATAGTGCCCTCCACCTCCAACAGTGTCACACACTGCCCCTCAGCTTCCTCCAAAAGCCTCACAAGGCCACCAAGTCTGTTGCAGGGCCTCCTAACTCCCTCTGTAACCTTCATCCACCCCATAGTGACACCATCCTCATCCAGAGCCTTCCAGCATTTCAATGCATGTTTTGTATTCCCGTAATTTTGTCGTGTGAGTATGAACTTTATTCTTTACTGTTGGGTCATGGAAGGTTTTGGAAGAATTTTCTGTACCTTGATCTCAAAAAGGTTGAGAACCCCTGATCTAATCACACCAACTTTGGCAACAAGAATATATAAAAGTGTTATGTTGTTATTTAATATAATAATTACTGCTCATTGTTTTCTTATTCTCTTTATAGGTGCTAGAATTAAACATGTAAGTATCCAACATATTCATTTTCTTTGTAGAACTATTGTCTTGCGTTTAGGAATCTAGGATATATACAGTATATATACACAGAATATATATATATATATATATATATATATATATATATATATATATATATATTGTGACAGCAGGAAGGTAAAGTCACCTGGTTGCATCCAGGGGGGTAGATATATTTCTCCCAGATTCAGGCTTTATGCTGACTTGTACAACTAGGGTGGAGAGTTGTATAAGCCCAGCTGAGGCTAGTAGGCTCATGGATGACTCATACCTCTAGGGAGAGGGCTGGGCGTCGTGCAGGCAGGGAGTTGATGAGACCAGCTGAAGCCTGTCAGTTCGTTTAAGGCCTCTATAAAAACTCCCAGCTTCATTAGATGTTAGCTCATGCCTGGAACAAGACCTGTGTGGACTGTCTAGGGAGAGTGAACCCCTGTGCGGTGAGGCAAAGCCTGTGTGGCTATTTGTTTGGACTTTTACTAAACCAGGGACTTAGGGACTAGGACAGCACCAGGCTGATCCCAGTTGTTAGTTTAGGAAACCTGCATGTTTAGTCAGAGGTCAAACTGACCAGGATTTATTTTGTTTATGTTTCTTTTTGGCTTTGCTGTGTTTTTGTCACTGTACATAGAGAAATAAACCGCACCTTTTGATTTTGAAAACCACAACCTCCGTCTGCTGGCCCTGTTTTTGTGTGGGGAGCCCAACCAGGGGGTCACACACACCCGCTACCGAGTTAACCCCCTCACAGTTGGTGGAGAACCAGTGGCAGTTTTTTTTAAGCCAGCATGGAGGAGATACTGAAACAGCTGGCTCTAGCAAATGCCAATCAACAGCAGACAAATGCAGGTTTGCAAAGGAGCCTTGCAGCCCAGCAGCAAGCTCATCAACAAGCCCAGCAGCAATCTGAGGCCCGCTTCATAGACCTGTTACAGAAGCAAGAGCAGAGACTACAACAAATGGAAGCAGTAATGCAGCAACGTCCGCAGACCAGTGAGGAAAGCCGTCCCACTAATACCGCGTCCTTTGGGGTGAGTCGTTTATTGACAAAAATGACTGGAGAGGATGATCCAGAGGTATTTTTGACCACATTTGAAAGGACTGCTGAAAGAGAAAAGTGGCCTGAGGAGCAGTGGGCTGGACTGGTGGCTCCTCTGTTAACTGGTGAATCGCAGAAGGCTTACTATGACCTAGAGCCTGACCAAGCAAAAGACTATGTGATGCTAAAAGCTGAAATATTGGCAAGGCTGGGTGTCACCCTGGCTGTCCGGGCTCAGCGTGTGCATAACTGGACTTTCCAGCTTGGAAAACCCCCCAGGTCTCAAATGTATGATCTCATTCACCTGAGCAGGAAGTGGCTACAGCCAGAGACTTTGTCCGCACCAGAGATTGTGGAACGTGTTGTAATGGATCGGTTTTTGAGAGCTCTTCCTACTGCCATCCAAAAGTGGGTAAGCCATGGAGACCCAGAGACGGCCAGTGGTCTTGTGGATCGTGTAGAGAAATACTTGGCTACAGAGAACCTGACGGCCTCTTCCAGAGACTCTCGGACTTTCCACCCTAAGACCAGACCATCCCCAGGGGCGGATAAGAGGATTCCAAGGGGTGAGGGTGGAGAGAGTGAGAGGGTGGGAGCTCTACCCAAAGTTTGGCGAGAACAGCCTGGGAAGTCAGGGGCTCAAGAGGCAGCCAAAAGGATTGTTTGCTACCGCTGCCGGCAAGCGGGACATATTGCAGCAAATTGCCCGGTTGTGGAGGAACCCATGCAATGTGACTTTCTGACGGACAGACGTCAGTCGCTGTGTGCGACAGTCGCATGCACTGCCATTCGGGGAACTGAGAAACATTTATGCAAAATGTGTATTAATGGTAGAAATGTTGTGGTATTACTGGATTCAGGTAGCCTTGTGACCCTGATAAAGGCTGAATTAGTTAAAACAGAGGTCTCTGGGAATAGCAAGGTAGCTGTTATTTGTGTGCATGGGGACACCCGAGAGTATCCAGTGACTACAGTGTGTTTCGAGACCCCCAAAGGTACCCTCTCTCATCCAGTGGGGTTAGTATCTCAATTACCGCATGATGCCATTGTGGGAAGAGATTTTCCGAAGTTCTGGGAACTGTGGGATGATCCTGAGCCCCCCACTGGTGCCCCTATGTACCAGGAATGTGATAGCCAGAACTCCTCTGAGAGTGGTGAGGACTCTCCAGAATTTCCCTTGTCAGTATTGGCAGGGGAGACTCAAGAAACTGGAGAGGAGCCCACCTCCTCAGACGAAAACCTACCGTCTGTGGAGTTTTCTGATCTGGAGGTTCACAGGGAAAATTTTGCCACAGAACAGTTAAAAGACCCCGCCCTAATAAAGGCACGGGAAAACGTAGTGGAAATAGATGGCGAGTTAGTGAACCCAGATAATACCTGCACTTACCCATACTTCAGCGTAGAGAAGGACCTACTGTATCGGGTGGCAAAAAGGGCAGAAGAAACCGTTGAGCAGCTTGTGGTGCCCAAACCTTACAGGAAGTTGGTGTTGGAGTTGGCCCATGGGCACATTCTTGGAGGTCATCTGGGGACAGAGAAAACCCAAGAGAGGGTATTACAGAGATTCTATTGGCCTGGGGTGATGAAGGACATAGAAAATTATTGTTCCTCCTGCCCTGTGTGTCAGAGGTCGGCCCCGATGCCACATTTCCGTAGCCCGCTGGTCCCTCTACCCATCATTGAGGTCCCGTTTGAGAGAATCGCAATGGATTTGGTAGGTCCTATAATCAAGTCCGCTAGGGGGCACCAGTACATATTGGTTATAATGGACTATGCCACCCGTTATCCAGAAGCGATCCCTCTCAGAAATACCTCGGCCAAAACCATAGCCAAAGAGCTATCTCTTGTTTTTAGCCGGGTGGGTATTTGTAAAGAACTGCTTACGGACCAAGGTACACCCTTTATGTCCCGGGTTATGAAAGAGCTGTGTAAATTGTTCAAAGTGACGCAATTGCGTACATCTGTGTATCACCCCCAAACCGATGGGCTGGTTGAAAGATTCAACAAAACCCTAAAACAAATGTTGAAGAAAGTGGTGGATAGAGATGGAAAGGATTGGGACTGTCTACTTCCTTATTTGATGTTTGCTATTAGGGAGGTGCCCCAATCCTCTACGGGATTCTCCCCCTTTGAGTTACTGTATGGGAGACACCCAAGAGGGCTGTTGGATATTGCCAAGGAAACTTGGGAAAGTGAGAGTTCTCCCCACAGGAGTGTGATTGAGCATGTCGCCCTGATGCAAGATCGAATTGCACAGGTAATGCCCATCGTGAAGGAACATTTGGCCCAAGCGCAGTTGGCACAGCAGAGAGTGTACAACCGTGGAGCAAAGACCCGTACCTTTTCCCCGGGGGATAGGATATTGGTACTTGTCCCTACGGTTGAAAGTAAATTCCTTGCCAAATGGCAAGGCCCCTACGAGATAATGGAAAAAGTGAGCGAAGTGAATTACAAGGTCAGACAACCAGGAAGGCGAAAGCCCGAACAGATATATCACGTTAATCTGTTGAAAGCCTGGAGGGATAGAGAGTCCCTAGTCACAGAAACTTGGTCACCAGCTCAAACTGGTTGCGTGATTCCGGAGGTTGGAATAGCAGCCACCTTGTCACAACCCCAACAACAGGAGGTTAAGGAGTTTGTGCTTCGCAACAAGGAGGTGTTCTCTGAGCTGCCGGGACAAACATCTGGGGTAGAGCATGATATTATTACCCCGCCCGGTGAAAGGGTGAAGTTAAAACCCTATCGGATCCCAGAGGCCCGACGGGAGGCAATACGGGAGGAAGTACAGAAAATGCTGAACTTAGGGGTGATAGAGGAGTCCCAAAGTGATTGGTCTAGTCCCATTGTGTTGGTGCCTAAACCGGATGGGAGCTGGCGATTTTGTAACGATTTTCGTCAGTTGAACAAAGTTACAAAATTTGACACCTACCCCATGCCACGTATAGAAGAGTTGATCGACCGGCTGGGAACAGCCCGATACATGACGACTCTTGACCTCACAAAAGGGTATTGGCAAATTCCCCTGGCCAAGTCGGCCAAAGAGAAAACCGCATTTGTAACCCCAGACGGGGCGTTCCAATATAAGAGAATGCCGTTCGGGTTACAGAATGCGCCGGCCACATTCCAGCGGAAAATGGACCAGATACTGAGGCCCCATCGGAAGTATGCTGCGGCTTACCTGGATGACGTAATTGTCCATAGCACAGATTGGGCCTCACATCTGCCAAAAGTGCAAGCAGTCCTAGACTCTATCCGGGAAGCGGGGTTTACGGCTAACCCCAAGAAGTGTACCATTGGGCAGGAGGAGGCCAAATATCTTGGGTACACCATTGGCAGGGGAGTGATAAAACCCCAACTCAACAAAGTCGAGGCCATCCAGAGTTGGCCACGTCCCAACAGCAAGAAGCAGGTACGGGCCTTTCTGGGAATCGCGGGTTATTATCGGCGCTTCATTCCCCACTTTGCTTCTAAGGCTGTGCCCCTAACCAACCTGACGAAAGGGAAAGGGTCGGTCATGATTAAATGGACCCCCGAGGCTGAGGCAGCATTCCAATTCTTGAAACAAGCCTTATGTAGCCAGCCAGTGTTGTACTCACCCGACTTCTCTAAAGACTTTGTCGTACAAAGTGATGCGTCAGATGTGGGGTTAGGAGCAGTATTGTCCCAGGTCTGGAACGGGGAAGAGCACCCAGTCATTTACCTCAGCAGGAAGTTGAAGTCCCATGAGGTAAATTACGCCACGGTTGAAAAGGAGTGTTTAGCGGTGAAGTGGGCTCTAGATTCCCTTCGGTACTATCTGCTAGGTAGGCACTTTGACATGGTTACGGATCACGCTCCGTTAAAGTGGATGGCTCAAAACAAGGAGACAAATAGAAGAGTGAATAGGTGGTTCCTGGCCCTACAGGAATTCAACTTCACAGTAAAGCATCGCCCTGGCGTTCAAATGGGGAATGTGGATGCTTTGTCTCGAGTACATGAATGCCTGATTGCTGGTGTTCCAACCCCAAGGTTAAAACAAGAGGGGGGGGTATGTGACAGCAGGAAGGTAAAGTCACCTGGTTGCATCCAGGGGGGTAGATATATTTCTCCCAGATTCAGGCTTTATGCTGACTTGTACAACTAGGGTGGAGAGTTGTATAAGCCCAGCTGAGGCTAGTAGGCTCATGGATGACTCATACCTCTAGGGAGAGGGCTGGGCGTCGTGCAGGCAGGGAGTTGATGAGACCAGCTGAAGCCTGTCAGTTCGTTTAAGGCCTCTATAAAAACTCCCAGCTTCATTAGATGTTAGCTCATGCCTGGAACAAGACCTGTGTGGACTGTCTAGGGAGAGTGAACCCCTGTGCGGTGAGGCAAAGCCTGTGTGGCTATTTGTTTGGACTTTTACTAAACCAGGGACTTAGGGACTAGGACAGCACCAGGCTGATCCCAGTTGTTAGTTTAGGAAACCTGCATGTTTAGTCAGAGGTCAAACTGACCAGGATTTATTTTGTTTATGTTTCTTTTTGGCTTTGCTGTGTTTTTGTCACTGTACATAGAGAAATAAACCGCACCTTTTGATTTTGAAAACCACAACCTCCGTCTGCTGGCCCTGTTTTTGTGTGGGGAGCCCAACCAGGGGGTCACACACACCCGCTACCGAGTTAACCCCCTCACAATATATATATATACACACAGGGCTTTTTTTCTCAGACAATAGGTACAGGAACTCCCCTTTTCCGAGTCACTTGTTTTCTCCGCCCCCTACCCACCTCCGAGCACCGTCCCTTGGTTCCATCCCCTACCCACCTTCCAGTACCGCCCCTTTTAGACAATACAGAACCAAGTATCATTTTGTTGTGCTAAGTAATTTGTATGGAATTTGGTTTCCCCTTCAGCCAGCAACAATAGATCCCCCTAACAATGTACCACCCACAACAAAATCCCCTCCCCAGCAACAATAGACTCCCGGCAGCATCAACAGATCTCCGCACAGCCAGCATTAATAGACTCTCTGGCAGCCATCAACAATAGACCCCCCCCCCAACAGTAGATCTCCTTCAGCAACAACTGACCCCCCCAGCAAAAATAGGTCCCCCATCAGCAGCACTAGACCTCCTCAGCAACAATAGACCCCCCTGCAAAAATAGATCCCCTCCAGCTAGAATAGATCCACCAGCAGTGAGCATCAATACCCTGCAGCACACCCCAGCACCCCTTGACATTACATACAGTCAGTCCAGGAGGTGCCGGAACTGCGTTCCCCCTCATTCCCGCTGAAAAAAACACTGTGTGTGTATATATATATATGTAGCAGGATGTCCATATGTAAGAAGGAATCCGGCTCCCTCCGGTGGTATAAGTGTTACAATGCAACTAATGCACTTTGGGACAGATATCAGCTAGGAGAAAAGACTTTGTTGCTTTTAGTAAAAGACAGACTACATTACCCAGGGTGCATTGCAACACCGCAAAGCATTCTGGGCAGACTACTTAAACCAGGGGAGGGGCCAGCGTCTCTCTCTCTGGATCCAGCTCTCAATCAAGCAGGAAGTGGGCACGGAGGCCTGCTTCCTAAGGATTAGGCCAGAAGCCTGGGCCTAAATTACGGGAGTGCCTGAGTGATTTCCAGCAGAGGATCGTCCACAGCGTCCTGTGATTGCCCAGCAGAGACCGGAGTCGTCCATCACCATATGCTGTTAGTGACGGAGTCCGGAGACTGCAGCTGAAGCAGAAGCGTGGAGATCGAGTGACCGGGACAAGACAGAGGAGACTATCTGAAAGTCGGGCCTGTTTGGTGAGAAGGGCACCTACCCAGAATTGACTACTACCTTAGAGGAAAGTGATTTAGTTAGTGCCAGCCACACTTCACCTATCACGCCACAGCTTGCGGCCTAGTGTATCTCATTGGGGACTATGTGATCAGAGATTGGTGCATCCGTCATTAGTGGGTGGCAGGCACACGAGTACTCAGGTATATTGCGGATAATTACAGCATCTTGTTGAAACCCTGTGGATTACAATTTAACTTGTGCACCGACGGTGGCTAGCGAAGACTTCATTGGAGAAAGGAACTTTGAGTGGGACGCAGATAGGCCTTGCTTACCTATTATAGGGAATGAACACGTGCAAGGTATTGCAACAAAGGGGGAGCTCGCGAGCAACCAGTTAGCCGCGCAGAGACATATATAGATACATGTACATATAGCTGATGTTATTTCCTGTTATTACCTAATCTCAGTGATACCTATCCTTATTGTTTTATTGACTCTGCAATGCGCATGCAGAGTCAACTGTGTGTATTAATGTGATTCTTTACCCTTCCCTTTTATACTGAGTAAAGGTACCTTTGATTAAGC